>CM035120.1:117971084-118468584 GCA_020205555.1 Panax stipuleanatus
GCGTCAATTGACTGTTTCAGAATTTAAATTTTTTACATCAGAACGTCTAGCACAGTAAAATATGCATATTTACTAAGTCTAATTTTTTTTATCAAGTCATATAGGCACGCCTATTTGCTATATTGTGTTTAGAAGCATGCTATGTGATATCTAACATTCTGACGATCAAAACTGGAAAAGAAAGAATGTAAACGTTACCAGAGATGTGCAGAACATTTGTACACTGACGAAATCTGAAAAAAGCAGCCTAAACTTCGTAGATCTGAAGAAGAAAATCGGATTTTCTTTAGATTTCAAGTTTGAAAATGAATTTAAAAAGCTACGAGAGCCAAGTTATAAATAGCAGGGAGGAGCAGCCCCACCTGCGGCTGCCACACCACTACCTGTGACACCCTAGGGTAGGCCCCACCCCCTTCGATTCGGTCCAGTTCTTATGGAAATGGAGTTTACATAAGCTGAAAAGTCAAATCCAAAAAATATTGCTATGCTATTGAGCGGATTCTGCATATAAGCGGCGAGTTCCTGACAAAGGGAAGAACTTCATATAAGCCATTGGTTGATACTCAGGAATGATATTCGGATGCCAATGATGAAAACTGCTACAAAACTATTGAAAACTGCCTCTGTCAGGGCATCAGGAAAGTCTGGCGTTGTGAACAGTGGATTTTGAATGAGTCAGAGTATCCAGGTTTGTTCGAGGGTGTGATTACTCAGAAATATCATGTCCACATTGACATCAATTAGGTCTGACATTCCAGCCATTGGCGACAACTCCAGCGAAGCATCGAGAACGATTCGGTGATGAAGCCGTTGAAGGCTACTTCAACGAAAGTCAGATTAAATAACACTACTAGCCATTGGCGACAACCCCAGCGAAGCATTGGGAACGATCCGGTGGTGAAGACGTTGAAGGCTACTTCAACGAGGGTCAGATTGAATGACACTATCAGCCGTTGGCGACAACTCCAACGAAGCATTGGGAACGATCCGGTAGTGAAGTTGTTGAAGGCTACTTCAACGATGGTTAGATTGAGTGACCCTACCAGCCGTTGGCGACAACCCTAGCGAAGCATCGGGAACGATTCGATGGTGAAGCCGTTGAAGGCTACTTCATTGAGGGTCACATTAAATGACATGTAAACCGTTGACGACAACCCCATCAAAGCATCGGGAACGATCCGGTGGTGAAATCGTTGAAGGCTACTTCAACAAGGGTTAGATTGAATGACAATTTCAGCCGTTGGCGATAACTTCAGTGAAGCATCGGGAATGAGACGGTGATAAAAATAGTGTATAAGTTTATCCCCACATATGACAGATGATGGAATCTGTTATACAAATCCCCAGGGGGTGCACCGAGAATGATCGGTGATTCAACTAACCGTTGCAAACTACCATTCGAGTAGGCACCAAGAAGGTTCGGTAATAGTCAAATCTGCAGACTAATGTTTGAGTAGGATTCAATTCCAGATCACTAGACCAGTGTAAACTACCAGTTGGGTAGGTATTAACAGGAACGTCAGCATCGACCGAACAGTAATCACAACCGTTAGCGACAACTCCAATGCAGCGTCAGGAAAGATTTGATGATGTCAACCAGTGTAAGCTAGCATCAAGATAGGCATCGAGAATCCCTAATGAGGTCACTCACGATAAAAAGAGGATCCCCAATAGAGGAAAAAGGTAAAGGGCTCATATGAAGACAAAGGATGATGATGACAACCCCAACGTTCAGTCTAGAAATGTCCAAAGGCATCAGCTATGAGAAAATCTTCCCCACAGAGTTTATCAACAGACATGATGAACCATTTCAGTGATGGTCTAGACGTTGCAAGATACCGTTCGAGTAAGCGTCAAGAGAATTCATGAAAGGATATCACGGATGACGTTATCCCCAGCAGAAAATGGCGTAAACAACCAGTGAAAACCCCAACATCGTGAAGGCATCTAACATTCATAACATATCATACCATGTAATGCATTACATTTGCATATGTTATAGTTCTAGTGTCTAGCATTCTTTATCCTGTTCATTCCATTGCATTGCATAAACATGATAAAGAGGGGCATCTGTAGAAACTTAAAGTTTTACATTCCTGTTACCAACCCTACAGAAGGATAAAACCATCTTTTACCTTTCGAAGACAACCCCGAAAGTGCAAACCAAAGACAGCAACCCTGGCAACAACACCGGGAGATCCAAATCAGCATCGACGACAACCCTAGGATATCAAGTAAAGCCCCGGCAACAACCCGAGAGGTACAGCAACCCCGATGACAACACTAAGAGATCCAAATCAGCCCCGGTGATAACCGTGAGATATTAAGTCAAGCCCCGATAACAACCCAGGAGGTACAGGAACCTTGACAAAAACACCGGGAGATCAAAGTCAGCCCCGACAACAACATCGGAATGTCAAGTCAAGCCCCGAAAACAACTCGGGAGGTACAGCAACCCCGGAGACAACACCAGGAGGTCAAACTCAGCCCCAATAACAATATCGAGATGTCAAGTCAAGCCCCGGCAACACTGGGATGTCAAGTCCACCCCAAAAACAACCCTAGGAAGCTAAATGAACTTCGAAGATAGCCCTAAAGTATCACATCATCCCCAGAGATAACCCTGGGAAACCAAGTCAACCTCGGAGACAATCCTGAGGAAGAACAGACTCGACTAGGATCAAAACCTCGGAGACAACCCCGAGAAAATAATTCAGTCAACCCCTAGAGGGGAAAAGCGGTCATTTTACCAACTTGAAGACAATTCAGTCAAAATCATGCCGAATTGATGCAATGAATGTCAGAAAGAGCCATAATAGCAATCCCGAGTGAAAATAACACAATACAGCTCAACGGATAAATTGCAAAAAAATGAAGATCCAGTTATAAACCCATCTTCCTGGATTCAGAAAAGGTTAAGTACTATGTCATTGTGTCGCTCTCGGAAAGGGCTTTCCGAAAAGGTATAGCACGCCTTAAACGGGGGATCTGATCAAAAGATAAGAAGGTTCGGACCTGACATCGCGTTGCTCGAAGTGCACGTACTTCAAGACGACAGGACCCACGGGAGTGGGCCCCACTTGGGGAGCCGTAGGTAGACCCGTGGCTACCATGGGTACACCTGCGACCATCGGGTCTATAAATATAACCCCCCTTGCCAAAAAAAGAAAAAAAAAACGCTCTGAAACTCTGCCCGTTTCATCCCTTAGCCCTACTTGTACTCCAAACTTTGATTTTATTCTTCTAACAGGTTTGTATACGTATATTCTACAACATATCAAAAATTAACCTATGGAAACGTCCATTTGAAGCCTACCGAGTGGCAAAAAGCCCGTGTAGCAGTCCAATGTAAGTATTTTTACGATCAGAACTCATTTTTTACTTCATTACATACCGTTTTAGCTAACTTTTTAGTATATATTAGTATATATATACATTTTTTTTTATTTGCACAGCCTGGATCGTCTATCCGTGGCTTTTACTTGCTTTTATATATATATATACTAACTTGTTCGGCCTAGATCATTGATTCGTGGCCTTTTTAGCTTTATTATATATATATATATATATATTTGACTATATATATACTAACTTTTAATTCTGTCGGGCCTAGATTGCAAATTCGTGGCCCTTTTACTGCTTTTATATATATAACTATATATATATATATATAATTTTTCTGACTTCGTTTGGTCTGTATTGCTAATTCGTGGCCTTTTCGCTTAAATATATATATACTAACTGTATATATTAACATTTATATTTCAGTTTGGTCTGAAACATTTCGTGGCCTTTTTACCGCTTTTATAAATATATATATATATATATATATATATATATATTTACATTCAGTTGAGCTTGGATCATTTCATGGCTCTTTACCGCTTATATATATATATTTATATTTTGTCGAGCCTGGAGAAATTCGTGGCTTTTTTATTGCTTATATATATATATACTTTTCTGTCAAGCCTGGATTACTCTGTGGCTCTTTTACAGCTTATATATATATATATATATATATATATATATATATATGTATTTACATTTCAGTCGGGCCTGGATTGCTAATTCGTGGCCCTTGAAAACTTTTATACATATATATAAATATATATATATTCTTTATTTATTGTGAATAAATATCTGCTTTAAATATTCATTTGATATGAATCGACACTGATGTAAATTTGGTGAATTAGATTTATCTAAATCTAACCCTTTTTACCTTTCAAAATGTTCAAAATAGGTCAAACCAGAATCGAAAAGCTAGAATGGCTAAGATTTATTTAAATCTAGCTTTCTTTCTAGTTTTGTAAAATATTAAAGCAACCTCGCGACTCTTAGATTCCTATCTAGTGAGAACGCGAAGCTTCGGCTACGCGCATACAAGGATTTGACTGATGAATCCTTTGTTTTGCGACATCTAGAGTACAATTTGCATTTCCTGTGAATATCTGTGCTGTGCAGGTTTTCTTGGCTATTTTTCTGTGGGCCTAGGAATCATGGGATTCATGATCAAACTAATCAGAATCTAATTTCCACAATGGACAAACTCTATATTATAAATATACCCTGCCAATTTTTTTGTAAAATGTACATCTGAAAGACCTTAAAACGGTTATCTGGGTTTAAGGTCTTAAACATACTGAAATATAGTTTGTCGTGCCAGAGTCACTTTGATGGCTGTCATGCCCATGAGAAGACCGACACTTGTACATATATTATGTGGTCGAGGATGCTTCGCATCCTGACAATCACCATCTAAATCGAGCCAAAGGCTAAAAAGATAAAAATAGAAGTATCGATATGCTTTAATTCCTACGTAAGCGTAAGGGCCTAGTTGCAAAATTCAAAAAAAACTCGGTTGAGTTGGTACAATCATTTTAAATTTACCAACTGGCGACTCTGTAAGCCTTTCAAAATTGTCGACATGATACATGTTGGCCTTTTCCTAACAAACCTTCACCCTTCATAAGACATATAAGGTAATAAGGGTACGAAAAAAAAATTTAGGAAGAGAGAAAGATCATGTCCAAAGCGACAGGATTTTTCCCGACGTCGACAGCAACTGGTGAAAAGTTTTCATCATAGTCAATTCCTTGCCTTTGTTTGAATCTTTTTGCAACCCGTCTGGCCTTATAGGTCTCTACCTTGCCATCCGCTCCAGTCTTTCTCTTAAAGACCCATTTTCACCCAATAGGCTTAATGCCCTCAGGTGCTAAAACTAGAGTCCATACTTTGTTTTCTTACATGGAGTCTATCTCAGATTTCATGGCTTCTTGCCATTTCTATGAGTATTTACTACTCATAGCTTGTTCATAATTCAATGGATCATCATCATTCATGATGCGTACATCATCGTCATCCTCTATAACGAATCTATACTTATCAGGTATCTTCGGTATCCTTCCAGATTTACGAATAGGGTGTTGTATAGTAGGTTCTTCTACTTGGACAGGTTCATCTACTTGATCTGTAGTGTTTTGTGGTTCTTAATTTTCTTCAAGATCTATTTTCCTCCCCTTTCAAGGATAAACTCCTTTTCCAAGAAGGTAACGTGTTTCACAACAAACACCTTTTGCTCAATAGGATTGTAGAAATAGTATCCTAAACTTTCTTTAAGATATCCCAAAAATGTGCACTTATCAAATCTTGTCCCAAGCTTATCATTTTGAAACCTTTTCACATAAGTTGGACATCCCCAAATCTTAATATGCTTAACATTAGGTTTCCTCCCTGTCCACATCATATATGGAGTCTTGGGGACAGATTTCGAGGGGACATTATTTAATAGGTATGTAGTCACTTCTAGGGCATAGCCCCAGAATGATACTGGAAGATCGGTAAAACTCATCATAGATCGAACTATGTCCAATAATGATCGATTTCTCCTTTCAGATACACCATTAGACTGTAGTGTTCCTGGTGGAGTCCATTATAAGATTATACCATTTTGTTTGAGACAATTGAGAAACTCATCACTTAAGTATTCTCCTCCTCGATCCGATCGAAGAATCTTAATACTCTTGCTAGTTTATTTCTCTACTTAACTGTCGACGCCGGGAAAAAATCTATAAGAAGTTCGTCTTTCCTAAATTTGTGTTTGTTTGTTTTTACCCTTTTGCGATTCTCTACGTTTTCAAATTTTATTAAAGGGTGAAGTTTTAGGAAAGTGGTACTGACATAAGTGTCGACGACTTTGAAAAGATTGATTTTATTATTTGATGATTGGACCGATTGAGACAGAGCTGCCAGTTAGTATTTTGGAAATGGATGTACCAACTCATCCGAGTTTTAATAGTTTTTCGCAATATGGTCCAATGCGTGACTCCAAAAGATTGGTCTTGAAACCCGAGATTCGTGGAATTCGGGGGCTAAGTTAAGCGAGGGGAAGGTGTTAGGCACACCTCGACTCCCGTGCAAGCACGGTACCGCATCTTATTGATTTTCTATGCATAAAGCGTGTGTGTGTGTGTGTTTATGTGTATGTGTGTGTGTATTTTATTTTGAAAGCTTTATTAGTTTTTTTCTAAGTTTTTATTTTGGGTGACTTGAAAGTAGTGTTGTACCTCTTTTGCGCCTAGGTACGAAGGATTTGATTTGATAAAAAGTTCATGTTTAACAAGATAAATGAATTGAAATGATGTTTTGGAAAGTAAGGTTTTCAAATCCTTTGCCCGACTAGGAATCGAGGACTTCGATACTTCCTTTTATTCTTTACGTTTATTACGTGATCTACCCCGAATTGCTTTATTCTTATTGAAAGCTCTTTGTGGTTTTATTTGAAATTATTTTGATGATATGCATGCAAAAGTGTTAAAAAGGGTTGGATCATCTTCGGGTATGTAAGCCATCTCAATGAACCGAGCTCCCAAAATAAGAGTTTTCACTATCATGGGATCTTGAATCTGACTTCTCGGGACTAACCCCTCGAATTCGTTTTCAAGATCCAAATATTACATATACAAAGATGTTTAATGCTATTGAAACATTACAACATGAAAACCAGTCCATCGTGGGAATCAAGTCGGATCCATTCAGGGATCTCAACACCGGGATTCCTAGGCTCACATTATTTATGTGGGATTACATATATACAAGGTATTCGACCTTGATATTAGATGATTTCATCTGTTGAAATCACCATTTCAAGCCATTTTAGACCCCTTTCGCCTCTAGATAGAAATCTAGGGTTATACGGGGTAACCGGGACGGTTAAAGCAGTAAATATATAGGTCTACCATGAATCTAAGCCAATATAGCACACTGATGTTGGGTATTTTCTACGCGTAACACACAAGTGTACGTGGTCAACAAGTAATACAGTGATAAATCAAAGATCGTACCCACATAGACAATAATTACTATTGAATCAAACAAGTACCAATTTTAGAGTATTTCAACTTTATCAAACTATCAGCAAAAAGATATGTTCTTCTATAACTAAATTAATAAAGAAAGTAACCACACACTAAATCGAGATCTTAACAGAATTGAGAGAATTAAGCCTACAACTTCACTTATTATTTCGCTTCAGATAATATCTTTTGTCCCCAGTTTATTTCAGTTACCCCCAAGTTATTAATCGAAAACACTAATGTAGATAAAACCACCTCACGATGCATAATATCCATACTTATTTGTATCCACATATGATAGATTCAAATAAGACATCCCAATTAACTAATTCACTATATTTCTATGTGAATTTCAATTAACCAGAATTTATTACCAAGTTTTCTTTCAGATTACATATGGCGTAAAGGAATACATCTATCCTAAACACGAATCACGGATTCCATCTATGCAGAATTCACAAACATATGCCACTATGGCCAGTTCTAATCTCCTATGTTCCTTCACAAGTTCATAAGAAATAAAAGAATAATCGTTGATCAGGCAATTATATAAATTAATCATATATATAGAGAATAACCTGGGAATAACCTCCATAAATTGGATTTAAAAATAATTAATCCTCCATTACATAATAAGATCCGTCATAGGCTTAAATAAATAATTAGTTCATAACGAATGAAATAAAATTCATAATCCACAAAGTACTAATCATAATGAATACAAAGATAATATGGATTGAGAAAGATAGAAATATAAAACTCCTGTCGTTACTGTCTCCAATTTGCTCCGTGTTCATCCGATCATGCTTTGCTTCAATTCTTTGGTTTTAGATCCCAGAACTAATGCTCAATTCGGTGGCTAGGTATTATCTCTCTTTATATATATACTCCTAAACTGCTGCCCGTCCACTAAACTAAATAAATAATATATGATATATATTATATATCCTAAGATAACAATAATACTAAACTAATAAGAATACTAATATAATATATTTAATATATTAACTCCCGTAGGAAAAAGGAGATGGCCCCCTTTTTAATCCCCCACTAATCAGCCTTTATCATGCCTTAATGCCACAAGTCCAAGCCAACATAGGAAAAGGATAATAGCAGCTGCTGCCTTGTCATCATATCATCCACTAGCAGCCCATCCCTTGTTATACAATCCGAACAGAAAAGAAAAGTAGCCGGTCCACTTAATACACCCAAAATCCGAAACAGCAAAGGTGGAATGGCTGACCCACTGGCGCCTCCCCGCCCCAGCGGGATTCACTACTGCCCAGCCGAAATTTGCATGCTCATGTTGACTTGTTCCAACTTTTCTTCTCAAGCTGCTGCGACATGGGCCCACTTAATATTATGCTGATTTCGTCCCGTTCATGCTGCTCACCTCCAATTTATTATTGTTCGAAAACCCATATCAACTAGGAAGCTTTAATAATCCCTAATGATTTATTTCCAAGTGTACCTAAAATAAAAATAAAAATTAATGAGTATATTTAGGCACACAATAAAAAGAGTACACATTAAAGAATAGACATATAACATGCAAATTCATCTTTATAAAGCTACTTTCACTTCCATTTCGTTCCCTGCACATAAATGTGTAACTTAATAGAAGTGATAGGCAAATTAATCAAAAATATTCAGAATCAAGCTACAACGACTACTGATTCGTAGGTATAAAACCCACTCATCAAATACTCCCAAACTTGAGACTTTGCTTGTCCTCAAGTAAAAACCATGCATATGCAAAACTATACAATGCTCATGAATGCATCTGTCAATGTATATAAAACTAACTCATCATGCCTCAGAGAATTCACAACAGATATTAACATTAAATCCAACCAGAGACGTATCGCAATTAAAACCAATTTACGAATCTTTACCTGTCAACACCACTACTGTGTGTGTGCTTAACAACAATATACCCAACTACAAATCAAATATATAACATAATACGCGTCTTAGAATGTAATCAGAGTTCAATTCTAGAAATTGTGTGAACCAAGTACAGTGAATTTAATTAAAATTAACCAAGTTGAAAGTTAATATGGGAGATTTTCTATCTTTCTTTATTCACGGAAGCATTTTGCTCTTTTTTCGTATCTCAAATTTCCTCATGACTGTGCAATGTTTAGTTCCTTTAGGCTCTTCAGTGATACCCATGTAGCGAGTTTTCGACCAACGACTCCCAAACCGAATGGCTTTAGGGCGCTGGGTGTAAAGACATCCCCTAGGGCGTAGTTACTCGAGTACCACCAGCCATGAAAATAAACAAGTTACGGTGTTTATTCATGTTTCTATTTTTCACATTTTTCAATTCTTTTCTTTTTCTGTTTTTTTTCAGATAGCTCCCATATCTTCCCCCAAATTTATGTTTTAGTCTAATCTCAATCACTACTACCAGTTCTCTAAGTTCCCTTCATTAAAACCTAAGTTCTGTTCAAGACGATAATTATGTGACTATTTGAACTAGGTTGACCACCTTGTTGTCTGTCGTGCTAACCGGTGCAATAATGTCAAACAGGTAAGGACTCATGCAAAGGATTGAATACACATCAACATTCTAGTTATCATTATGTTTATATTCTTATGTAAGTCCAGTCTCATCACAAGCTAAAGTTATTTCTTACCACCGACATACTGCCTCATACAATCCTAATTACAAACTCTTTTTGGTCTTTCATGATTTTTCATTTTTTTATAAGCATAACACTTAACTAAAGCTACTAATCTACTATGCAAATTATACTAACCTATACTATTCATGCAATCATGCTAACAAAATTATGATGATTAATAAGCAAACACCCCCAAACTTAAACTACACAATGTCCTCATTATGAAAAATATAGAATTTAAGTGTCGAGGACTTCCCTGTTCAGTCCAGTATGCAAGTACATTTGTCCATCCAAAGCATCCGGTCTAAGTCCATGTTCTTGAATGAGGGTCTTTCCCGACACATACGTAAAACGTTCGACGACGGCCGCATTCTGAATTTTGTTTTGTCGAATGGTGGAATGACGGCGGAGGGTGACCCTTCACCCTTTTGCTTCTTCTTGGGGTGTGGTGGCATGATGTTGTTGTGCTTAAACTTGAAGAATTTCTGAAGATTTTGGGTTAGGACTTTCGTCAAACACTTGGTGGACAGTGGTCACTTGACTTGATGTTAAGTGAAGTTGCGTACTCTGATTTTCCTAATTTTTGTTACTCCACCACGCAATCAATTATAATAGCACAATGAACCACCCATTCTGAATAAGCAATAATCCACTCCAAAACAGAATGTCCAAAATAGCATGTCCAAGTGGGTTTGTTAATGGAATTTCGTGAGGGAGTAGTTGTTGGGTTTGTACGAAATCGTGACGCAATCAAATTGTAAAAATTAGCGGAAGCATGGTATATCAGAGTTTAAAATTTCTACAAAACCATTACCCGGATCATCCTTTATGCAAATTATTAATTTAAAACGATAAATAAGAAGTTATGGAATCATACCCTTGTAGAACGAAGCTTCCACAGGTACTAGTTCAACTCCTTGTTCTTCGTGATCTCCTTGAATTTTCGGGTTAGATTCTTTCCTTTGATCAACGTTAGCCACCCAAGTGTTTGGCCTCTAGAGGTGATCCACCAAGGAAGAGGAATTATCAAGAAGGAGGGTGTTTGGCTTAACCTTAGTTTTCTATCCTCTATAGAAAAGGAGTACTCTCCAACAATTGGAATTGCATCAATCCAATATCTATTATAAGACTTCTCTTATATAGACATTGGTCAATCCTTCTAATCCTATTAGACATGGGATTTCTTTTAATTAATTAAACTCCTTTAATTAATTTAGGCTTCCCACCACATGGGAATAATTAATTAAATTCATTTAATTAATTTGTCTCCTAATCTTATTAGGAATAAATGAGAGTACTAAATATTAAATTAATTACTAAACTCCTTTAGAAATTAAAATAATAATAATTGTAATAATATTAATAAGACTCCTCTTATTAATTTATATTTAATATTTCCAAAATATTAAATAATAAACATTAAGCTATTTAATTTATTCTATCACCATAGATTAAATTAATTATACTTAATGCATTATTACGATTATGCCATTACCTTCTTAAATATTTATTCTTCCTTTTATGGTGTGACCCTTTAGGTTCTCCATATTAAACCGGTTGTGAATAAATCAATTAAAACAATTTTAATCTTATTTAAATAAATAAATTAAACTAATAATCTATTTAAATAAATAATATTTATTCTACAATAGGGATAAGCCTCCCTAGCGATCAACGACTTTCCAGATAATATAGATTTCAACATTAATCATAAAAGAACCTGTGAGTTAATAGTTACCATACAATTCAATCCTTCCACCATACAATGTCCCAATTAAATATAAGACATGGATTTACTGTCAAGTCTTATTTTATTTAATTATATGTATTTCGATTAGAAAATGCACAACTCCAAATAATGCAAATTAAAAACTCCTTTCTAATTTCATTTCACCTTGGCCAAGGATTCCTGGGTTGTCATTTAACGAATCACATGGGACATATCTCCTCTTTTACTAGAGGTGGTAGATTCTTTATTGATCATTCATTATCTCCATATGTAACTCATTATACCCAAGCATACCCTATATATGCCTTAAAAGGTCTTAAGGAATAAGTCAAAGTATAATTTGTTACATACAAGATACTATGATGATCTCAAGTCCAAGGATCACTTGTACTACTATCACATTAGGAATTCCTATTGACATGCGAGTAAAACTCCATTAGGTATTCCATAGCGAATCACGTTCAGTGAACTTATTCTCCAATAAGCACCTACATACTTGCTTTAGTGTCTCCACACAAATGATCATGAGATCAATCATCCTCATCCAATGAGCAAGCAACATATGTACCAATCTATCCGGATTTACTAATCCCCTTTTTAGTAATCCCACGATTGGGAACTATTTTAGTTTTAGAGCTTTCTAAGAATTTAGATCTCATTAGCATGATCATCATCATGATTCTAAAAGCATTGCTTAAAACTATGGGTTATTTACATATTATAAAAACAGCACCATGTAGATAATTAAATGTCTTTAATAAATGAATATTTTATTAATAAATAAATAAGATTGTTTACAAAGTACGTGCTTTATCATCATACATGATTGGCTTGTATGCACACTACTATCAGTAGTATGTTAGTGGGTTATGGATTTGGTGGGGGTTATTAGTGGGAAGTAGGATGGGAGGTTAGTGGGGGGAAAGAGGTTCAAAATATGGGAATTCGATATTGTAGGATTGGGAGAGATATGATAGTGGGTATGAGAGAGCTAGTAGATATTGAGTTGGGGTATTGGAAAAGTAGTGGAGGGGGAAAGAATTCGATAATGGGAGATGGAGGTGGGGGTGGGTTAAGGATTGGGGGGAGGAGTTGGTTTGTATTATAATGGTAATGTAGTGGGTTGGCTTCTTTCCATGTTAAACTTTCCCTTTTTTTTGTTGAATCCGCTCCCTCGCCTCAGCGGGTACTCTTACTTGTGAAGCTTCTCCCCAGCGGGTTACCCCACTGTCAAGGCCTCATGCTTCCTGCCCCGGCATAAATTTTATTTATTGACTCACCGCCCCAGCGGGGTGTCCTTGTGAAGCTGCCAGTTTGACTTTATGCCTGCAATTCCTTTCCTTTTCCTTCTAACTCTTAGGCATATCCCCTTATTGGATGTTTGTATTGACCCTTGATGTTTTGATTTGAATGTTTTGCCCTTACTTTGATGCTATTTTTGAGTGGTATTGCCTGCAAGTATCCTAGTTACGCACAACATAAAACTTGTTAGACATGTATTATGAAGAAAAATTACTAAGTATTATATATATTACAACTAGACGATATAAATGTAAAAATAAAAACTAAAAACTAAATAAAATAACTTATGGGTTGCCTCCCATCAAGCGCTTAATTTTAAGTCTTTAGCATGACTCCTTCTGTTTCGTTAATCTGGCTCTCCTGGAATGTTGTGGATGCTCTTGATCTTCATTGCGCATACCCAGCATTGTTTCAATGTTTGTCCGTTTTCATCAGGATTCTACTTACGTCTGCAACTGTCATCACCAATTCCACTTGTTTCACCAACTTTATCCCTGGACTTATTTTGACCATCTTCGTTGCTATCTGGGATGTCAGGACTATCTACGGCACTGCTTGGGTAAACTAATGGATTGAACACTTGAAATTTTACTTCTTGGTCATTAACTCTCATAATTAATTCACCTTTCGGTATGTCAATCACAGTTTTACCGGTGGCCAAGAATGGTCTGCCCAAGATTATGGGAATGTTTTTGTCCTCTTCAAAGTCCAGTACCACAAAATCCACGGGTAAGATTAGTTTGTCAATCTTAACCAGAACATCTTCCACTATGCCGAATGGATACGTAGTCGTTCTATCTGCCAGTTGTAGAGTGATATTCGTTTTCTTGGCTTCCTTTAGACCTAACTTCTTGTATATTGACAGTGGCATTAAGTTCATACTCGCTCCCATATCACATAATGCTTTTCCCACAAACTGGTTCCCGATTGAGCAAGGGATGTTGAAATTCACCGGATCCTTCAATTTCGGTAGCAGCTTTCTTTGGAGAATTGCACTACATTCTTCTGTTAATGCCACAGTTTCATACTCGCTCAACCTACATTTTTTCGATAGTATGTCTTTCATAAACTTCATGTAACTGGGTATTTGCTCTAGTGCCTCGGCGAACGGAATATTGATATGTAGCTTCTTGAACACTTCTAGAAACTTTGTGAACTGTTGCTGTAGTTTCTGCTTATGGAGCCTTCGTGGGAATGGCGGTGGAGGGTAAACTACTGGTGTAGTCACTTGTTCCTTTTCTGTAGGTTTCTCTCCTGCTTCCCTTTCCATTGTTTGTTCCTTAATGGTTTCAGTTTGCTCTTTGGTTCCCGGCTTCTCCGAATCCTGCTCCACTAAATGTTCTTTTTCCATGGATTTTTGATGTATCTGTCGATTTTCATCAGGTTTCTCCTTTAGCTCTTTTCCACTTCGAAGCGAAATGGTGTTGCATTGCTCATGACCTCCCCTTGGATTCTTTTATGTGTCGCTTGGCAAAGCTCATTGGGGTCGATTATTCATTGCACTCTCTATCTATCCCATTTGAATCATTAGATTCTTCATGTCCACCGCAAGAGCCTTCGTCTCTTTCCTCGCTAATTCATTTTCTATTCTGACTCTGGCTATAGCTTCTTCCTAACCTAGCTTTTCCTCCTGTTGTGGTGCTGCCTGTTGCTACGGATTCTGAAAACCAGGAGGGCATGGGTGTCGTGGAGCCTGTTGTTGATTCTGTGTGTTGCTCCATGAGAAGTTTGGGTAGTTTATGTTCCCTTGATTATATGTATTCTGGTATGTGTTGACTGATCTGTTATAGTTACCCACATAATTAACTGCAGCTGGGTTGATTGCACACTGTTCAATCGGATGTTCTCCTGCACAAAGTTCACATACGACTGCTACCTGCTACATGTTTCCCTTTGTCATGGTCTCAATACTATTTTGTAACAAAGCCAGTTGTGCCAATATAGCTGTCGAATTATCCACTTGCAGAACACCCGCTACTGTGGGCTAAGTCAATCTTTCAATCGGTCATTGGTACCCATTTGAAGCCATCGTTTCTATCAATGCCCATCCGTCCTCAAATTTCTTCGTTTAAAAAGCTCCCTGTGACGCTGCATCAATGCTAGACCGTATCTGACTTGATACTCCGTTGTAAAAATTACTCAACTGCATCCATGGTGGAAATCCGTGATGAGGGCACTTCCTCAACAATTCTTTGTATCTTTCCTATGCTTCATATAGTGGCTCCCCTTGATACTGTGCAAATGCAGATATCTCCGACCTTATCTTGTGTGTCTTCGATGGTGGAAAGAACTTGGCCAAAAATTTCTATGCTAGATCATTCCATGTCGTAATTGACCCCGGTGGTTCAGAATGTTGCCAAGCTTTCGCCTTGTCTCTAAGCGAGAATGGGAATAACCTCAGCTTGAATGCATCGTCTGACACTCCATTGCACTTGAAAGTGTCGCAGATTTCTATGAAAGTGAAGATATGATCATTCGGATCATCATTCGGAAGACCCCCAAACTGACATGTGTTCTGCACCATTTGTATTGTTCCAGGCTTAATCTCAAAGTTATTTGCATTAATTGCTAGCCTGGCTATACTTGAATGGATTTCTGAGATTTTTGGTATATCATAATCCTTCATTGGTTTGTCTTCCTGTTGATGTTCCGCCATGTTTGTTCTGGGTATTTTAAATTCCTCTCAATTCTTTGCAATCCACTCAGTTATCCCCCGAAATCATTTGTTGATATCATCCTCAAAGGACAACAACTCTGGTTTTTTCGATCTAGTTTGCATGCACTAATCGAAAGTACCTGAAATATTCAAACAAACAAAAATAAGAATAAATATATATATGTTTAATTAAAATTGATCTACTTAAATCGATATTGTGAGTAATAAACGCAATTACTGTCCCCGGCAACGGCGCCAAAAACGGGTTAAAGCTTCATGCTTAATAACCACTTAAAGGCCAAATTCGGCTTAGATATAGGTAGACCTAGCCTCCTCAGTCGATTTACAATGCAATAAGGATAATATAACCGAAAGAAACGTAATATCTATCAACTATTACACAATATGCTTAAAAACAACAATATTAACTAGATTTAAACAAACTATATCATCAATCTAGTATATTTAAGCAATATTTACAAAGAACGAAGCTTAGAAAGTGCGTTGTTTCACCTTGGGGGACGCGTGAACAAGCGTTTTAACTCCCGGGATGAACTTAGAACACTCTCGGGACTTCAAGTAGGTACTAAACAAGATGATCAAGCTTCAAGTTAGTGTTATAGTTGTCGACGTTGGAAAATTTAAGAATCCTGCGGGTCGGTTCAAAACCCGAGTGTTTCCTCAAATCGATCTTCTTAAGTTATCTCTACCCTTATTCTTTTTATTGTGAAAAGGTTTTTGAAGGGTTTTTTAGGAAAGGGGCCAACATGTGTATATGTCGACGATTTGATTTAAACAGAGTTGTTAGTTGGTAGTTTTGAAAATGGTTGTACCAACTCAACCGAATTTGATTTAAAAAGAGGCCCAATTACTGGACACTGTCGATTGATCTTTGAAATCAGGGTTTTGAGTTTGGGGGCTTGGTTAAGTGTGGGGAAGGTGTTAGGCACCCCACGACTCCCGTGTAAACACGATACCGTAATCTTTTCAATATTTCCCTTAAAATTGGAATGCGTGAGTGAATGTTGTTTGAAAATTGGGCCTTTGGATTGATTGAAAACTTTGACAGGCTTCGTTGAGTCTATATATGAAGGGTTTGATTTGATTTTAAAAATCAGTCTTTGATTTGATTTGCAAAAAGCATTTAATTTGATTTGCAAAAGGCTTTAAAATTGAATTGACAGTGATGTTTTGAAAGTTGTTTATCCAACCCATACGCTGACATAGGAATTGAAGCACATCGCCACTTTCAATTTTATCTTTTATAGCCTTAAGGCTGCATGCAACTGGTGATTTGTCGGGTTGCGAAGCATCCTCGACCACAAAAATATAAAGTGTCGGTCTCCTCATGGGTATGCAAACCATCGAAGGGACGCTGACATGATAATCCATATTTTCACTATGTTGAGAACTTAAATCCGGATAACCGTTTGAAGGTCTGTGTGCATGTACATTTTACAAAAAAAACTGGCAGGGTACATCTGTAAATCGAAGTTTGTCCATCGTGGGAATCAGATTAAGATCAGTTTAATCATGAATCCCACGATTCCTAGGCTCACATACGAGTGGCTAGAAAACCTGCACAGTTCAAATTTGTACAGAAGCAGATAAATATCCCAAAATAGCCAGAACCAAGGATTCATTCAGTAAATTTCGATCCGCACGGCCGAAGCGTCTAGTTCCCACTAGATAGCGATCTAAGGGATGCGAGGTTACTTTTGAAGCTGAAACTATAAAAATAACTAGATTTAAAGAAATCTCAGCTATTATAGCTTCCAGGTTCTGTCGGGACCTGTTTGAACCTTTGAAAGCTAGAATTGGCGAGATTTGGATAAATCTAGTCCGCCCGCAGAAAAATTAGTGCAAATTCATATACAAATGAATGTTAAATGCAGCAGTTGAATAAAATTGAATAAAGCAATGTATATAATTATGTATATAAAAGTTGTAAAAGGGCGATGGGTTTTTCACTCGCAAGTCCGAACTAGAATTGAAATATATATATATATATATATATATATATATATATATATAAACTGTAAATTACCACTAAATAATCCAGGTTGTGACAAAAATAAAATATATAAATATAAAAACCGTAAAAAGGGCGATGGGTTTTCACGCCTGTGCCCGTACTAGAATTGAAGTTGACAAAAAAATAGTCACCTAGTGACTGGGGAGAGCACCCAGTATGGGGAAGTGTGCAAAAGCAGTAAAATGGCCACGAAATAGTCCAGGCCGACTAAATATATATATATATATATATATATATATATATATATATTGACAGAAATGTAGTCAACCAGGACTGATAGGAATATACCAGTGATGGTGAAAGTCGCTTATATATGCGTAAATATATATAAAAGCGATAAACTACCTCGAATTTAACATCCAGGCTTGACAGAATTAAAATGTTAGTACATTTACAATTAAATATGTACAGAAAAAGGCCAAACCCGGGATGGGAAGATAACCCAGCATGGCGAAGTTGACAGAATGTGTGTGATAGTGCATTAAAACTACTAGAGCTGACAGATCGTCAATTTGAGTTGTAGAAATACAAAAAACTATGTTTATGTATAGAAATGTACCAAATTTTGACAAAAACAACCACAGAACTAAGTTCCGGGCATATTTAGAAGCTAAAACTTTGTGTGCAAGTGTAAAACAACGCAAGGTAGTAGTATTGACTTTCTGATAGTAAAAATACTTACAATGGGCTGCACTGCTGGCTTTTTACTGAATCGTAGGCTTTAAACGCCCAAATCTACCGGTGGTTTTTTGATATGTGGTAGTATATGGGTATATCTATGTGTTGGAGTGAAAATATTTGGGTTTAGAAGATGTGTAAAAGTCAAAAAATTAAACTGACAAGGCTTCGCTGCTTTCTGACGTTTTTCAAATAAACGTGAGGGCAGGTTTATTTATAGGCCAGGGAGCCTCCACTCTACCTGTGGCAGCCGCAGGTAGAGCTGCGGCTCCCCTATGTGGGGCCCATATGCCCGACTTGGTCGTCTCAAAGTACGTGCACTTCTAGTAATGCGATGTCCTGTCGTAAACTTTTTAACTTTTGATCGAAGCTTTCGTTTGAGGTGTGCAATACCTTTCCAGAAAGCTCTCGCCGAGAGTGTCACAATGACATGGGAAAAAACATTTTCCTAGTCCAGGAAGATGGGTTCATAACCAGGTCTTTGATTCCCCGTAGTTTGTCCGTTGAGCTGTCTTGCGTAGTTACCACTCGGGATCGTCGTTAGGTTTCATTCTGACTTTGTCGACATCGATTTTGCTTAAGTTTGACCAAGTCGGTTAGGATTTGATTAAATGACCATTGTACCCCTCCCGGTGCTGCCTGTAGTGTTGGCATAGTCGCTGGTTGACTTTCAGGAGTTGATTCCAAGACTTGGAACTCAGTCGAGTCTTTTGACCTCAGGGTTGTCTCTGAGGCTGACGGAGTCATTCCAGGTTTTGCTCTAGAGTTGTTCTGATGCTTCAGGTTGCTGTCTGAAGTTAACCTGACGTCCTGGGTTGAGACCGGGGATGACCTGCACTTCCCGCGTTGAGACCGGGGATGACCTGCACTTCCCGGGTTGAGACCGGGGTTGAGTTTGACTTCCCGGGTTGCTGTCGGGGATGAACTAACTTTCCCGGATTGAGACCGGAGATGGCTTGACATGTTCTCGGTTGATGTCGAGGTTGCCTTGACTTCCTGGATTGAGACCATGGTTGACTTTACGGCCCGATATTGAAGTCGGGGTTAATTGGTACCTCCTGGGTTGCTGCCGGGGTTGAATTGACTTCCCGGGTTGAGACCGGGGTTGATTTTAACTTCTCGGGTTGAGACTAGGGTTGAGCTTGAGGATCCGATTGACTGTCGAAACTTGATTGATGGTCTGATTGACTTTTGGAGCTTGATTGATGGTCCGATCGACTGTCGGAGCTTTATTAATGGTCTAATTGACTGTCAGAGCTTGATTAATGGTCTGATCAACTGTCAAAGATTGATTGATGGTCTGATTGACTGTTGGAGCTTAATTGATGGTCCGATTGACTGTCAGAGCTTGATTGATGGTCCGATCGACTGTCAAAGCTTGATTGATGGTCCGATTGACTGTCAGAGCTTGATTGATTGTCCGATTGACTGTCGGAGCTTGATTGATGGTCCGATTGACTGTCGGAGCTTGATTGATGGTCCAATTGATTGTAGGAGCTCGATTGATGGTCCGATTGACTGTCAGAGCTCGATTGATGGTCTGATTGACTGTCGGAGTTTGATTACCGATATTGGGAATCAGATTTAGGTTGAAGGACCGACGTTGGTGGCCGAATTTGGATTGATTAACGGTTTTGCCCTCCTACCGGGTTGGTATTGGGGCAAGGAAAATTTCGAGTGTCTACAGATGCCCCTCTTTATCATGTCCATGTAATGTGGTGGAATGGACAGGATAAAGATTAGTAGACATTGGAAATAGAGAATGCCAGAGCCATTTTAAAGCTGGGCGTCTTGGAGTAGAATGGGGCTACTTTTGGCTATGTGCGTTATCACTTTGCTGAGGATGACGCAATCCAGTATAGCCATTGATGGTATTAGGAAGTTATCACGAGCCAGTTTTGTCATTCCTGACAGTGGATGACATCATTCAGGATAATTTGTTTGACTCTAATGAGTTTGTTGAAGATGATTTATCCCAGATTTTCCCGTCTTGACCTGCTGGGGATGACATCCTCTGCAATAGCTTCGTAGATTCTGAGGGGGTGAGCTATCACAGATTTTCCCATCTTGATCTGCTGGGGATGAAGTCCTCTGCGATAGCTTTGTAGGTATTGAGGAAGTGGCCAGGATTGATACTACCTCAATGATCTTCTTTGAGCGTATAACAGATTCCATCATCTGCCCTTTGAGAAGATGGATTATTATATGACTCTCAACCGTAGATTGTCTCCTAACATCTCATGGGATTAGTCTGAAGGTTGAAATTAACTTCGGTCGGCACCCGAACTTCGCAGGGGTTGCACCAACGACTGAGTTGTCATCGGTCAGTACCCGATGCTTCGCTGTACTGGAACCAACAGCTGAGTTGTCACCGGTCATTACCCGATGCTTCGCTGGACTGGAACCAACGGCTGAGTTGTCACCTGTCAGTACTCGATGCTTTGCTGGGGCTGAGCCAACGGCTGAGTTATCACCGGTTTGTACCCGATGCTTTGTTGGAATGGAACCAACGGCTGAATTGTCACCGGTCAGTATCCGATGCTTCGCTAGATTGGAACCAACAGCTGAGACTGTTTTAGTAAGTACCCGAACTTCGCTGGGGCTGAGCCAACGGCTGAAACTGCTTCGATCAAAACCAGAACTTCGCTGGGGTTGAGCCAACGGCTGAAACTGCTTCGGTCGAAACCCAAACTTCGCTGGGGCTAAGCCAACGGCTGAAATTGCTTCTGTCGGAACCTGAACTTCGCTGGGGCTGAGCCAATGGCTGAAACTATTTTGGTCGGAACCCAAACTTCGCTGGGGCTGAGCCAACGACTGAAACTATTTCGGTCAGAACCCAAACTTCGCTGGGGCTGAGCCAACGGCTAAAATTATTTCGGTCAGAACCCGAACTTCGCTGGGGCTGAGCCAACGGCTAAAAATATTTCGGTCAGAACCCAAACTTCGCTGGGGCTAAGCCAACTGCTGAAACTATTTCGAACGTGAACTTCACTGGGGCTGAGCCAACAGCTGAAACTGCTACGGTCGGAACCCAAACTTCGCTGGGGTTTTGCCAACGGCTGAAACTGCTTCGGTCGGAACCCGAACTTCGTTGGGGCTGAGGCAACGGCTAAAAATATTTTGGTCAAAACCCGAACTTCGCTGGGGTTGATCCAACGGCTGAAACTATTTCAGTCGGAACCCGAACTTCGCTGGGGTCGAGCCAACGGCTAAAACTGCTTCGGTCGAAACCCGAACTTCGCTGGGGCTGAGCTAATGGCTAAAACTGCTTCGGTCAGAACTCGAACTTTGCTGGGGCTGAGCCAACGGCTGAAACTATTTCGGTCAGAACCCGAACTTCGCTAGGGCTGAGCCAACGGCTGAAACTACTTCAGAAATGGCAGTTTTGCGCAATTTTTACGCAGTTCTTTCGCAATTTGATTTGTTAATCCTCGGACATCGCTCTGGGATGAATTTTAAGGGTCTCTATGGATTTTCCCTTTTGTTAGGATTGCACTGCTTGAAAGCAGGATTTCAGGACAAATCGCTCAATCGCTTAGCGATTTCTCTTCAGATTTGATTCGGCGACCCATTTAAACTCTATTTTAACTCGAATCGAACTGGGCTTGGGGCAGGTGGGATCCACCTAGGCTGCCACAGGTGGAGGTGCGGCAGTTGCAGGTGGAGCTGCGGCCACCTGGGCTACTTAATGTGCTGCGGGATTTTTATTTTGCAAGTTTCCCGTTTGAGCAGCGAAAGGATTTTCAATCTTCTTTTTCAGATCTACGGAGTTCTGGCAGTCAGATTCTGAATCCATCAGTTCCTACGTGTTCAGTGCAGTACAGGTAACGTTTTCCATCATTCTTTCGTAGTTTTTGACAGTTAAAAGCATGTGAACCGCCTAGGGTGCTTTTAAACGTAATGTATAAAAAATGTATGTCTATATGACCTGTGAAAAATTTTCTGTCTACATATGTATGCATATTTTATTGTAATGCATGTTTGGATGTAAGAAAATTCAAGTTCTAAGACAGTCAGTGTTTCCACTTTTTGAATAGTTTAGTAATCCTTTTTGAGGCCTAGTGAGCCTGGGCTGTCAACTAAAAATGCCTATGGTATTTTGGAGACCATGTGAGGCTGGTTTTTGATTTTTTTTCCAGTAAATATGAATTGATTCTATTTTTGGGTAGGTGTGTTACTGAATGGCCACCTAGGCATGCCTGTGTGCATGTGGACAGTCCATTTTACAAAGGAGACTCTGGCAAAAATTTTCCAACATCTTAGGTTTTGAAAAACAGGTATTTTTGACTCTGTGGGGAGTTTTTTACTGACCCAATGCAGGTTTTGAGCTTCTGAGATTTTGAAAACATACAGTTTCGACTGTACGGGGTATTTTTGATGGACCCATGCATATTTTAGGACTAAGATATATATGCTGGATTGATTGATTAATAAGCCACAGGTTTTAGGCTTACCCCACTCTATCTGAGATAATTTCGAGTACTAGTGTATGCGATGGATCGCGATAGACCAGACAGCTCCACCGGGGTTTTATCAGGCATTAGACGGAGGAGGGCTTCTGCTGTCCCATAGGCCAGTCCAGCTAGGATGCCTCGCAGATTGGTAGAGAGCAGGATACGTCCAGCACAAGACGAGCAGCCCATTGACTTTGATGACTAGGAGGCTGCTTTTATTGCTGCTGTTCCAGCTCAGGTTCCACGTCTGGAGGTCTTGGGCATTGCTGTGCAGTCATAGGAGTTGCTGTGACGCCCCCAAATTCCAGGACCGCCACTTGGTCTCTCGAATTCGGTTCATCACGTGCTCATGGTAATACATCACAATAATAATAATTAAATATCACACGATCACAGCGGAAAATCTAGTCTAGAATAATTTACAATGATTTATTATAATTATTCCCCCAAGTCTCGCAACCTACAGTACTTAATAGATTACATAATAATATCAGTTAACGACTTATTACATAATCTAACTTAAGCTTAAACATAATCAAATCCAGTCTTACTACATCATCTTCATACAATATTAATATATTTAAAACATAACAGACATAAGCTAGTTGGTAGCTTTGCCCTTGCCCTTATCAACGCCCGAAGGTTCACCATGCTCTGCCTTAACTGAAATGTTTTAGGGAAAGCAAGAATGAGCACAAATTGCCCAGCAAGTAATATACAATAAGGGTGAGTAATAAGATTCTCAATTCTTGAAAGGGTATAACAAGATTTGATAGTTCAAGAATAACAAGAATATCAACAGTTCTCAATATCAGTCGCTAATGACAGGATAATATCAATATGATTCAATAATAAGTCAATTCAAGATTTCAAATAATTGAATACTGAGTAGTCACTACGGACTATGAACTTCTACTAGAATTGACAGTAATAAACTGAAAATCCAACAAAAACAGGTACAACAGGTGATCAGCCTAAAGTACCCTTGTTATGCATAACAATCAACCATACTCAAGTGTGCACGTCGGTTCTCCGACAATTATATATTCCCTTCAAAGAAGGTTGTTCTTCTCAGTCAAATACAAGATCCCGCACCAATCAATTAGTTTGGGTTGCTTTTCAATAACATAAGTCCAGCCGAATCAAATGACATAGACACTTTCACAATATTCAAGAACAATACTAAGTTCAACATGAATAATAGCTTTAATGAAATAAGAGTTCAAGTATGCTAATTCGATTCAACCGATTAAATAGGAAACTAGTTCGCAATACACAAGATAGGATACTTGCATAGTAAAAGAGTATAAGGTAGGAAACTTTCACAATCATAGATTTCCTTGCATAAAGTAAATGCGTCGGTTAGGATACTTGCACTTTAAAAGAGTGTAAGTAAGAGAACTTGCATAGTAAAAGAGTATAAGTTAGGAAACTTTCACAATCATAGATTTCCTTGCATAAAGTAAATGCGTCGGTTAGGATACTTGCACTTTAAAAGAGTGTAAGTAAGAGAACTTGCCTTTAGCGTAGTTTATCCACGAAAAGCAATCAACACTTTCGAATTCCTATCGTAATACAGTTACGTATATATATGATATTCATTAGTCATATAATTTAACTTCACATTTTCTCTTTGAATATACGATCAACACATAAGCTAAGTTTTACCTAGCTACACAGTTATATAGAATATAATTTCTATCCTTAACGTTCCTTCTTTAGAGTTTAAACGCATTCTCATATTATATAAGATCTCAACAATTAGCAAACATGCTTGCATATTATTAATATCACATAAGACCACAATCAATACTAAATATATTTCATTTTAGCAAGTTACGGCATCTCCTTAAGTTAACCGTCAAAATCGGGTTCAAGTAACATCATATAATATCGCGTAGCATGTATTCATATTTAAAGGATACTTTCATGCTTGTATAACTTTTCCAAATCCAATCGTACATGGTATAGGTTCTTAAGTTAATACTTAAAGCCATTCAAGGACACGAACTCATATGGTCTAACATGATTGCTTTTAAACACATAAGATATTCATATAACTTGTATTAGTCATGCTCATGAGTACTCGTATTGCATATATGTAGCTAGCATTGTTATTATCTTGAAAACATGCTTTGTTTATGCTAAACTTTAATCACGGCAACTAATCATGGTATATATACATGCATAACACATGAATGAGTCTAAGAGTACTATCACATGTGTCCATAAATGTCAAATTCTAATTCTCGTCATAACATACCAACGTTCACGTTCAAAGCTTATACTTTGTTAGTATAGTTCATTAATAAGGTCTATCATGTTCATGCTTCCTTATGAAACCTATATATGTAAGTTAACATGCTTTTCATGTATTTCAAGGCTCTATAAACATGCTCGAAAAGTTAGAATGTATACATGCTTCATATATGTTAACGTCGTTTATGAAACTTTAAATTCGTTTCCAAACGATGTGTCGTTTGGTTAACCATGCATGCTAATATACTAAAACATGCTTACATTGCCTCATTAGGTTTATATATATGTATTAATCATGCTCCCATGCTTGTTTAAACAAAAGTCAAACAATTGGTACATAACAGTTTTGTTGCAGAATGCAGAAAACTGAACACAGAGGCTGGCGCTGCGGCACGGCAACAGTAGCTTAATACTGGCGCTGCGGCGCTGCGGCGTCGAGGCAATTTTCTGCGGTTCAGACTGCAGTGAAAACCGACCCAAAACCTCCCATTTCATCGATTTCAACATACCCAGACATTAGACTTGTTTAACTTACTAACACATACATATATGCTTATATAACAGTCAATAGCAATTATCAATTCCCAATTTCATGAACTCTAACTAATTTACGAATTTCATGTATTTACAGAAATTGAAGAGGAACAATGGAAATGAAAGACTATTCAGTGGTTCCATCATGTGTGTATGTTCATATAACAACAATATAAGGGTTCTACAAACCAATCATGAACCAATTTGGCATAATCAAGAATTTCAACAAAACTCAGAGAACAACAATGGAGTTCTTTTGACAGAAAATGAAAATGAAGACACGAAGAGGATTTATACCTCTGTTATGGAGTAAGCTTGCTGATGCTACTATAGAAATTCCTTCTGAACTAAATAGACAATCACAGTATACTCTCTTCTCTTAGAAATATTTCAGCAATGAAATGAAGGTGCAGGGAGTTCCTTTATATAGAAGAATGAATACACAGTCCAAGCTTCTAACTCCCAAATCAAACTAACGGATTGTCAAATTGCATGAAGGTTATAGAATGGTAGGTATTTAGTTGTTAGAATCCATAATTAAAACCACTCCCTTGCTCATCATTGCTTTAAGGCTATGGAAATTTACTGAGTTTAAGGAGAAGCAATAGGCTTAGGCCATAATGGCTGTGCACGTGAATGAGGGAAAGGAGAATGACTATTATATTGGGACAAGCCAAGCAAATCTCAGCATTCTTACAAATGGACTATATGCTACACTTATGTTATATATTATATGTACTCTTAGGTTATAATTACAATGTTCTCCCCATAATGTAATAAATGCAATTTGAATACATATAATCTATGTACATTTTATCTTACCGATATAATACAATCGGATACTACCACATTACATTATATCATATACTATTAAATTGTATTACTCAACAATTATTTATAATAGATCCATGATACATTATTTTAATGTATATCCACACATCATTTGTCACCTACACATATCATAACATATAGTTACTATACATTTAATTCGCATGCTTGCACATATAATTTCTCATCTTATAAATTGAATATTAATTAATAATATACACATATCCTACATCAATCAATATAATTGTTAACCTCCATAACAATTTAATTAACCTTTATATGATTAACTATCACTTTGATATAAATCTTATTATATTTATAAACACGTTGCTCATTATTATTATGTTTCTTGCAATAATAATAATCACATATTATTAATCAATCCTCATTAGTATTTTATAACAGTTAATTAATATTCTTCGATTAACAATTAATATAGATTAATTGTTCGCTTAAATTAATATAATCATTCTTATATTACGTCACTGTGCCACACAAGGCAATCAACGAGTTTATCACAAACTCCACCAATTTCTCAATTATTATAATTATTCAATTATATATAATTGAATTAATTCATCTTATAACACAAAATCATTTATATTTAAATAAATTCTCATTTCCATTAATATATTTATTTAATAATATATGGAAATTCTCGGGTATTACAGTTGCTAGGCGACTTGAGTCGCCATCCTTCGAGATATCTTCAGGCCAACGAGGTGACTTGAAGTCTTTCTTCTCTTTGGACTCTTTTCCCATCTTTTGGCCATTCTCGGGGCACATATTTTTGACATGGACTAATTTTTGATGCAGGCCCCTGGCTTGACACAGCTACGAGGGAACCGGTTTAGTGTGCACTCTCTCTATCAGACTCTGCACGAGGATTACAGGGAGGTCATGGATGGTTGGGGATTTCAAGCCTTCTTCTCGATCCTGCCCCACCGTTGCCCTTGAGAGTATATGAGGGCTTTGTCTGAGCATTGGTTTTACCATACTCAGTCCCTTCATCTACTTGATTGCGAGGTGATGATGACTCCTATGGATTGGAGATTTATCACCGGCATTTAGTTTGAGGGTGAGACAGTGCCTGTCATCTCTGACATTTTTCCCACCACAGTTAGATCCCTATTGGGAGTCCCACAGTCAACATTCAAAGGTCGGGCAGTCCGATCTGGTTCCTTGAGTATAGATGCCCAGGATGGGACTTTGCAGTTGCCTCCGCCTGATGATCGGAGGGCTAGAGATCTCATTCTGAGGCGATTGTTTTTGTCGATCATCAGGGGTTTCTTTGTGGCGGATAACTCATCGACGGTGTCCTTTGCTTTGATCAGTGCTACTCAGCATGTAGAGCGCCTCAGTGACTTTGATTGGGGCTCCTATACCTTTGCCTATTTTCTCCGGGGCATGTGCCTGCTTTCGGAGGGTGTGACGGAGGCATGGTTAGGATTCCATCAGTTTTTGCTGGTGAGTACATCTTTCTACACCTTTTTGATTTCTGCACTTATTTTTGGCAGTCTTGGTCACTGAGGACTTTTGATATTTGCATGGATAACTTTGGGCATTTGAAAGGCTTCTTTGCCTACGGCCCATTTTAACATTAGGTCTGGAGACCTATCCACATGGACGGAGATGGCACCACTCCATTTTGACGGAGGTCCTTGTTACTGAAGGATTCACTTATGCCTATCTACAGTTGGAGATTTTGACGGCGGGCTCGATCACCTGGACACCGTATACATCTGAGCACTAGACCGTCGAATTTGATGGAGGTTTCCCCACTAGTCAGGAGTTTGATTTATCGACCCGCAGAGTCCCTATGTTGACGGAGGGAGGCTGGGAGCTCTATCTTGGAGAGCGTGCCATTTGGAGCGTCACAGGGGAGATTCGCATTCCCATTGCTCCTCCTGCTTGGCATCATTGGCCATTATCCGTGCCTTTGATAGACATCCCTTTGGAGGGTATAGATGGCTTTGATCTATCAGAGGGCCCATACAGCCAGGCAGGCTTCTATAGTTGGTGGAGTCCTCGCACTATTGGGGCTCAGACTCGTGCCACCCATTTTATGGCAGACATGGTGCCGGGCTTCGTGATGATGACGGACTGCATAGCTTGTATTAGAGAGCCTACTCATGCAGACCAGATAGCACATCTGACTAGGGAGTTGGACCAGGCTCGTTTCTTTATCAGGCACCTTGGCCGAGATCCATCAGAGGCATCTTTATTTGACCCATCTAGCTCTGGAGCAGGCCCCTCTTCAGGTCCATTCAATAGCAATTATACAGGGGCAGATCCTTCCTTATACCGCCCAGATATGCCTGATCCCAGCAGCTTTGTGCAGACAGAGGATTTGGAGCAAGTCGATCGGTTTGATACCGAGGTTTTTAACTTCTTATGATAGCTATGGCAGCTATATTTTTGGTCAGCCACTGTTTTGGCTATTCGGTGTATATGCAATTATTTTGATAGACCACTATATTAGCTGGGTGGTGGTGCCCCATTTCCTTATATTCTTCCTTTTACTTTGTACCAGGATATAGGGATGATGTATGCAGTAGATAGCTTGTTGTAGATATTTTTGTCATCTTTATCTGCTGCATCATATTTATATCATTGTCATCATGCATGTATCATGTGTATGCATTCAGACAACTGTGATTTGACTTGACCTCTGGATGGTCTTGTGATACGGTGCTACAGATGACGACGTCTACAGTTAGCCATATAGAGCAGTTGCCACGGTCAGAGGTGGCTGCATCGTTGTGGTTATGGTATGATAGTTTGCCCTTTCCAGCTAGGGGGACAGTTGACCAGATGCTGGGGCATTCGATGGCCCTTGTAGATTTTAGGGTTCGAATGGCGTCCTACCCTTATGGGCACCGGAGAGACAGGTATTCTGCATTGGGAGGTGTGAGCTTTCGCCTACTCTGGCGGAGTACCAGAGATTTACTGGCTTGGATTTAGAGTCGCCGTGTGCTCGAACGACTATCAGTGATATGCGGAGACCGTTTACTCAGCTGTCCTGCCTTCGACAGAGCATAGTCATGGATGAGATCATTTTAGAGCATGTGATCTCCCTTGACTTATTGATAGAGCGTTATGGTGAGCTTGATAGCTACGACCGTCACGTAGAAGATTTCGTCATTTTCGCAGAGAATTAGCAGACAGCCAGGATAGACATGTTGTTGATGTGCATTGTGGCGTATGTTTACATGTCATTGCGTTTAGATCACCTTGATGTGGGATTGGTTGTCGTAGTCAGAGCCCTTAGGAAGGGGAGTACCATTATCCCTATGATCTTGGCGGAGACACTATGGTCACTCACCTATTGCAGTACCCATCCAGCGGGGTTTTTTTGGGGTAGCTCGGTTGTGCTATATATATGGTTGATGTCACACATACGACCGATTGGATCATTTATACCTCATGCCTATTATTTTATCCACGAGATATCCTCAGTTTACTACTTTCGCCCACTTGATTACGTCGACTCAGAGTCCTGGTTAGAATTTTTATTGGATATTGAGTATCTATTCGCAGTTTTGTTATGCTTAGGGATGGCGACCCCGTTCAGCTTCATTACTCATGCATCTGGAATGGATTATTTGCCTTTGGCAGGATTGAGGGGTATTATTACTTATCATCCCTTGGCAGTTATGGAGCAGTTTGATCAGTGGCAGAGTATGCACCATTTTGAGGATTCTGCTGATCAGAGGATGTCGGCTTCATCGATGTCACCGGCCGACTTGGTTTAGAGTTTATGAGTGTTGGACTCACAGGGAGAGGGCTGAGTTCTCCAGTAGACATCCGGGTCGTTCTTCGGAGTATTCTGTATGGTTAGAGGCAGAGAGCGCAGTCGCAGTAGCAGAGCTTCATATATCTCCGCTTGCGGATTCTGACGAGGAGGAGCCCATGGAGGTTCCCGATTCTCCTACTGAGGATGAGCTATTCGCAGATTTGGCGGTAGCTTTGATTAGTGATCCCCCAGGTTATTTCCACAGGGACAGATCCAGCTTTATCAGATTCTCTATTCAGGATGACCTTTGAGAGAGATTCAGCTAGAGCGCAGATGTTGGTTGCCCTGTCTGGCAGGGATTTAGCTTTTGCTGAGAGGGATGGTCTCAGGATCGCTTTGGATACTAGATTGATTGAGCGGTTGGAGCTTCGCTCTGCTTTAGATACGGCCATTATGGAGCAAGTCGAGGTTCGCTTAGCCAGAGATGCAGCATATGTTGAGATTGAGGAGACTTTGATTTCTCAGGATGAAGCTTTTGCAGAGAGGGATGAGGCTATCGCTTCCCGTGATTTCCATATTGCTGATAGTATTGCTCTCTGATCTTATACCTATGGTTTGGTTACTGAGATGAGTGCTTACATTGATGACCACAGTGCCACCTTACAGATGACTGTGGATGTTCTTAGCCGTATGGAGGCCGAGTGTACTACTCTTATAGATGCTCCTCCATCCTCCGAGAGAGATGTCATGCTGGCATTGCTGACTCGCTTGTCCTTGGGTCCATAGACTAGCTTTATTTTTCCTGCACAGACTAGATTAGCCATTTTTGTCATATACAGGGCACTATGTATATAAAGCAGTTTATATATCAGAGAAATATATTTTTGAGATAATTCGCTGCTTAGATATGTATTGTCATCGCTGAGTGATTACCACTTCTGTCATGACTCGCAGTTGCTGATGCATTTTGAGCTTCTACTTGATGGACTGATAGTTGAGGTGTTAAGGGAGTTCCTCAAATGGGTCTGGTAGCCAGACAGCTTGACAGCATTTAGCTTTTATTTGTCTTTGGTGTCTTGGAACTAGTCTTCCATTTTTTGTTTTTCTTGAGTGTCAAACTGCGCCGTAGATGGCTGCCTACGTACTCTCGGGTTGAGGGAGATCAGGTCATTCGTAGTTCTAGTTGTTTAATTGAAGAGGCTTGAAAAGAGTTTATTTGGGGTTTGAATTTGGTTCGATGAGCTTTGGAATTTGATGCTGTAATTTGCAGGTTCTTTGGATTTTTGCTTGATTTGACCGCACCATAGATGGTTGCCTACGTACTCCTGGGCTGAGAGAGATCAGGTCATTCGTAGTTCAGGCTGTTCTAGTGAAAAGCCAAACCTAAGTCGATTTGTAGGACCCAGATGTGGGTATGCATGTGCTTCAGACATAGTACTTTTTCACAGTATCTGAATTGATGAGTTGGGGAAATTCGTTCCCGTCCATTTCTTGTAGCCTGATGGATCCCCCTGTCAGCACTTCCTTGACAATGAAAGGGCCTTCCCAGTTTGGGGCAAATTTTTCTTTGGCTTCATCCTGATTGGCCAGGATTTTCTATAACACCAAATCATTTTCTTTGAATTTCCGAATTCAGACTTTCTTGTTGTAAGACCTGGCGATCCTTTGCTGGTATAACCGTCTGTGGAAAATGGTTGTGGCCCTCTTTTCGTCTATCAGGGACAGTTGATGATATCGGTCTTGCAACCATTGATCTTCGTCTATATGAGCATCTATTAATACTCATAAAGACTCCATATCTACTTCTATGGGGAGGATTGCTTCCATGCCATAGACCAGTTGTAGACACTCAAAATTTTGCTTTTGTCGTACTAACCCTGCAGGAGGGTAAAAGCGTCATTTTACTTCAAAAACAACCCCGAAGTAGGGAAAAAGATCCCGGTCATCTCAGAGACAACCCTGGGAATGATGAAGATGACCAATGAAGTCCGAACATACCGCAACCTGATCGAAGATCGATGAGCTGAGACAGTGATCATCGAAAACCACCTCAGTAAACCTCGAACGACGTGCTATCAAGAGTTAAGCCTACAGACAGATATCTGGACCTGGAAGGTATCTCGGCTATGAGTATCAACTTCTCGAACCCTAACTCAGTCGGACTCGATCATATCTGGCTGCGTTCGTCAAATACGGTCCGAAAGATTAAACGACAGACGTCAACTTCTGCCGAATCGAGATCGAAGGAGCCATAACCAAGCCGGGGGGTCCCACCTGGGTAGCCTCCACCATGTATGCGGCTAGCGACATACATGTGTGCGGCTGCCCGGGACAGGTTATAACCCCCAACTTAGTTCATTTTACAAAAAAAAGAAGAGAGAGATATAGAGAGAGAAGGACATTTCTAGAGAGAGAAAGGCTTGGGTTGGACATCAACATAGCAACTTGAAGCTTATTTCTTCTATCTAGCATCTCATTGAAGCCATCTTTGTGTTCTTACTTCATCCCGGAAGTCACAACGCTTGTTCACGCGTCCCCCAAGGTGAAATAACACACTTCTAGCTTTGTTTTCTTTGTAAACTATGTTCAAATGATAGATTAATGAAGGATCTTGTTTGAATCTAGCTATATTTATTGTATTATAAGCATAGTGTGTAATAGTTGGAAGTTTTAACGTTTCTATCGGTTATTTATTGCTTTAATACGTTGTATATAACTTTGAAAGCTAGATAAACCTCAAGCTAAGTTTAAGCTAGTTCCCGAGAAGTTGTTAGCATGATGCTTCAACCCGGGAGCTAGAACGGCTTAGATCTGTGGTATATCTATGGATGTATTTACTTGTAAATGGTCCCGGCTAACCCGTATAACCCTAAATATATATTTAGAGGTGAAAAGGGGGCCGAATCGGCGTGAGCGGTGATTTCAATCGATGAAATCACTTAGTAATGAAGCTGTGGACGTTATGTATATATGAAATGGTACAAATATTGTGAGCCTAGGAATCCCGATGTCGAGATCCCCGAACGGATCCGACTTAATTTCTACAATGGACTGGTTTTTACGTTGTAAATGCTTTAAATACCGTAAATATCGATGTACATGTAATATTTGGATCTTAAAAACGAACTCGAGGGGTTAGTCTCGAGAGCTCCGATCCAAGATCCCGTGATATTGAAAACTTTTATTATGGGAGCTCGGTTCATCGAGATGGCTTTTATGCCCGATGATGATCCAAACTTTCTTAACGCTTTAGCATGCATATCATCAAAATGATTTCTCAAAGAAAAAACCACAAAGAGCTTTTGATGAAATAAAGCAATTCGGGGTAGATCACGTAATTAACGTAAAGAATAAAAGGAAGTATCGAAGTCCTCGATTCCTAGTCGGGCAAAGGATTTGAAAACCTTACTTTCTAAAACCTCATTTCAATTCAGATATCTTGCTAAAAATGAACTTTTGATTAAATAAAATCCTTCGTACCTAGGTGCAAAAAGGTACAACACTACTTTCAAGTCACCAAAAAGACTTAGAAACCAACTAATAAAGCCTTCAAAATCACACACACGAACACAAACACACACATACACACTTTTTGCATAAGAAAATCAATAAGATGCGGTACCGTGCTTGCACGGGAGTCGCGGGGTGCCTAACACCTTCTCCTTGCTTAACCTAGCTCTCGAATTCCACGAATCTCGGGTATCAAGACCAAATCAAAGAGTCATGCATTGGACCATCTTGCAAAAAACTATTAAAACCCGGATGAGTTGGTACATCCATTTCTAAAATACCAACTGGCGACTCTGTCTCAATCGGTCCAATCAATAAAATCGATCTTTCAAAATCGTGGACACATATGTCGGTACCGGTTTCCTACGAAATTCACCATTTAAAACAAAACCCCAAAGATAAAGCGAAAGCGAAAGGGAAAAGAATAAAATAAGGAAATTGGGGCACTCCTTTCTCGTCCCACGGACGAGAGACGAGGGCAAACAACTCCAAAAGAGAAAAAAGAGACCTCCTCCTTCAATAAAAGGGAGACCGAGGACTTGATTTTTTACCTGGCGTTGACAGGTGGCGACTCTGCTGGGGATCAAAGAGGGCTTAAGCCGCGATCAAACTTTTTGATTTTCATTATGCACATGCATTTTTGTGAATGATCTTTGTGTGTGTCAATCTTTTAGCATTTTGTATTAGTGCCTCGCACAATATATTTGTGCTTCGCACAATATATTTGTGCTTCGCACAATGTCATCATATTACATGCAATGAGGACGTGAATGTATGTGAATGTATGTTGTGTGGTACCTCCATTAGGGGGCAATCCTGTCGGTTGTTTATTATTGGACTCCTATGGATGTTTCTATTGTGAGGCTCAGGAAAGGCACCATTCAGATCCGCTCCAATCGAAACATGGATGTTTTCATCAAGTAGATTGCGAAGATCTGTGAACCAATTTCAAACAGCCCGTGAGAGTAACCCTAAGATAGGTCAGCCTCTGATAAACCAAATGCGCGGTGTGCTTCTTCATGCCCCATTTAAATCTTCAGCGTATATAAATGACTGTTATATTGAACTGTCATACATACATCTTTCACACCCTGTCATCAATTCGACTAACTCGTTGTATTGCAGGAAAAGATTAAAAAACCATTAAACTGATGCATAACATATCATGCATCCCTATCCACCAGTATGCAGTCTAAACTAGATATCGGTTGTTGTGCAGATTGGTCCTAAAACCCGATCTCAAGTCAAAAAGGCCCTTTCACCAGTCCAGATGGCTGAAGCAAGTTCATCAGAACCCATCCTAGTATCTCGAGATGAATTCAAGGAGTTTAAGAAGCAAATGGCCGAGATGACGACCCTGTTAAAAGAACAGTGCAAACTATCTCAGGAATCTAAACACAAGAGTTTGACTGAATCCTCTGTGCAAAGAGACATGAAAGTACCCAAAATACCCATACGTCCACACCTATATCTCCCCTCGATGTTGAAGTACCCAAGGAGGCCCCGATCTAGAAGACGACACGAGACATCACAAACCTCCGTGAGGACAAAGACACTGGAGATATTAGGAAGAAAGTTAGACAGATGGAAGACGTTATCCAGTCTATGAAAGGGACGGGATTCCACGGGAGCGTGAATTACTTGGATCTGTGTATTTCCCAAAGGCGAGATACCCGGATAAGTTTCAAGTCCCCGAGTTTGAGAAATACAAAGGACTGGGAGACCCGTACACTCACTTGAAAGTCTACATAGGTGAACTTGGAACTTACGCTGAGGATGAAAACCTCAGGATGCAGCTGTTTCAGAAGAGCCTTACCAGTGAAGCCCGCACGTGGTACGCACGGATAGATAATTCCAAAGTCAGAGGCTGGGAATATTTGGCCCATGCTTTCCTCAACCAATAAAGTTTTCAATCCCAGTTGGCACCTGATCGCTACCAGGTTACCAAAGTCAGAAAGCTAGGCAATGAATCATTTAGACAATACGCGCAGCGGTGGAGGCGAATGGCGACCCAAGTCAACCCACCAATAGATGAGGGTGAGATGGTGACCACCTTCATTAATATACAAGAAGCCCCTTTCTATGAGAAAGTCCTCGCCGGGTTAGGAAAATCCTTCTTTGAAATGATCAAACACGGGGAAATGGCAGAAATCAGTTTTAAGTATGGAAAAATCAAAGACCTCGCTGCTTTGGAAGCCGTAACCGAGCACATATAGTCGGGAAATTATGCAAGCGCTCCCAAGAGAGGATCAAAGAAGAAGGAAGAAGATGTGTCGTTAGTATTGCCAGGATAATCTACTAACAAGAGCCCTAACTCACCTATCTAGAGGCAGAACCCTCATCTAGCAAATTTTCAAAATCCTACAGAAATGAAAGTTGGGGAAAACAAGCAAAGAAGGATATTCATTCCTTTAGGAGACTCCTTGGAAAACATATTAGCCCTACTAATCGCCCAGAAGAAGATTCGTTGTGCTCGCTCTAGCTTCCGATCCAAATGGAAGGCAATTCGATTCCAGCAAGAAGTGCGCCTACCATTCCAACTCACCGGGGCATGATACTCAGGAGTGTTGGACTCTGAAGCACAAAATTCAAAACTTGATTGACAGTGGGGAGATTATAGTCAAAACGCCTGAGCAGCCGAAAGTCAACAATAACACTCTGCCTCAGCATGCGAAGGAAGGAGTCAATATGATCAGTGTCGGAAGCAGGGAAAACCATAAATACCTGAGGAAGATGGGAGAGTTACCCTCGGCACATGACCCTGCAATATGGGGATACCCTGAATAAAATTATGGGTTAGAACAAGATTTGGCTTCAATTAGAGCACAGGTGGATCAGCTAGCTGAATTGGTGTCATACCAACACCAGTTGACCCGACAGCTCATTGACCAGGTCTTATAAAAGCCAAATGACCCCATATCTGTCCAAGATGTTTCCACCTCCAGAAAGGATCGGATCCATTGCAAAGAGCAGAACAAATGGACTAAAAAGATGGCTTGAGAAGCTAGATTGCAGAGCCATCGAGATTTTGTTGCCAAACAGAAATTCACCCCATTGAGGCAATCTAGGAAGGAGATTCTCTGTACCTTGATCGAGGAGGGGAAGATTAAAGAACTTTTGCCACCCCTGGATACGAGATTGAATTGTTTTGATCCTTTCACATCCTGCCTTTACCATTCTAATGCTCCTGGACATGCCACGAAAGAATGTTGGGCTCTACGATATCTAATCCAGAACTTGATTGAATCCGGAGAGCTGGACTTAATAAACAAAGTTGAGATCTTCCCTTAGGAAGAAATATACTACCCTCGGAGACCGAGGAATGTAGGAGGCATGATAGCTGTTATCCTTTGCATGGAAGGAATATCCGGCGGACCCATAACCACCAAAGGGGTACCTGAGCAGAGAAATAAAGCCACTCTCGAGATACCAGCGCCTAAACCACTGATGTTGGCCCCTTGGCCACAACTCCCAATTCTCAGCCTAAAGAAGGTACCGTGGAATTACGGAGAAGGGATAAAGTTGGCACTTGACTGTACCGCCATCATACCTAGGGAGAATACGTGTTACCTCCCCTGGAGTTTGGCGAAACCGGTAACCAAGGTATTAGGGAAGGTATCTACTGGAAAGATCACAGAGTTCCTCCACAAAATGGGACACGGTGAAGCCAGGACGGTGAGGTAATTGGAAGCTGAACCCCATCAAATTTCTATCCTGGATTTGGTATTAGAATTTGATGACCATCGTCAAATTCTGATCCAAGTATTGGAGGAAGCACACTTACCCAAGACTATCGATACTGAGAAATTCCAGCACTTGATCAGCCATGTACTGGACAGTAACATGATATCCTTCACTGACGACGATATACCAGCCGAAGGAACTGGGCATCACAAACCATTGCATATCACTGTCGTTTTAGCAGGATATGTGGTAGGTAGCGTGCTAATCGACAGAGGGTAGTCTTTCAACATCTGTCCACAAAATACTCTAGAGAAGATGAAGATCAACCCAAACCGAATTCGGGACAGCCATGTCGTGGTACGGGCTTTTGATGGATCAAAAAGGGATACCGTGGGCGAGATTGAACTTCCTGTGGAGATTGGCCCTTTCATTTTCAACATACCTTTTCAGATCCTAAAATCACTACCGGGTATAATTTGTTGTTAGGACGACCCTGGATCCATATGGCTGGCGCCGTCCCTTCAACTCTTCATCAACAACTGAAATATATCATCAACGGCAATCTGGTGACTGTCAGTGTAGAACGTGATTATCCTGTTCATAACCTGGGAGATATGCCCTGATCGGTGTGAATGAAGGGGTCGAGCCCGCCAGTTTTCAAGCCTTCGAAATCAGTAATCCGCGATAAAACTCTGTGGGAGCCCCGGTCTTAATTCCCCGGATATCTACAGAGGTGATGGCAGTTGGCCAAGAGATGCTGTCTCGAGGACATCGACTAGGCCGAGGATTGGGGAAGAATGGCCAAGGAATCAGGAACCCAATCCGTATACCCACGCAGTTGGGAAAGGCTGGACTCGGATACTATGGTGGATCCAAGCATCAAAATCCTCATAGGCGTCAACCAGTTAATCAGTTAATTCACGTCAAGCCAAACCTGGGTGAAATCGGATTTAAAGAGCCACTCAAGAAGATCCCCCTCATTATTTCAAACCTTCTGATTCCTAAAGTCAATCAAAGAGGACATCAGACGGACGGGGATGAAAAGCCTCTCAAGGATGCAGCCTAGAAGGCCAAAGACCAAACGTTTCTGGAAGAGATCCAGTTGCAATTCATGAGCAGTTTTTGCATCTGTGAAGAGGACCTGAAGAAGTTCGACGGGGCAGATCTGTCAAGTGATCAACCTAACCTCCCGACACTTAACTGGGGAAATATAAACATCCCAAGCAGTGATCCAGGGACCGGTTCCAAACCAGTTATGGCCATCTTGGAAGACTGCGACTCCAGTAGCGCATCTATCTCAACGACTCCCTAGGAACTCTAGACCAGCAATTGGACGATCACTCCACAGATCGTCCGAAAAGGGTAAAAACTGAGAAGCGACCGCTGACAGGGCGCTCCACCTTTATCTATATTTATGTCTATTTTATTTCATCTGTAGCTTTTTATTGCCAGTTGTCATATTAACTAATGAATCTTTTTGTAATTGACGACTACTTGTATATATTTAGCAATCAAGTTTTTGTATCTGGTTTCTAAATTTGCATGTCTCTAGCCACGTTCATGGTTTGCCGAATTTGAGTAATGATTACCATTTTGACATAGAATTGGACTTTGACTTGATGGGAATCGAGCAGGTGGAAGGGATGATGACGAGGTGCCCGAGGAAATCAAAGCATAGGTCGAAGATAAACCTAAACCCAACCTCGATCAAACCACCACCATAAATATCGAAACCCCCAACGATCCCAAAGAAATACAGATCGGAACCAACCTTCCCTCTAACCAAGAAAAAGAACTAATCCAACTCTTAACACAATTCAAGGATGTTTTTGCCTGGTCTCATGAAGACATGATAGGTCTATCCACCGATATCGTCATCCATCGACTACCAATTAAAGAAGGGTTCAAACCAGTTAAGCAGAAACTGAGACGGTTGAAACCAAAATGGAGATTGAAGGTCAAAGAAGAAATTATCAAACAGTTCAAAGCGGGAATCATTATGGTGTCAACGTACCCTAAATGGTTGTCCAACGTAGTCCCAGTGCCGAAATCTGGGGAAAAGGTGCGATTTTGTGTGGATTATCGAGATCTCAACAAAGCTAGCCTTAAGGATGACTTCCCAGTGTCGTTCATCCACGTATTAATCGACAATACTACACAGTTCGAGATGTATTCTTTCGCTGATTGCTTTGCTGGATATCACCAGATCATGGTTGCTGAAGAAGACAGGGAAAAGACCGCTTTCATTACCCTGTGGGGAACCTTCTGTTATCGAAGACTAGCTTTTGGCTTTACCAACGCTGGGGCTACTTATCAAAGAGCCATGTTAACTTTATTCCACGATATGATGCACAAAGAAATCGAGGTGTATGTGGATGATATCATCGTAAAGTCCCAGCAGGCTGATGACCATTGCACCCATCTTCGGAGGTTGTTTGAAAGACTCCACAAGTTCAATTTGAAGTTAAACCCAGTAAAGTGTTCTTTTGGGGTGAAATCCGACAAACTACTGGGATTTTTGGTGAGCAACCGGGGCATTGAGTTGGATCTTGCCAAAATCCAAGCCATCATGGAAATGCCTGAACCAAAGACCGAGAAGGAAATTCGAGGTTTCCTGGGAAGAATCAACTTCATCAGTCGGTTCATATCGCAGTTGACAGCAACCTGTGAACCCATTTTCAAACTATTAAGGAAGAACTCTTCGGGAAAATGGAATGAAGACTGCTGGAAAGCCTTTCATATCATCCAGAAGAGGTTGATTGAAGCACCTATTTTGGTACCCCCAAAGGATGGGATTCCGTTGTTCATATATAACTCAGTCAACTCCAATGCTATGGGTTGTCTACTGGGGCAGAAGGATGACATGGGGAAAGAAAGAGCAATCTATTATCTCAGTAAGCGCTTCAGCAGCGGAGAACAAAAATATACTCTGATCGAAAGAACCTGCTGTGCATTAGCTTGGGAAGCCACCAGGTTACAGCATTATCTGCATGGCCATACCACTTATCTCATATCGAGGATGGATCCTTTGAAATACATCTTCAGCAGACCAATTTTGAACTACCGTCTATCCAAGTGGTAGTTAATCCTTTAACAGTTCGACATCATATATGTCACCTAAAAGTCCATCAAAGGGAAAGGGTTGTGGATCACATGTTGGCTGCACCAACAGGGGGTTTTGAGCCTCTGGAAACGTATTTCCCTGAGGAAGAAGTGTTGACTGTTCTCCTAATTGATAAGGAGGATTAAGGTCAATTCTGGAAAATGTACTTTGACGGCGCATCAAACGCTGAAGGTGCCGAAGCCGGGGCAGTCCTAGTATCCATCATGGGAGATCAATACCTCGTGGTAACCAAGTTGCATTTTAACAACTCCAACAATACCGCAGAATATGAAGGGTGCATTGTGGGGTTGAAGCTGGCTCAGTCCATGGGAGTGAAACATTTAGCAGTGTTTGGAGATTCGGAGCTAGTCATCAGACAGTCTACTGGGGCATACACCACCAAAGAACTGCATCTACTGCCGTATCATTGTTATGTTCTCAGATTGGCAGGGGAATTTGAAGACATTGCCTTTATGCATATCCCTCGGAATCGAAATGATTTTGCCGATGCATTGGCCACATTAGCTTCACTGGTGAACCTGTCAGCAAGAAGGGGAATGCCTGTCATCACTTTCACTGTGCAGAAGACACTGTTATATGGGAACAATGTAGGGGAGCTATCAGATGAGATACTACCTGCGGGACCACCTTGGTACCACCATATAAAAGAATATCTGCGAGATCAATCAACCCCGAAAGGGATGAGTCAAGCCGCAAAGAAGTGAATACAGAAAATGGCTATGAATTTCTACCTAAGTGGAGATGCTCTCTATAAGAAAGATCTAGGTGTAGGCCTCTTGAGATGCCTAGACCGAAAGCAAGCACAGTGACTTATGAATGAAGTACATGGTGGAGTATGCGGAGCACATATGAATGGACCTCTGCTTGCCAAAAAGATTCTGAGGATAGGACACTACTGGATATCCCTCAAAGCGGATTGCGATGATCATGTCAAGCTTTGCTATCAATGCCAGATCCACGCCAACATTATTCATGCGCCTCCGAATTAACTGCATTGCATAACATCACCATGTCCTTTTTCCATATGGGGAATGGACGTGATAGGACCAGTTGAGCCTAAAGCCAGTAACGGTCATCGATTCATCTTCACTATGATTGACTATTTTACCAAGTGGGTGGAAGCAGCTTCTTTCCCCAGGGTCACCAAAGAGGTCATCGTTGGTTTCATTACAAACAACATCATCTGCCAGTATGGACAACCCGAGGTTATCATATCAGGCAACGTGAAGAATCTGAATAACGAGATGATGAGGAAACTGTGTAGTAAGTTCAATATCAAACATCTCAATTCAGTTATTTATCGTCCAAAGATGAACGACGCGGTGGAAGCGGCTAACAAAAATATCAAGAAGATAATGATGAAGATGTCAGCAAATCACCGGGGATGGCCTGAGCTATTGCCGTTAACCCTACTTGCATATCGGACGTCGACTCGAACCTCGATTAGAGCAACACCCTACTCATTGGTATATGGTATGGAGGCTGTACTTCCTGTCGAAGTGGAGATGGAATCACTAAGAGTGATCCTTGATGCTCAGATAGAGAAGAGCCAATGGATACAAGATCGATACGATTAGTTATCCCTGATAAATGAAAGAAGAGCTACTGCTATATTTCACGGTCAACTCTATCAACAACGAATGTCTTAATCTTATAACAAGAAGGTGCGACCTTGAGAATTCAAAGAGCATGATTTGGTACTGAAGAAGATCATTCCGGGCCAGGATGCAGCTAAGGGAAAATATGCCCCAAACTAGGAAGGATCCTTTCTTGTCAAAGCAATCCTATCAGGTGGAGCTTTGAAATTGGAAGAGATGGACGGTGAGGAATTCCTGCAACTGATCAATTCCGACTAGGTGAAACAGTATTATGTCTAAGACCCTTTTCGCTTTTTGACTGGACTACTATGTCTTGATAAAAAAAAAAGAAAAGAAAAAAAAGAAAAAAATATATCAAGTCTAGTTTTTCAGGTCTGAGCCTGAACTACGATAGACTTGATCTCCTATTTGTGGGAGTACGTAGGCAGCCATTCATGGTGCGGTCTAATCCTTGAAAAACATCAAAATCGTATCAAATCTAACCCTTGAAAACATCAAAACCCTATCAAATCAAACCAAAAATCAAATCAAAATTCGATCTAATCAAACTGAAATCCAAATAAAACCATTTTCAAACTTTTCAGGTTTGAGCCTGAACTCGAAAGACCTGATCTCCTATCTGTGGGAGTACTTAGGCAGCCATTTATGGTGCGGTCTAACCTTCGAAAAAGTCAAACACTTTCCTAACCTATACAAAAATCCAAAACCTATCTATCAACCCAAACCAATCGACGGCTCATGCAAAGAAGACCTAGCGACATCTCAGCATCACTCTCGCCTAATCTTATACCACAGGACGAGATTAGTTCTATGTCGACATAATAAATCATAAACCAAAAATGACAACCGTGGACATGGTTAGACATGTGCAAACCAGGGAAGTGAATTGAACTTGCTTCTTTTTAATATATACAACTGTTTAGAATACAAAAGTTAATTCTAACCTATGACAAGTGATAATAACAAAGTCTCTACAGGAAAATAACATAGAGCTATAAATCAGTGGTGAGACGAGCCAACATTGCCAAATATCTAGCAGTCTCTGTAGTCGGGGGAGCAGCTCTGATCTGTGCTCCACCATAGCAACTCGCCTCAGCATCTCTGTTGCCATGTGAAAAATCTCCTCTCGACTCTGCACTACACCCTATACATGATCGATGAGTCCACCTGAGAAAGTCTCAGCTGCATCTCTATCAATGATGGCCTGATTTATGGAAGCACGGGTTGCATCTCTCTCAGTGATAGCAGTATCCCTAACAGCTACGGTAGGTCAACAACAGAGCTCGAGCCTGATCTCTCTCAACGGTCACCAGCTAAAGCTGTTTATCCATCACCACCATGGAAACTGAGGCCAAACGGGGGACAGTGCTCACTAAAGAAGCCGTCAACTCTGCAAATAAATCATCCTCATATAGGATCCTCCATCGATTCCGCCGCATTTGTGGACCAACCATCATCATCAGATAAAGATCCTGTACCAACCTGATCTGCGATCTTTGGTGCCAAATCCGACTCAAGCCAAGCTGAATACTCTGCAAAGCGGCCCAGATGGTAATCCCTAAACTCTGCTGTCTGTCGATGAGACCAGAACCCATAAACCCGATCCAAACCAGCCTCGGTAACTAAGCAGATGGGGATTCGATAATCGTCAATCCCCTCAAATGCAGGGACCTCCTGGTGCTGATCAAACTGGCCCATCACCGCCAGAGGATGATATGTCGTCACACGCCTCAAACCCGCCAAGGGGAGGAAATCCAGGTCAGCGACATGGGTGGTGAAACTCATAAAGGAGCAGTACCCAGAATACATGACTATAGCAAAAGGCTCCTCCATGGCACACAGAAATGAAGTCCAGGACGCCTCATCGATGCAAGAAGTCGGGCGATATGAATAAACCTGAGACAGGCCATGTCCAAAACAGAAACCATGATGGCGGAGCCGCCCTATCGGTCAGAGGTGCGTCATCAACCAGATGTATAAAAGCACTGGACTACCTCTGAACTACTGATCACCAGCGTCGTGGCAGATAGAGGCTGAAATCAATGTCTCTGCCAGGATAAGTGGCAATATAGTAAAGTCCTCTCGAAGAGGCCTAACAGCCACCGTCATCGCCACATCAAGATGATCGGTATAAAATGGCATGTACAGATAGGCAACGAGGCACATAACCAAGTCATCCACAATGGCAATGTACCAGCGCTCCTCCGAAATGGCGAAGTCTCCGTGATAAATAGCGAAGCTATTCGCGGAAGCAAAATGCCTAAACATGAAGTCCATGGAGATGATGTGACTACCACCCACCTCATCCATCACAACTGCTGTCCTCAATCTAGTCACCGTCATAAACTGGCGACGCATATGGCCCAAAGCCACTCGAGCACATGGCCCCTCTATTGACAGTCCTAAAATGCGACTATACTCCTCCAATGTAGGAGTCAACTCGGCTAAGCCCAATCGGAAGACATGACACTCAGAAATCCAGTACCTAAGTATCCCGATAAAAAATCCCTCCAGAATCTGGAAGGACAATAAAGACATAGAGTGGCCCAGCATGCGGCTGACATAGATACAATCGGTGGATGGCAGCTGGTCATACCAAACCCTCAAGCTGGTAGCTATATGGCTAGCAGGAAGGTGGTCCAAACGTACCACTGCGAAGGACGACATCTGTAAAAACTGTGTCAATAAGACCATACAGGATCTCTATCCAATCATTTAAATATATCTAAAGCATGCATCATAACCAATGATAAAATAGCATGTCTGATAAAAAGCATCATATATGAATATCTGCCAAGTACATTAATTTCATAAACATCACTGTTATATCTATGATACATGTGAAAACTAAAAATAAAAAGTACAGGATATTGGGGCACAAATGCCCAATGACTAATAGAGGACCTATGGACTCGCCCTCTCATCAAAATCATCCAAGAAGGTGAGGGATCAAACTGATCAACCTGAGGTCGTCGACCTGGAGTGGGTGCATCCTGCTGATCTGGTCGATAAGGTGTCTCATGCATATCCGGGGGAACGGTGAAGGGAACATCTCTATCCTGGAAGCCACCAAAACCTGAGGGTCCAGCACCATGGGAGCCACCACCGCCTGATGGTGGAACCACCACCGCCTGACGGTCCAGCCTCATGACCCCGAGAAGCAAAAGTGTGAGCCAAGGACGGGTCTAAGCCATTATAACTACAATAGGCCGACAAATCCTCCAACTGAAGTCTCAAGGCAGCAATGTGATCCTGATGAGACGGCTCCTGAAAACACGATATCTAGTCCCTCATCATAAAGGATCCTAGAACCAGATCGCCCAAGAACTGGGTAGCCCGGGTTTGAGCTCCTATCGTGCGCCGAACCCACCAAGTGATAAAGTCCGCAGAAGAGATCGGACCCTCAGACAGGAGGAAACCATTAAACCCCAAGGCGGAAATCGATGTAACTGACGAAGTTAGAGGCCAAAAGCGCTGGGCTGGAGGAAGATCCGGCAGGAGAATCTCCCCAGTAATGCATCAAATAGCGCGCTCTCTAAGGTAGAGCTCCCAACCTCCATCAAAAAGGAGTGGAATCCAGCGAGTCGATAAATAGAACTCTGGCCCTATCGGCACGCCATCCTCAAGTCCCTCGACCAAGTGCTCTCTAGAATATGGGGTCCACAATATGTCTCGAGCAAGCAACGTCTCCAACTGAAGACTGGTATGGGCAAAGTCCTCCACGACCGGGACCTCAGACAGAGTAGATTGATGCCATCTACGTCCCTGGGGATAAGTATCCAAGCCTAAGACAGAAGTAGGGCGAAGACAGGGAAGCCTCTCATAAGCCCAGAACTGTCAATTCAAAAAAACCCTCCATAAATTGTGGGAAAAGAGAAATCAATCAAGAGGCAAATAAATAAAATTCAGTCAAAAAGACTTACCAGAAGAAACGGGAAAAATCTGACCCAGGCGTCGGTAACTCCCTCGGATCGCAGTCGCATCCCATCCAGGAAAAGTGCGAATGTGAACGACCCCCAATCGTAGTCCCCAATACGGTCTACATATGAAACAGCCCCTACCATGCTGAAGGGCACATTGGAGGACCCTTCATGTTGGTCAGGAACAGACGCCGCAAGATGCGATCCCGCACCACTAAATCAACAAGCAACTCCTGCTGTAAGGTGCCTCGAGCTGAATCAATGCCCAGACATCCTGATCGTATACTAAAAGCCTTGAATGATTGATCTTGAGGAGAAAACCCTAGCAGGGCACGCACAACAGCCCCGGTGATAGACGGCTCCAAGGGCACCCATCCCCGGTAAACTCTAAGCCAATGATGTACCTCCAATCCATGGGAGTCATCATCACCTCACAATCCAATAGATGCAGCGACTGACTCTAGTGAAACCATCTCTCACCCAAAGCCTGCAAATAGCCCCAAGGGCAACAACGGGGAACAATGGGGAAGAAGGTCCCGAATCCCCAAGAATCTACGATCTCTCTGTACTCGGGATGTAGCGATTGATACAGAGCCTAGATACTGAACCAATTACCCCTCAGCTGGGTAAACTCTGGCACTTGTACGACGTCAAGGTTAAGAAAACCCGTCTATAGCAGAAAGAAAAACAAAAAAAACCAATTACTCCCATACGTCATTCGCCTGCAAGTGAATGGACGGATTGTGGCTCAAATCCATGCCCAACAAATTAGGGACCTCTACCTCAATGCCCGAAAGAAATCTAGGCGCAATAGGGAGTGGAGGCGAAACCTTAGGCTCGGGAATGTCCTAGTCCAGGAGTGGCTGATCCTCCCCAGCTGGCAAGCGAGCGGGCTCGGTCAAACGCTGCACCCGTCGGCTAATACGTGGAACCGGAACCTCAGAGAGGGTCCTACGTTGACGAACTCCCGATGAAATTGGCCGTCCAATGGCATGACTAAGCTCCTCAGGATCCATGTCTGAACAATGAGTTCGTAGGAATTAAAGTCAAGTCAGGTATATTCTTACCATTTGCAAATTTTAAATTAAACCCATAAAATATAATCATCACATCATGCATGTCTTACATGTGTCATTAAAAGTGTATGTCATTTGCATCTTAGTACATCTATAATGTATTTATGATCCTGACATTTGGTTTATGAATTTTTTTTTCCAGAGTCTCCTTTATAAAACAGACTATCCACATGCCCGAAGCATGTATTAAATCACTTTATGAGGGTACATCATCACAACCAAGCATGCAAACATTAATTTCAATTGTTATTCTAACACATGTACAATGTATGTCTAGATTAATTGATAAATGGCAATATATTGCATTCATACGATCCATAGGATGATTTATATACATGTATTGCATCATAAACACATTTATCCATCTATACATGCATACATGTTAGATATATTGCCTTTAAGAAAGGAAATACGTGTTTTCGCCAATACAAACATGAAAGAACGAAGTTTAGATGTTACTTGTAGTCCGAAGAAGGAGTATACGGTGGCGGATCGCTCCAAATCAAGCCGAAATAGAGTATAGATGAAGAAACGCTCCGTTTTGTAGAGAGAAACAAGATGAAATCCGAATAGAATTGGTGAAAATGAGGCCTCCCGAAGGTATAAGCTCGAACACGGGTAGCCTTAAACATAGTTGCTCTAGCCGCAACCATGTATGTGGCTACCTTAAGTGGGTCCCGCAGCATTTTGTTTGGCAACACAATGTCCAAAACGTGTTCTTTTGGGTTCAGAATGGTCACATTATGAAAAATGATGCCTTTCTGGGACAGTTTGAAACCCCGAAAACCCTAAAAATGCTCTGAAATAGCAGAAGTTCGGCGAAGATCAGACAACCCGACGTTGAACGTCGAAGGACCAGAAAATCAATCAAAATCAACCTTACAACATGTAATCCACCTACAATGAATCAGTGAAGGCGTCGGCTTGACCCCGACGATGTAATCCACCGACAATGAATCAGTGAAGGCGTCGGCTTGACCCCGACGATGTAATCCACCAACAATGAATTAGTGAAGGTGTCGGCTTGACCCTGACAATGTAATCCATAGGCAACAAATCAGTGAAGGCGTCGGCTTGACCCCGACGATGTAATCCACCGACAACAAATCAGTGAAGGCGTCGGCTTGACCCCGACGATGTAATCCACTGACAACGAATCAGTGAAGGCATCAGCTTGACCCCGACGATGTAATCCAATGACAATAAATCAGTGAAGGCGTCGGCTTGCCCCTGATGATGTAATCCACCAAAAATGAATCAGTGAAGGCATCGGCTTGACCCGACGATGTAATCCACCGACAATGAATCAGTGAAGGCGTCGGCTTGACCCCGATGATGTAATCCATTGACAACAAATCAGTGAAGGCGTCGGCTTGACCACGACGATGTAATCCACTGACAATGAATCAGTGAAGGCATCGGCTTGACCCCGACGATGTAATCCGCCGATAACAAATCAGTGAAGGCGTCGGCTTGACCCCGATGATGTAATCCACCGACAATGAATCAGTAAAGGAATCAGCTTAACCCTGATGAATGTAATCAGTTGGCTATAAACCTACGCAGGTCGGTAAATCCCCGATGATATAATCTGTTGGCTACCACCTAGTGAAGGTGTCAGCTCAACCCTGATGGTGTGCTCCGTTGGCAACAAACCAGTGAAGGCATTGGCATGACCCCGATGGTACAATTCGTTGACTACAATTCAACACAGGTCAACTCAACCCCGACAACGTAATCCTTAACTTCCCCAGCTGGGGAAGTAACCCTTTTATACATCTCATATACCATTGCATCGATCATACATGACATTGCATCATCAGATATACCTTATCATGTATTCTTCGTGTCTATTAAATCTTTGTCGTGTTCGTTCCATCACATTGCATGAACATGACAAAGAGCGGCATTTGTAGACACTCAAAATTTTGCTTTTGCTGTACTAACCCTATATGAGGGTAAAAGCGTCATTTTACTTCAGAGATAACCCCGAAGTAGGGCAAAAGATCCCGATCATCTCAGAGATAACCCCGAGAATGATGAAGAGGACCAATGAAGTCCGAACATAACGCAACCCGATCGAAGATCGACGAGCTGAGACAGTGATCATCGAAAACCACCTCAACAAACCTCGAACGACGTGCCATCAAAGGATAAGCCTACAGACTGATATCTAGACCTGGAAGGTATCTCGGCTATGAGTATCAACTTCCCAAACCCTAACTCAGTCGGACACGGTCATATGTCGCTGTGTTCGTCAAATACAGTCCGAAAGATCAAACGGCAGACGTCAACTTCTGTCGAATCGAGACCGAACGAGCCATAACCAAGCCGAGGGGTCCCACCTGGGTAGCCTCCACCATGTATGCGGCTAGCCGCATACATGTGTGTGGCTGCCCCGGACAGGTTATAACCCCACACTTAGTTCATTTTTTTAAAAAATAGATATAGAGAGAAAAGGACATTTTTAGAGAGAGAAAGGCTCGGGTTGGACATCAACATAGCAACTTAAAGCTTATTTCTTCCATCTAGCATCTCATTGAAGCCATCTTAGTGTTCTTAATTCATCTCGGGAGTCAAAAAGCTGGTTCACGCCTCCCCCGAGGTGAAATAACGCACTTTTAGCTTCGTTTTCTTTGTAAACTATGTTCAAATGATAGATTAATGAAGGATCTTGTTTGAATCTAGCTATATTTGTTGTATTATAAGTATATTGTGTAATAGTTGGTAGTTTTAACATTTTTATCGATTATTTATTACTTTAATACGTTGTATATAGCTTCGAAAGCTAGATATACGTCAAGCTAAGCTTAAGCTAGTTCCCGAGAGGTTGTTAGCATGATGCTTCAACCCAGGAGCTAGAACGGCTTAGATCTGTAGTATATCTATGGATGTATTTACTTGTAAATGGTCCCGGCTAACCCGTATAGCCCTAAATCTATATTTAAAGGTGAAAGAGGGGCTGAATAGGCGTGAACGGTGATTACAACCGATGAAATCACTTAGTAATGAAGCCGTGGATGTTATGTATATATGAAATGATACAAATATTGTGAGCCTAGGAATCTCGATGTCGAGATCCCCGAATGGATCCGACTTGATTCCTACGATGGACCGGTTTTTACGTTGTAAATGCTTTAAATACCGTAAATATCGATGTACATGTAATATTTGGATCTTGAAAATGAACTCGAGGGGTTAGTCTCGAGAGCTCGGATCCAAGATCCCGTGATAGTGAAAACTTTCGTTACGGGAGCTCGGTTCATCGAGATGGCTTTTATGCCCGATGATGATCCGAACTTTCTTAACGCTTTAGCATGCATATCATCAAAATGATTTCTCAAAGAAAAAACCATAAAGAGCTTTTGATGAAATAAAGCGATTCGCGGTAGATCACGTAATTAACGTAAAGAATAAAAGGAAGTATCGAAGTCCTCGATTCCTAGTCTGGCAAAGGATTTGAAAACCTTACTTTCTAAAACCTCATTTCAATTCAGATATCTTGCTAAAAATGAACTTTTAATTAAATTAAATCCTTCGTACCTAGGCGCAAAAAAGATACAGCACTACTTTCAAGTCATCAAAAAGACTTAGAAACCAACTAATAAAGCTTTCAAAATCACACACACGAACACACACACACACACACACTTTTTGCATAAAAAAATTAATAAGATGCGGTACCGTGCTTACACGGGAGTCGGGGGGGTGCCTAACACCTTCCCCTCGCTTAACCTAGCCCCCGGATTCCACAAATCTCGGGTTTCAAGACCAAATCAAAGAGTCATGCATTGGACCATCTTGCAAAAAACTATTAAAACCCATATAAGTTGGTACATCCATTTCCAAAATACCAACTGGCGACTCTGTCTCAATCGGTCCAATCAATAAAATCAATCTTTTAAAATCGTTGACACATATGTCGGTACCGGTTTCCTACGAAATTCAACCTTTAAAATAGAACCGCAAAGACAAAGAGAAAGCGAAAGGGAAAAGAATAAAATAAGGAAATTGAGGCACTCCTCTCTGGTCCCATGGACAAGAGACAAGGGCAAACAACTCCAAAAGATAAAAAAGAGACCTCCTCCTTTAACAAAAGGGAGACCGAGGACTTGATTTTTTGTCCGGCGTCGACACCAGTGAATAGGGGGTAGCCCTAGTAGAGGTGCGCATTGACGTCCTGTAGGCTAACAAGGTGAGAGGTAGCAGGTCAAGCCAGTCCTTGTGATTGGCGGACCTTTTCTCCATGATCTTCTTGATGTTTTTGTTGGCCGCTTTGACAGCATCGTTCATCTTGGGCCGATAGATGATGGAGTTGAGATGCTTGATGTGGAACTTGGCACACAGTTCTACCATCACTTGATTGTTCAGGTTTTTGGCGTTGTTTGATACGACCACCTCTAGTTGTCCATATCGACAAATGATATTATTTTTGATAAAACTGATGATGACCTCTTTTGTGACTTTAGAAAAAGAGGCTGCTTCAACCCATTTGGTGAAGTAGTCGATCGTGGTGAAGATGAACCGATGACCGTTGCTGGCTTTGGGTTTGACTGGACCTATCACATCCATTCCCCACATAGAAAAAGGCCATCCTGCACTCATGTTATGCAGCTCATTTGGAGGAGCGTGGATGGCATTTCCATGTATTTGGCATTGAAAGTATCTCTTGACGTGATCGTCGCAATCAGCTTTGAGCGAGATCCAGTAATGTCCTATTCTGATTATCTTTTTGGCCAGCAGATGGCCACTCATATTTGGACCACAGACTCCACCATAGACTTCATCCATTAGTCTTTGGGCTTGCTCCTTGTCGAGGCATCTTAACTGGCCTACTCCAGCATCCCTTTTATAAAGTGCATCTTCTCTCAAATAGAACTTCATGGCCATTCTAAGAATCCATTTTTGCTCTGATTGGCTTGCACCGGCTGGTGTAGATCCATCACTGAGATATTCCTTGATGTCTTGAAACCAAGGTTGCTTGACATGAGGTATTTCGTCTGATACTTCTCCAATGTAATTCCCGTATGTTGGGGCTTTTTGATTTGTGAACTGGATGTTGGGAAACCCGCTCTTATTGGATATACGGATTAATAAAGCCAATGTTGCCAGTGCAGCAGCAAAGTCATTTCGACCCCGAGGAATGTGGACGAAGGTTATTGCTTCGAACTCCTTGGACACTTGAGGACTTGCTGATGATATGGCAGAATATGTATTTCTTTTATGAGATACTTGTCGGTGGTTTGTCTGATGACCAACTCTGAATCTCCAAAGACCAATAAGTGTTTGATACCCATGGATTGGGCTAGTTTTAACCCCAGTATACAGCCTTCGTACTCGGCCGTGTTGTTAGTGTTGTCAAATTAAAGTTTGGTAGCCACTAGGATATGGATCACCTGTACCAGAGATAAGGAATTCCCCAGCTCCGAAACCTTCTATGTTTACGGCTCTATCAAAATACATTTTCCATGGTTGGACTGTATTCTCTGAATGGAGTTGTTGAATTGTCATAATCCCTTTATCTGGGAAATATGTCTCCAGGGGCTCGAACCCTCCTGAAGGTGCTTCTGCTAATTGATCTGCAATGCCTTGGCCTTTGATAGACTTCTGAGTTACGTAGACAATGTCGAACTGCTGTAGAATTAACTGCCATTTGGACAGTCGGCAATTTAACATTGGTTTGTTGAAGACGTATTTTAGTGGATCCATAAGGGATATGAGATACGTCGTGTGCCCATGCAAGTATTGTTGTAACCTCATGGCGGCCCATGCTAATACACAGCATGTCTTCTCGATCAGGGTATACTTTTGTTCCCCACTGCTGAATCTTTTGCTGATGTAGTAGATAGCTCTTTCTTTGCTACTATCATCTTTCTGTCCTAACATACATCCCATTGCATCGGCATTGGTATTGACGGACAGGTACATGAATAAGGGGACTCCATCCCTCGGAGGTACCAAAACAAGTGCTTCGATAAGCTGCTTTTTGATGGCAAGGAAGGCTTGTTGACAATCCTCATTCCATTTGATGGAGGAATTCTTCCTTAACAGCTTGAAGATGGGCTCACAGGTTACTGTGAGTTGGGAAATGAATCGACTTACAAAATTGATCCTTCCTAGGAATCCTCATATCTCCTTCTCTGTACGAGGCACGGGCATTTCAGAAATGGCTTTGATCTTGGCAGGGTCTAACTCAATGCCCCGATTGCTCACCAGGAATCCTAGCAGTTTGCCTGCCTTGACGCCAAAAGCGCATTTGGCGGGATTTAGCTTGAGGTTGTACTTGCGCAACCTATTGAACAGCTTCCTGAGATGGTCTATATGATCATCCTCCCTCCAGGATTTGATGATGATGTCGTCAACATAGACTTCTATTTCTTTGTGCATCATATCATGAAAGAGGGCCATCATAGCTCGCTGATACGTTGCTTTGGCATTGATGAGGCCGAAGGATAGTCGTCGATAGTAACAATTTCCCCAGGGAGTGATAAAAGCTGTTTTCTCCATATCTTCTTCAGCAACCATGATTTGATGGTAACCAGCAAAGCAGTCCACAAAGGAATACATGTCGTACTACGCAGTATTATCGATCAGGATGTGGATGAAAGGTACCGGGAAATTATCCTTGAGGTAGGCTTTGTTTAGATCTTGATAATCCACGCAGACTCGTACCTTCCCTCCTGGTTTAGGCACGGGGACTATGTTTGATAGCTATTCGGGATATGTTGATGCCATGATGATCCCGGCTTTGAATTGCTTAACGATTTCTTCTTTGACTTTTAGACTCCTCTCAGGTTTTAATCGTCTGAGCTTTTGTTTGACTGGTTTGAACCCTTCTTTGATGGGCATTCGATGGATGACAATGTCTGTGGATAAACCGATCATGTCTTTATGCGACCAAGCAAACACATCCTGGTACTGTGTTAGGAGTTCGATCAAGTCGGCCTTTTGATCTGAGGTGAGGTCTAAACCTATTTGGATTTCTTTGATGGTTTCGGAGGTTCCTATGTTGATGGTGGAGGTTTGGTCGAGGTTTGGTTTGGGTTTGTCTTCGACCCATTCCTTGATCTCCTCTGGCACCTCATAGTCATCTTCCACCTCTTGATCAAGATCTGTCAAGTCAAAGCTCAATCTTGCATCATGGTTAGAGTTATGTTGACAGGTTGGCATATCATCAGCAGAGACACACATATCCAATGCCTGGGTCCTGAAAACAAAAATGCTTTCATTAATATATACAACTGCTTAAATACACATAGCATTTGTAAAGCTTGACAAAAGTAACTACTCCAGCTATGCAATCAAAAGTAAGCAATAAATGAAAACATGATTAAGGGCAGATTGACTGTCTGCCCCTTTATCCTTTTCGACTGACGCAAGGGACATTGCTCTAATTATCCAGGGTTAGATCCTCATGGATAGGGAGGATGCTAGAAGTGTGCTCTTCCATCTCGTCTTGAATGACAACTGAGACATCCTTTAGGATATTATTGAGGCTTTTTTGGGGATTGTTCCTTTGTTTGCCGTGAGGAAAGTGAGCACAATCCTCATCGTCACTATCTAGGATTTCATCATTCATCCCTTCATAGTTGATAATAACTTTAATGTTAGCGAATGGGTCTCATCCTCCGCACATGATCTTTTATTTTCCCTTTTCGCTATCTGCCTCAGGATTGAGGGCTTTCCTTTCATGGACAGGTATGACCGGAGGAAACAGCATGGCTGATACTGCAGTTGAGATTTTTCTCACAGGTTTCATCCATCCCGCATTTGTGAGGTCTGGGAGAAAAATTGTGGGGGCATGAGCCTTGGGATGTTTGTGTGGATTCTGGTGGTTTGACCCAGATGAAAATCCCAATCCGGCTCTTCCCATCTGACTTGAGATTTGGATTGGCATCTTAATGTTGTGCTTGTTCTTTCCTAACCCTTCTCTAGGCTGGAAACCCGCAGCTACCCTTTCTTGGCCCACTGTCATTACTTCAGTGGAAATTTTAGGCTTCAGGGCTGGTGCCCCAATCGATAGATATTGAATATCGCTCACCTCGAGAGCTTGAAAACTTTTAGGCTCAACCCCAGAGTCCAGGCTAATCACTGGCATGTCCCCATGTATGTGGGTAGGCTATCCGATTCGACATTCACTGTGATGAGATTGTCGTTGATAATGTACTTGAGTTGCTGATGGATGGTGGATGGAACAGCCCCGACCATATGGATCCATGGCCTGCCCAATAACAAGTTGTATCTGGTGGCTATGTTGAGCACCTGGAAAGATACATAGAAGGTGTGTGGACCAATTTCTAAAGGAAGCTCGATTTCCCCTTTAGCCTGGCGGCAAGATCCATCAAAAGCCCGGATAACCATGTGACTGGCTTTGATCCATTTTGGATTGATCTTCATTTTTTCCAATGTATCGTATCGTATGGACAAATATTGAGGGAAGGTCCTCCATCAATAAGCACTCCTCCGATCACGTATCTGGAGGACATAACGGCTATATGCAGGGACTTGTGGTGGCCCCTTCCCTCAGTCGGGATATCATCGTCTGTGAAGGAAATCACATTGTTGATAAAAATGTGTTCTATCACGTGACGGAATTTCTCTGTGTCTACCATGTGTGGCAGATGAGCTTCTTCTAGTACCTTCACTAGGATGTTACAGCTATCCTCTGATGATAGGACCAAGTTCAGGATGGATATTTGCTTGGGTGCGTCTTTCAAGCTTTGCACTATCTTGATTTCATCGTGTCCCATCTTTTTGAGGAACTCTTTTATCTTTTCTTCAGCCACCTTTTCTTTTACTTTGGTAACTAGTTTAATCACCCGCTGAGGCAGGTACAATGAATTATCCTTTGACATGATGGAGATGTTGTTTGAAGTAGAGCTTTCAATGTCCCCGTAGTTCCATGGGACCTTCTTCAGACTAAGGATTGGATACTTAGGCCTGAAGGGCAAAATTAGAGGCTGAGGTGCAGCCACCTTCACATGATTTTGGACTTCTTGGACCCCTTTACCTGTCAATACCAGGGGTGTGATGATTGATTCTTTATCGCATGACATGACAGCCACTGTGTCCTGATACCATGCATCGGGGATCTAGAGGCTATCTTTATCTGTCATATCGAGGATTTGATCTCCTCTGATTAGGTCACCTTTCTCAATCAAGTCTTGAATTAGGTTACGAAGTGCCCTGCATTCTTCTATATCATGGCTGGGAGAGTTGGAATGGTACTGACATATTTGGCCAGGTTTGAATTTTTTGGATTGAGGGTTCAGCGGAGGTAGCAAGTTTTCAACCATTCCCTCGTTGATCATCATTTGCAGGATTTCTTCCATTGACTAGTTCAAATTGGTGAAATTCCTTTGAAATAGAAACTTCCTACCTGCTTGGACACTTGCTTCATCAATCCCCTTGTCAGTCCAGGATGTAAGCTCACAAGTCCGGTTATGATCATGATTAGAATTAACTTTCACTGGAGGATAGCGACTGCCAATAGATTGATGGATTTGCTTCAACATCTTTCTGGTGAGTTAATGTTAGTAGACGACCAGTTCAGCCAACTGCTCGATTTGTTCTTTGATAGACTTTATTTCTTGCTCTATCAGAAATTATTTTTCAAAAGCTTCCCAACTCATTGGACTGATGTTGTTGGATTGAGTTAATTCTTCAATATAGCAAAGGTACTTAGATCCTCCTCCACTCCAAGTGTTGATCATGTTGACACTCTCCTCCTTGTGCTGTGGGAGAGGGTTGTCTTGGACATGCGGTTGATCGGGCTTTGTGACCATAATTTATCCATTATCAATCAAATCTTGGATCTTGCGCTTGAGGGACCAACAATCTTGGGTGTCATGGCCCGGTGATCCGGAATGATAGGCACATTTCTTACTAGGGTCGAAATTCCTTGCATTAGTGTTAGTTAGCGGAAGGAGTTAACCAATCTTCTTCTGAGCTGTCAAAAGTTTGAAGACATTCTCCAGTGAATCCCCTAGTGGGGTGAATGTCCTTCTGCATCTGACCTCCATATTTCTCTAGAATGAAGGATTTGAAGGTTGTGCTACAGCCTGGAAAGGGGTATAGTTCCTCCTTTGTATGGGTGTATTGTTTGAATTACTTCTTGAATTTTGTCCTTGTAACACCAAGGAAACTTCTTTATCTTTCTTTTTGTGGACCCTCCGGGGATTACTCCCGTAATTTTTCGGATTGGATATGCTCAGCAACAGCTTTGAGTGTTGTTAGGTTTTTTATTTTTCCAGCCTTGAGTCCCATTTCGGCCATTTTGCCGTGTTTGATCATTTCAGAGAAAGGTTTTCCTATTCCTGCTAGGACCCTTTCATAATAAGGAGCTTCTTGAATATCGATGAAAGTCATGACTATTTCAGATTCAGTCATGGTTGGGGTGACTTGTGCTGCGACCCATCTCCATTGCTGGGCATATTCTCTAAATGATTCATTGTTATTCTTCTTGATTTTGGTAATTTGATACCGATATGGAGCTAATTGAGATTGGAACCTGTACTGACTGAGAAAGGCATGGGCTAATTCTTCCCAACTGTGGATTTTGGAGTTGTCCAGATGGGCATACCAAGCTCTGGCTTCTCCAGTTAAACTCTTCTGAAATAGCTGCATTCAATGTTTCTTGTCCTCAGCATAGGATCCAAGTTCTCCGATGAAAATTTTCAGGTGTGTGTAAGGATCCCCTAATCGGTCATATTTCTCAAACTCGGGGGTTCTAAATTTCTCAGGATAACTAGCCCCTAGGGAATATACAGAGGCCAGAATAATTCATACTGCCAAATGCCCCAGTCCCTTTGATATACCGGAGAGTTTCTTCTATTTGTTGCATTTTCTTGAGAAGGTCACCAGCTTCCTGTTCTTTACCTAGGATGGTGATTTCTGGAGTTTTTTTGATTGTATCTTGGTTATGGGGTCCAGGGATCTAAGTTTTGGCCTTTTTTGTGTCTTGACTGCCAGAACCACTACCATATACTCCTGGTTCTGGATGAGTTTGAGATTGTTTTTCTTTGAAGGCCTTGCTTTGCTCTCTAAGGAAACTGGCTAGATCGGCTATCTGATTTTTCAATCATTCAAATTCTTCCCTAGACACAAGGGTAGATTCTGTTGAAGCACTTGAAGCCATATCCGTAGATGGACTGGGTGCTTTTCTGGCCTTTGATCTAGTGATAGGACCAATTTTTCCCTGCCTACACCAAAACATAGGAGTGTCAGTTCCCTATGGTAGGTAATGACTGGATGCATTTATGATGTGTGTTTTTTAAGTTTATCCTGCAAAACCGAGGTTAGTTGTTTTTATGGCAGGATGACAGGTTATTTGATAGGAAAGTAAATCTTTCATTATTATCATTTAGATTGTGCTCCTTAGTAATTGGAGACTTGACATGGAATTGAAAGAGGAAGGCATGAAGAAGCATCCCGTCGGATTAGGTTGATCAAAAGCTGACCTATCCTAGGTTACTCTCGCGGCTTTTGTTTCGGCATGAAGGTTCCCAGATCATCGCAATCTACTAGAAGGGAAGTTAATCCCATCGTTCAACTGGAGCGAATCTGGGTGGTGCATTTTCAGGAGGCAGCCCCGGAGACTTAGTCATCCGTAGAGTCCTTACTTATCACCGACTGGGTTAGCCTCCTGGTGGAGGGACTCACAGCATACATTCACATACATCAGCCTCACCGCTTATGCATGCAATGACAGTTTGTGCGAAGCACTAATATGGGTGCGAAGCACTAAAGCATTCATTCTCATTCATTCAATGTAAAGGTATATCATTCATACATTCAATGAAAGATGTAGCATTCACTCATCCATTGACTGTGGAGACGCAGCATTTCACGCATTCAATAGTTTTGAAAGGGAAATGTTTGAAAAGATTGAAAGCGGCCTAAGCCCTCTACTGTCCCCAGCAGAGTCGCCACCTGTCGACGTTGAAAAATTTAAGAATCCCGCGGGTCGGTTCATAACCCGAGTGTTTCCTCAAATTGATCTTCCTAAGTTATCTCTACCCTTATTTTTTTATTACAAAAAAGTTTTGAAGGGTTTTTTAGGAAAGAGGCCAACATGTGTATATGTCGACGATTTAATTTAAACAGAGTCGCCAGTTGGTAGTTTTGAAAATGGTTGTACCAACTCAACCGAATTTGATTTGAAAAGAGGCCCAATTGCTGGACACTGTCGAAACTTAATATTTGAAATTGGAGTTTCGAGTTCGGGGGCTTGGTTAAGTGTGGGGAAGGTGTTAGGCACCCCACGACTCCCGTGTAAACACGGTACCGCATTCTTTTCAATATTTCCCTTAAAATTGGAATGCATGAGTGAATGCTGTTTGAAATTTGGGCATTTGGATTGATTGAAAGCTTTGACAGGCTTCGTTGAGTTTATATACGAAGGGTTTGATTTGATTTTGAAAATCAGTCTTTGATTTGATTTGCAAAAATCATTTAATTTGATTTGCAAAAGGCTTTGAAATTGAATTGACAGTGATGTTTTGAAAGCTATTTATCAAACCCCTACGCTGACATAGGGATTGAAGCACATCGCCACTTTCAATTTTATCTTTTATAGCCTTAAGGCTGCATGCAACTGGTGATTTGTCGGGCTGCGAAGCATCCTCAACCACATAAATATAAAGTTTCGGTCTCCTCATGGGTATGAAAACTATCGGAGGGACGCTGATACGACAATCCATAATTTCACTATATTGAGGCCTTAAATCCGGAAAACCATTTTAAGGTCTGTGTGCATGTACATTTTACAAAAAAAACTGGCAGGGTACATCTGTAAATCGAAGTTTATCCATCGTGGGAATTAGATTCAGATCAGTTTGATCATGAATCCCATGATTCCTAGGCTCACATACGAGTGGCTAGAAAACCTGCACAGTTCAAATTTGTACAGATGCAGATAAATATCCGAAAATAGCCAGAACCAGGGATTCATTCAGTAAATCCCGGTCCGCACGGTCGAAGCGTCTCGTTCTCACTAGATAGTGATCTAAGGGACGCGAGGTTGCTTTTGAAGATGAAACTATAAAAATAACTAGATTTATAGAAATCTCAGCCATTATAGCTTTCAGGTTCTGTCGGGACCTGTTTGAACCGTTGAAAACTAGAATTGGCAAGATTTGGATAAATCTAGTTCGCCCGCAGAAAAATCAGTGCAAATTCATATACAAATGAATGTTAAATGCAGCAGCTGAATAAAGTAATGTATATAATTATGTATATAAAAGCTGTAAAAGGGCGATGGGTTTTTCACTCGTAAGCCCGGACTGGAATTGAAATATATATATATATAAACTATAAATAGCCATGAAATAATCCAAGCTATGACAGAAATAAAATATATATATATATATAAACAGTAAAACGGGCAGTGGGTTTTCACGTCTGTGCCCGTACTGGAATTAAAATTGACAAAAAAATAGTCACTCAGTGACTGGGGAGAGCACCCAGTATGGGGAAGTGTGCAAAAGTAGTAAAATAGCCACGAAATAGTCCAGACCGACTGAAATATATATATATATATATATATATATATATTGACAGAAATGTAGTCAACCAGGACTGATAAGAGTACCAGTGATGGTGAAAGTCGCTTATATATACTTAAATATATATAAAAGCGGTAAACTACCTCGAATTTGACATCCGGGCTTGACAGATTGAAATGTTAGTACATTTACAATTAAATATATACAAAAAAAGGCCAAACTCGGACTGGGAAGATAACCCAGTCCGACGAAGTTTCCAGAATGTGCGTGCTAGTGCATTAAAGCTACTAGAGTTGACGAATCGTCAATCCGAGTTGTAGAAATACAAAAAACTATGTTTATGTACAGAAATGTACCAAATTTTGACGAAAACGGCCATGGAACTAAGTTCCGGGCATATTTAGAAGACAAAACTTTGTGTGCAAGTGTAAAACAGCGCAAAGTAGTAGTATTGACTTTCTGATCATAAAAATAGTTACAATGGGCTGCACTGCGGACTTTTTACCGAATCGTAGTCTTTAAACGCCCAAATCTATCGGTGGTTTTTTGATATGTGGTAGTATATGGGTATATCTACGTGTTGGAGAGAAAATATTTGGGTTTAGAAGAGGTGTAAAAGTCGAAAAATCAAACTGACAGGGCTTCGCTGCGTTTTGGCTTTTTTAAAATGAACGTGGGGGCACATTTATTTATAGGCCAGGGAGCCTCCACTCTACCTGCGGCAGCCGCAAAGAGAGCTGTGGCTCCCTATATGGGGCCCACGTGCCTGGCTTGGTCTTCTAGAAGTACGTGCACTCCGAGCAATGCGATGTCCGATCAGAAACTTTCTAACTTTTGATCGGAGCGTCCGTTTGAGGCGTGTGATACCTTTCCAGAAAGCTCTCGCCCAGAGTGTTGCAATGACATGGAAACAAACATTTTCTGGGTCCAGGAAGACGGGATCATAACCATGTCTTCGATTCCCCGCAGTTTGTCCGTTAATCTGTCTTGCGTAGTTGCCACTCAGGATAGTTGTTAGGGTTCATTCTGACTTTGTCGGCATCAATTTGGCTTGAGTTTGACCAAGTCGGTTAAGAGTTGATTAAATGACCATTGTACCCCTCCCGGGGCTGCCTGTAGTGTCGACATGGTCGTTGGTTGACTTTCGAGAGCTGATTCCAAGACTTGGATCTTAGTCGAGTCTTTTCATCTCAGAGTTGTCTCTGAGGCTAACAGAGTCATTCCAGGATTTTCTCTGGAGTTGTTGTGATGCTTCAGGTTGACGTCTGAGACCTGACGTCCCGGGTTGAGATCGGGGATGACCTGCACTTCCCGGGTTGAGACCGGGGTTGAGTTTGACTTCCCGGGTTGCTGCAGGGGATGAACTGACTTTCCCGAATTGAGATCGGAGATGGCTTGACATGTCCTCGGTTGATGTTGAGGTTTCTTTAACTTCTCAGATTGAGACCAGGGTTGACTCTACAGCCCGATATTGAAGTTGGGGTTGATTAGTACTTCCCGGGTTGTTGCCGGGGTTGAATTGACTTCCCGGGTTGAGACCGGGGTTGAGCTTGAGGATCCAATTAACTGTTGAAACTTGATTGATGGTCCGATTGACTTTTGGAGCTTGATTGATGGTCCAATCAACTGTCGGAGCTTGATTAATGGTCCGATTGACTGTCGAAGCTTGATTGATGGTCCGATTGACTGTCGAAGCTTTATTGATGGTCCGATCGACTGTCAGAGCTTGATTGATGGTCTGATCGACTGTCAGAGCTTTATTGATGGTCCGATTGACTATCGAAGCTTGATTAATGGTCCGATCGACTATCGGAGCTTGATTGATGGTCCGATCGACTGTCGGAGCTTAATTGATGGTTCGATTGACTGTCGAAGCTTGATTGATGGTCCGATTAACTGTCGGAGCTTGATTGGTGGTCCAATTAACTGTCAGAGCTTGATTGATGGTCCGATTGACTGTCGGAGCTTGATTACTGATATTGGGAATCAAATTTAGGTTGAAGGACTGACGTTGGTGGCCGAATTTGGATTGATTGACGATTTTGCCCTCCTACCGGGTTGGTATTGGGGAAGGAAAATTTTGAGTGTCTACAATAGTGTTCCACCCGAGCCTCTCTCTCTCTCTAGAATGTCTTTTTCTCTCTCTATATTGTCTCTCTTTTTTTTGTTTATGGGCTGCTAGCTGCTGATATAGAGAATTCTGGGCAGCCGCAACAATACATGTGGCTAGCCTTGACTATAGTTGAGGCTGGAGCAGATATGGTTGAGGCTAGGCCCCACGTGTCTGGTTGCCTCAAAATGCGTGCCTTAGGTCTCAGTTTGGTGAAAGTCAAGCTTTGCAGACCAAACTTTTGAAAAGTCTTTGCGAAATGCGACCGAGTAATATTGAGTCTGACTGAGTTAGGGTTCGGGAAGTCAATACTTGTAGCTGAGATATATCCACTAGGTCCAGATATCAGTTAGTTAACTCGTCTCTAATGGCACGTCGTTCGAGGTTTGTTGAAGTGGTTTCTGACAATCACCGTCTCAGCTCGTGGATCCTTGATCGATTCGCGGTATGTTCGGACGTCATTGGTCCTTTGCATCACTCTCAGGGTTGTCTCCGAGATGAACTGGCTCGTTTGCCGTACCTCGGGGTTGTCACTGAAGTAAAATTATGCTTTTTACCTTCTACAAGGTTAGTACAAAGAAAGCAAAATTTTGAGTGTCTACATTCACTTCTGAATTCTTTAAACTTTTCAAATGATTCAGATTTGTATTTCATTAAATACACATATCTAAACCTTGAATGATCTGCAGTGAAAGTAATAAAGTAAGAATACCTTCCTCGTGCATTCGTTGCCATAGGTCCACATACGTCTGTGTGTACCAACACTTACAACTTTATAACTCTTTCTCCTTTTCTACTAAAGGGAGATTTAGTCATTTTTCCCATGAGACAAGATTCACAAGTTGGACATGATTCATAATCAGATAGCTCTAAGAGTCCATCTTTATGCAACTTGGATAATCTTGTTTCATTGATATGACCGAGTTTACAGTGCCACATATAAGTATAATTAACATCATCTTTTTTCTGTTTCTTAGTTTGTTCAATTTGAAGTATATTTTCATGCAAGTCAAGTATATAAAGTCCATTCAACAATTTACCAACACAATATAAAACATTCTTATTATAAATAGAACAACTGTTGTTCTTTATTATAATTTCAAACCCATCCATATCCAATACAGACATTAAAATAATATTTCTTATAAGAGTTGGAACGAAATAACAATTATTTAAAGTAATGGACTTTCCCGTAGACAGTGCTAAATAATAAGTCCCTACAGCTAATGCAACAAACTTTGCTCCATTTCCCACTCGTAGGACGACCTAATCCTTGTTCAGCTTTCTACTTCTGACTAGTCCTTGTATAGTATTACATATGTGAAAACCACAGCCGATATCCAATACCCAAGTAGAATTATGACTTACAGAAAAATTAATTTCAATCATGAACAAACCTGAAGCTTCTCCAAGCTTCTTCTGCTTTTGTTCCATAAGGTACTTTTCACAGTTCCTCTTCCAGTGACCTGGCTTGTTGCAATGGAACCATATTCCTTTGCTGTCTGGATCAGGTTTCTTATTGTCCTTTTTCTTCGCTTTGCCCTTAGCCTTCTTACTTTTCTTATTTTCAGAAGATGCCTTGGGCCTCTTCCTTTTCTTGGAAGAATCATCTATCATTAAGACATAGTCCGCTTGGATGAGAAGTGACCTTCAATAATTTTCAACATGTTAAGTAACTCGGCAAGCTGACATCAAACTTATTCATGTGAAAATTCACAACAAATTGTGAGATGGTGTCCGGGAGTGACTACAAGATCAAATCTTGACTCAACTCCCCATCTATGCTGAACCCCAATAATTCTAGTTGTTCAATCAAATTTATCAACTTTAGACAATGAGTCTCAACAGTAGTGCCCTCGGACATGCGAGATCGGAAGAGCTCCCTAGATATCTGATACTTAGCAGTCCTGTTTTGCGCACCATATAATTCATTTAGGTGCAACAAAATAGAATAGGCATCCATTTTCTCGTGTTGACGCTGTAGCTCGTTACTCATAGATGTTAGCATGATGCATTGTGCTATGGATGCATCATCTTGCCACTTTCTAAAAGTAGCAATCTCTTTCTCAGAGGCTATTTCTGCAAACTTTGCAGGGACAAGTGAATCTTGGATATAAGAAAGCTTTTTCAGCTGTTAGAACAATTCTCAAATTTCTTAACCAGTCCGTATAATTCGGTTCGGTCAACTTGTTAGGATCAAGTATGCCACGCAGTGATAGTGAGTGTGACATTATTCAAATTCTGCATGTGAAATAAAATAATATTTTAGCATACATTCATTTAGTTAATTACCAAAATAAATTAGGTCTTATTTTAAATTGGTATCTCTTTAATGCTTGAGAAAATTAGATTATTATGTGAATTAAATTTTATTTGATTATATGAATTAAATGAAATTATATGTTTATTAAAGTGAGTAAGCTATTTAAAGGTCGTTCTATGACCTAGAATGTGCGAATGTGGTTAGGATTCTGGCTGTGAACTAGAATTAAATGATTTGAATGTCCAAGACGAAAATAAAAGTTTTCTGAGAAATTTTCTCAAAAACATTATTCATTCATTTCTGCTCGTGAACTATTTTTGAATTTCTGAGAAACGCGTAATGATAGAATTCAGAGACGAGATGGAATATCCAATGTAGATACTCGAAATTTCCTTTCCCTGTTACTAACATTGTAGGAGAGCAAAATAGTACCATCAAATCAACTCTGATCTTCAATCGGACCGTCAACTCAACCCCGATCTCAATATCAGGCCATCAAATCAACTCCGATCTCAAATCGGGCCGTCAGATCAACCCCGATCTCAATATCGGGCCATCAAATTAACTTCGATCTCCAATTGAACCTTCAGATCAACCCCGATCTCAATATCGGGCCATCAAATCAACTCCGATCTCCAATCGAACCGTCAGATCAACCGCGATCTCAATATCGGGCCATCAAATTAACTTCAATCTCCAATCAAACCGTCAAATCAACCTCGATGTCAATATCGGGCCATTAAATCAACTTCGATCTCCAATCAGACCGTCAGATCAACCCCGATCTCAATATCGGGCCATCAAATCAACTCCGATCTCTAATCGAACCGTCAGATTAACCCCGATCTCAATATCGGGTCATCAAATCAACTCCGATCTCCAATCGGATCGTTAGATCAACCTAAATCTCAATATCGGGCCTTTCAAATCAACCTCTGTCACCAAATATCGGGACAACCACAGCCTCGAACACCAGTCTCGGGATGTCAACTCAGCTCCGGTCTCAACCCGGGAGGTATAGATTTGCCCCGGTCTTAGCCCGGGAAGTCAAGTCAACTTAGGGAACAAACCTAAGCTCCACAACATCTCCAAAAGATAACCTGGAATGACTAAGTCAACTTCAGAGATTACACTGAGGACAGACAGACTCGAATGGATTGAAGTCTTGGAAACAAGTCCCGGAAGTCAACCAAAGGCCATGCCGACACTAAGGGAAACCCCGGGAAGGCCAAAATAGTCATTTTACCAACCCTAAGATAATTCAGTCAAACTCAAGATGAATTGATGCCACCAAGGTCAGAACAAACCATAACGACGATCTAGAGGGCAAACAGCGCAAGACAGCTCAACAGATAAACTGTGGGGAATCAAAGAACTGGTTATGAACCCATCTTCTTGGACCCAAAAAATGTTTTATCACATGTCATTGTGACACTCTCGGTGAGGGCTTTCTGTAAAGGTATAGCATGACTCAAACGAATGCTTCGATAAAAAGTTAGAAAGTTTCGACTTTGATCTTGCATTGCTTGGAGTGCACGTACTTTGAGACGACTCAACTGGATATATAGGCCCCACCAGGGGAGCCACACCTCTACCTGAGACATCAGAAGGTAGAGCTGAAGCTCCCTAGCCTATATATATGAGGTGACCCCCCCCCCCCTCATTTTTAAGAATTCCAAAACACAGCGAACCTGTGCCCACTTGATTTTTTGACTTTTTCACCTCTTCTAAATCTAAATTTTTTCACTCTAACATGTAGATATACCCACATACTACCACATATCAGAAAATAACCGATAGATTCTGACGTTTATGGCCTTCGATTTGGCAAAAAGCCCATTTAGCAATATATTGTAAGTATTTCTACGATCAGAAAGTTAATACTACTTCTTTACACTGTTTTTCACTTGCATATCAAATTTCGTTTTCTAAAAATGCCCGGAACTTAGTTCCGTGGCCGTTTTCGTCAAAATTTGGTACATTTTTGTACATAACTGCGTTTTCTGGCATTTCTACAACTCGGATTGACAATCCGTCAGCTCTAACAGCTTCAGTGCACTAGCATCTTCGTTTTAAGCAACTTCGCTGGACTGGGTTATCTTCCCAGTCCGGGTTTGGCTTCTTTTTTTTGTGTTTATTCAACTGTATATATACTAACTTAACAATTCTGTCAAGCCCGGATGTTAAATCCGAGGTAGTTTACTGCTTTTTTATATATTTATGCATAAATAAGCAACCTTCACCACCACTGGGTTCTCTTTCCAGTCTTGGTTGACTACATTTCTGTTAATATATATATATATATATATATATATATATTTATATTTTTCAGTCTGGCTTGGATTATTTTGTTGCCTTTATACTATTTTTGCACACCTTACCATTACTGGGTTCTCTTCCCAATCCCCGGTTGACTACTTTTATGTACATTTACATTTTTGGTAGGTCTGGATTATTCTGTGGCCTTTTTAATGCTTTTATATATAAATATGCATATATAAGCAGCCTTCACCACCACTTGGTTCTCTTCTCAGTCTTGGTTGACTATGTTTCTGTCAATATATATATATATATTTCAATTCCAGTCCGGGCACCGGCGTGAAAACACATCGCCCTTTACAGCTTTTATATATATAACTGTGTATATATATTACTTTACTCACTTTTATTAAATAGCTGCTTTAAACATTCATTTGATATGAATTGGCACTGAAATATCTGCGGGCGGACTAGATTTATTTAAATCTCGCCAACTCTAGCTTTCAAACGTTTCAAAACATGTCCAGACTGAACCGGGAAGCTAAAATGGCTGAGATTTCCTTAAATCTAGCTTTTTTTCAAGTTTCAGTTATAAAAGCAACCTCACGTCCCTTAGATCAGTATCTAGTGGGAACGAGACGCTTCGACCGTGTGAACCCGGAATTACTTAATAAATCCTCAGTTTTGGTAATTTTGGGATATATATTTCTGTGCAAATTTGAACTGTGCAAGTTTATTGGTTACTCATATGTGAGCCTAGGAATCGTGGGATTCATGATCAAATCTATCGGAATCTGATTCCCACGATGGACAAACTCCGCTTTACAGATGTACCCTGCCAGTTTTTCTATAAAATATATATACAACAGACCTTGAAATGGTTATCTAAATTTAAGGTCTCAACATATTGAAAATATGGTTTGTAGTGTCAGAGTCCCTCCGATGACTATCATGTCCATGAGGAGACCAACATTTGTATATATTCTGTGGTCGAGGATGCTTCGCAGCCCGACAATCACCATTCAAACTGTGCCTTAAGGCTGAAAAGATAAAAAATGGAAGTATCAACATACTTCAATTCCTATGTTAGTGTAAGGGTTTGATAACCAGCTTTCAAAATATCATTTTCAATCCAATCAAAAGAAAAGCTTTTGCAAATTAAATTAAATACTTTTGCAAATCAAATCAAAGACTTTTTGCGAATCAAGTCAAACCCTTCGTATATAGGTTCAACGAAGCAAAGCACTACTTTCAATCAATCAAACATAGGCCCAATTTTCAAAATAGCATTCACACACGTATTTCAATTTTAAGGGAAATATTGAAAAGATGCGGTACCGTGTTTACACGGGAGTCGTGGGGTGCCTAACATTTTCCCCACACTTAACCAAGCCTCCGAGCTCAAAACTTCGGTTTTAAAGATCAAGTTTCGACAGTGTCCAGCAATTGGGCCTCTTTCAAACAAAACTCGGTTGAGTTGGTACAACCATTTTTAAATCTACAAACTAGCGACTTTGTAAAACGTTCAAATCTTCGAGATGATACATGTTGGACTTTTTCCTAAAAAACCATTCAAAATCTTTTTCCTAAATACAAAGTGTGAGGGTAGAGATAACTTAGGAAGATATGAAAGATCCGAGTTGTGACTCGACCCGCAGATTTTTTAACCAACGTCGACAGGTGGCGACTCTTCTGGGGACAAGAGAAGGCTTAGGCCGCTTTCAACTCTTTTCAAATATTTCTCTTTCAAAACTATAAATGCGTGAATTCTGTGTCTCCACATTGAATGAATGCGTGAATGCTGCGTCTTTACATTGAATGAATGTGAATGAATGCTTTCCTGTTTTTTAGTGCTTCGCACCAACTGTCATCATATGCATACGGTGAGGATGATGTATGTGAATGTATGTTGTGTTCCTCTCACAAGGAGGCAAAACCCGTTGGTGATAAGTAATGTCTCTGGGGCTAGGCTAAGTCTCTGGGGCTCATGAAAATGCACCACCCAGATTTGCTCCAGTTGAAAGATCGGATTAATTTCCCCTCTAGTAGATTGTGATGATCTGTGGACCTTCATGACAAAATGCCACGCAAGAGTAACCTAAGATAGGTCAGCCTCTGATTAACCAAATCTAACAGGAAGCTTCTTCATGCCTTCCCCTTTCAATTCAATGTCTAGTTTTCAATTCCAGTAAATACGTCTTGTCATCCTGTCATCAAAATAACTAACCTCTGTTTTGCAGGATAAAATTAAAAACCACATCATGCATCTTATCCCTACCTATCTCAGGAAATTGACAAGCCTACGTTTTGGTGTAGGTGAAAAATTGGTCCTGTCACTAGATCTAAGTCTAAGAAAGCACTAAGTCCATCCACGAACATGACTTCGAGTGCTCAACCAGAATCTACCCCTGTGTCTAGGGAAGAGTTCGAAAAACTGAGAAATCAGATAGCTGAACTAGCCGATTTTCTAAGAGAACAAAGCAAGGCCCTTAAAGGTAAGCAAGCCCAAACTCATACAAAACCAGGAGCACCTGGTGGTAGTGGTAGTCAAGAGACCTAAAAGGCCGAAACTCAGATTCCTGTACCACAAAACCAGGACCCAACCAACAAAACCTCTAAAATCACCGCCCTCAGCAAAGAACAGGAAGCTGGTGACCTTCTCAAGAAAGTACAACAAATGGAAGAAACATTTCCAGTCTATCAAAGGAACTGGGGCATTCGGCAGTGTTAATTACTCCGACCTCTGTATTTTCCCTGGAGCTCGCTATCCCGAGAAATTCAGAACTCCTGACTTCGAGAAATATGATGGATTGGGAGATCCTTATACACATCTAAAAGTATTCATCGGAGAACTTGGATCCTATGTAGAGGACGATAAACTTTGGATGCAGTTATTTTAAAAGAGTCTAATTGGAGAGGCCAAAGCCTAGTATGCCCGCCTAGATAATTCTAAGATTCATAACTGGGAAGAGCTGGCCCATGCCTTCCTCAGTCAGTATAGCTTCCAGTCTCAGCTTGCTCCAGACAGATACCAGATAACCAAAATCAAGAAAAAGAACACTGAATCATTCAGAGAGTATGCCCAACAATGGAGACGGGTTGTAGCACAAGTCACCCCAGCCATGACTGAGTCTGAGATAGTCATGACCTTCATCGATATCGAAGAAGTGCTATATTATGAGATGGTCCTAGCAGGCATAGGAAAACCATTCTGTAAAATGATCAAACACTATAAAATGGCATAAATGGGGCTCAAGTTCGGGAAGATAAAAGATCTGACCGCCCTCGAAGCTGTAGCTGAACATATCAATTCCAGAAATTACAGGAGTAATCCACGGAGGGTACACAAAAAGAAAGATGAAGAAGTGTCCTTAGTATTGCAAGGACAGAATACAAGGGGCGAGTCAAACAGTATGCCCATTCAAAAAAGGAATTATACTCCTTTTCAAGCTCTAGCACAGCCTTCAAACCCTCCATTCTAGAAGAATATGGAGGTCAGGCGTAGAAGAACTTTCACCCCTCTAGGGGATTCACTCAAGAACGTGTTTAAGCTTCTGACAGCTCAGAAGAAGATTGTCCAACTCCTTTCACCCACCAACACTTGTTAGACAAAATTTTGACTCAGCCAAGAAGTGTTCTTACCACTCTAGATCTCCAGGACACGAAACACAAGACTGTTGGTCTCTCAAGCACAAGATCCAAGATTTGATCGACAACAGAGAGATTGTGGCCACAAAGCCAGAGCAACCCCATGTACAGGACAATCCTCTACCACAGCATAAAGAGGAGAATGTCAATATGATCAGCAGCGCAAATGGAGAAGGATCCAAGTACCTCCGTTATGTGGGAGAATCAACTCCATCCATCAATAGCACCCCAAACAGTTGGGAAGTTTTAGAAAGAAGGTTCCTGATATAGCAAGAAATAAACTCTATCAAGGAACGAATCGAATAATTAGCAGAACTGGTCGTCTACCAGCATCAGACTACCAGGAAAATGATCAAACGGGCCAACCGGTCTGATATCGATTGTCCTCCAACACCCGAGATCAATCCCATGAGGGATAATAACCGGTCTCAGGAGCATGAATCCTGGACTGACAAAGGGGTTGAAGAAGCAAGCGTCCAAACTAGTGGAAAATTCCTCTTTCAAGTGAACTTCACCAACCTAAACCAGTCAATGGAAGAAATCCTCCAGATGCAAATCAACGAGGGAATGGTTGCAGACTTGTTACCACCATTGAACCCTCGAGCCAGAAAATTCAAACCTGATCAAATATGTCAGTACCACTCCAATTCACCCGGCCATGATACTGAGGATTGTTGGGCGCTTCGTAACCTAATTTAAGACATAATTGAAAATGCTGACCTGATAAGGGGAAATCAAGTTCTTGACCTCCCGGATGAAGAAACTCTCTGGATCCCCACTATGTGGAATCAAGGTACCGTAGCTGTCATCTCCTATAATGAAGAGTCAACCTTCAAACCCTTAGGGAAAGGGGTCCAACAAATACAAAATCTTGTGAAGGTGGCCGCACCCGAGCCTTTGATATTTCCCTTCAGATCCCAGTATTCAATTATCAGTCTGAAGCTAGTCCCATGGAACTATGGGAACGATGAAGGGTCCACCTTAAATAATATTACCGTTGCACCAAAGGACAATCCATTATACCTGCCTCAACGGGTGATCAAACCAGCCATTAAAGCCAAAGTAAAGGTGGATGATGAGAAAATTGAAGAGTTCCTCAAAAAGATGGGACACAATAAGATCAAGGTAGTGCAGAGCTTGAAGGATGCACCCAAGAAACTGTCCATCCTAGACTTGGTCTTATCCTCAGTGGACTATCGCAACATTCTAGTGAAAGTTCTAGAAGAATCCCGTCTGCCACATACCGTAGATGCTGAGAAATTCCGTCATGTGGTGGAACACATTTTCAACAGCAATGTGATTTATTTCACTAACGGTGATATCCCTGCAGAGGGAACAGGCCATCATAAGTCCCTGCACATAGCTGTGATGTCTTCTGGGTATATGATCGGAGGGGTACTCATCGACGGAGGATCATCCCTTAACATCTGTCCCTACGATACCTTGGAAAGAATAAAGATCAACCCGAATCGGATCAAAACTAGCCGTATGGTCATTCGAGCATTCAATGGATCGCGACGCCAATCTATGGGAGAAAAAGACCTACCCTTTGAGATTGGCCCACACACTTTCTACGTATCCTTTCAGGTGCTCAATATCGCCACTGGATATAACCTATTGTTGGGCAGGCCATGGATTCACATGGCAGAGGCAGTGACATCCACCCTCCATCAACAGCTCAAATACATTATCAACGGCAACCTCATCACGGTCAATGCTGAACCAGAATACCCTGTCGGCATACAGGGAGACATGCCAGTGATCAGCTTGGATGCAAGGATTGAACCTGCAAGCTTTCAAGTTCTGGAGGTTAGCGATATGCAGTATCTACCTATTGAAGCACCAGCCCTGAAGCCTAAGGTCTCCATTGAAGTAATGACAGTGGGCCAAGAAATGGTATCTCTGGGTTTCCAACCTGGAGAAGGGTTAGGAAAGAATCAGCAAGGTTTCAAGGGCCCGATACAAATCCCAAGTCAAACTGGGAGAGCAGGGTTGGGATATTCATCCAGGGCAAATTACAGGAACCCGCATAAGCATCCCAAAGCTAATGCTTCCACCATACTTTTGCCAAATCTTACTAATGCCGGACGGGTAAAACCAATGACGAAGATCCCTACTGTGTTATCAACAATGTTGTTTCCTCCGATCATACCTGTCAAGGAAAGAAAAGCCTTCAAGCATGAGGCAGATAGTGAAAAGGGAAAAGAAAATATCTTATACGAAGGACGAGACCCATTCTCTAATATGCGGGTCATCATAAAATAAGAGGGTATGAATGATGAGATTCCAGATACCGAAGACGAGGATCAGATTCAAATTCCTCGCATCAAAAAGGAAAAAGGGGGCAGTTCAAAGAAAAACCCTGGCCCTCTTATAAAAGATGTCTCAGTCATCATCCAAGACGAGACAGATAATCATAAATCCCTGATCCTCCTGGTTTATGAGGATCTGACCTTGGATAACTGGAGCAGTGTCCTTTGCCTCGATCGAAAAGGGTAAAGGGGCAAAGAGAGTCAATCTGCCCTTTAATCATGCTTTCATTTACTGCTTACTTTTGATTGCACAGCCATAGCAGTAGCTTTGTCATGCTTTGCATAATTCTATGTATATTTAAGCAGTTGTATATATCTAAGATGAAAGCATTTTTTGTTTTCCGGACTCAAGCGTTGGATGTGTTCGTCTCTGCTGATGAGATGCCAACCTGTCAAAATGACTACAACTTTGATGTAGAACTGAACTTCGACTTGATGGATGTTGATCAAGAGGAGGAAGATGACTATGAGGTGCCTGAGGAGATCAAAGAATGGGTAGAAGACAAACCCAAGCCAAACCTCGACTAAACTACCACTATCAACATAGGAACCTCCGAAAACATCAAAGAAATCCAGATAGGTTTAGACCTCACACCAGACCAAAAAGCCGACCTGATCGAACTCCTAACACAGTTCCAGGATGTATTTACATGGTCATATGAAGACACGATTGGCTTCTCTACTGACATTGTCATTCATCGCATGCTCATCAAAGACGGGTTCAAGCCAGGTCAAACAAAAGCTCAGGCGATTGAAACCTGAATGGAGTTTGAAAGTCAAAGAAGAAGTCGTTAAAAAATTCAAAGACGGGATTATCATGGTATCAACCTATCCAGAGTGGATTTCAAATATAGTCCCAGTGCCTAAGCCCGGAGGGAAGGTACGAGTATGTGTGGATTACCGGGATTTGAACAAAGCCTGCCTCAAGGACAATTTCCCGGTACCTTTCATCTACATCCTGATAGACAATACGGCGAAGTACGTCATGTATTCCTTTATGGATTTCTTTGCTGGTTACCATCAAATCATGGTTGCTGAAGAGGACCGGGAGAAAACAACTTTCATCACTCCCTGGGGAACCTTCTGTTATAGGCGACTATCCTTTGGCCTCATTAATGCCGGAGCCATGTATCAGCGAGCCATGATGGCCCAATTTCATGACATGATGCACAATGAAATAGAGGTTTATGTGGATGACATCATCATCAAATCCCGGAGGGAGGATGATCACATCGACCATCTCAGGAAGCTGTTCAACAGGTTACGCAAGTATAACCTCAAGCTGAATCTCGCTAAATGTGCTTTTGGAGTCAAAGCAGGTAAGCTATTAGGATTCTTGGTGAGTGATCGCGTCATCGAACTAGACCCTGCCAAGATCAAAGTCCATCACTAAGATGCCAGTACCTCAAAAAGAGAAGGAGATACGTGGGTTTCTGGGAAGGATCAACTTCATAAGATGATTCATTTCCCAGCTCACAGCAACCTGTGAGCCCATATTCAAGTTACTAAGGAAGAATGCCTCCACCAAATGGAATGAGGATTGTCAACAAGCCTTCCTTGCCATCAAGAAACAGCTAATCGAAGCACCAGTATTGGTACCTCCGAGGGATGGAGTTCCCTTATTCATGTACATGTCCGTCAATGCCAATGCAATAGGCTACATGCTAGGATAGAAAGAAGATAGTAGCAAAGAAAGAGCCATCTACTACATCAGTAAAAGATTCAACAGTGGTGAACAGAAATACACCCTGATTGAGAAAACATTTTGTGCATTAGCATGGGCCTGCATGAGGTTACAACATTACCTCCATGGGCACACGACTTACCTCATATCCCGCATGGATCCACTCAAATATGTATTCAACAAGCCAATATTGAATTGTCGATTATCCAAATGGCAGTTATTTCTACAACAGTTCGATATTATCTATGTGACTCAGAAGTCAATCAAGAGTCAAGGCATTGCAGATCAATTAGCTGAAGCACCTTCAAGAGGGTTCGAGCGCCTGGAGACTTATTTCCCAGATGATGGAATCATGACAATTCAATAACTCTAACGAGAGAATATAGTCCAACCATGGACAATGTATTTTGACGGAGCAAAAAACATGGAAGGTGCCGGAGTTGGGGCAGTCCTTATCTCTGGTATAGGAGAACAATATCCTGTGGCTACCAAACTTCAATTTGGTAACACCAACAACACGGAAGAGTATGAAGGCTGTATAATGGGGTTGAAACTAGCCCAATCTATAGGTATCAAACACCTGCTAGTCTTTGGAGACTCTGAGTTGGTCATTAGACAATCCACTGGGGCATATCACACCAAAGAACTGCATTTGCTGCCTTATTAACGATAGATCATCAGAATATCCCTGGAATTTGGAGACATAATTTTTAGCAATATTCCTCGGGGTAGGAATGATTTCGCTGATGTATTGACAACGTTGGCTTCATTAATCCGCATATCCGATAGCATTAGGATTCCCTACATAAAATTTATAGTTCAGAAAGTCCCGACATACGGGAATTACATTGGAGAAGTATCAGATGAAATACCTCCTGTCAAGCAGCCTTGGTATCAAGACATCAAAGAATATCTATGAGATGGATCTACACCCACTGGAGCAAGTCAATATGCGCGAAAGTGGATTCACAAAATGGCTATGAAGTTCTATCTAAGAGGAGATGCCCTCTACAAAAGAGATGCTGGAATAGGCCTGTTAAGATGCCTTTATAAAGAACAAGCCCAGAGACTTATGGATGAAATCCACAGTGGAGTCTGTGGTCCACACATGAGCGGTCATCTATTGGCGAGGAAGATATTAAGAATCGGTCATTATTGGATCTCTCTCAAAGCTGATTACGACGATCACGTCAAGAGATGTTATCAATGCCAAGTACATGGAAATGCCATACACGCTCCTCCAAATAAGCTACACAACAAGAGTTCACCATGACCTTTCTCTATGTGGGGAATGGACGTGATTGGTCCAGTGGAACCAAAAGCTAGCAATAGTCATCGATTCATTTTCACCATGATCGATTACTTCACCAAATGGGTTGAAGCAGCCTCTTTTCCCAAAGTCATAAAAAAGGTCATCATTGGTTTTATCAGAAACAATATCGTCTGTCGGTATGGACAACCGGAGGTGATCATATCAGACAATGCCAAGAGCCTGAACAACTAGATGATGATAGAACTTTGCAGTAAGTTCTACATCAAGCATCTCAACTCTGTCAACTATCGGCCCAAAATGAATGGTGCTGTCAAAGCGGCCAACAAAAACATCAAAAAAATCATGCAAAAAATGTCCGCCAATCACAAATAATGGCCTGACCTGCTGCCTCTAACCCTGTTAGCATACAGAACGTCAATGTGCACCTCTACTGAGGCTACCCCCTATTCATTAGTCTATGGCATGGAAGCAGTCCTCCCCATAGAAGTAGAGATGGAATCCTTACGAGTGTTGATCGATGCTCAGATAAACGAGGATCAGTGGTTGCAAGACCGATATCACCAACTGTCCTTGATAGATGAAAAAAGGGCTACAACCATTTTCCACGGACAATTATATCAGCAAAGGATCGCTTGATTCTACAACAAGAAGGCCCGAATACGGCAATTCAAAGAAAACGACTTGGTGCTGAAGAAAGTTTTAACCAATCAAGACGAGGCTAAAGGAAAGTTCTCCCCTAATTGGGAAGGCCCTTTCATTGTCAAGGAAGTGTTGATGGGAGGAGCTATAAGATTACAATGAATGGACTAGAACGATATTCCCCAACTCATCAATTCAAACACCGTTAAAATATACTATGTCTGAAGCATGCATACCCGCATCTAGGTCCTACAAATCAAATCAGGTTTAGTTTTCCACTAGAAGCTGGAACTACAAATGACCTAATCTCCCTCCACCCGGTAGTACGTAGGCAGCCATTTCTGGTGCGATCAAACCAAATAAAAATTGAGAAACTCATCAAACCAAACTCAAAACTCGAGACAGTACTTTTCAAACCCTCTCTAATAGAAGCCAGAACTACGAATGACCTGATCTCCCTCCACCAGGGAGTATGTAGGCAACCATTTACGGTGCGATTTGGCCTTCAAGAAAAAACAAAAAACCGATAAAAAACCAGTTCCAAGACACCGAATGCCATACAGAAGCTATATCCAATCTTCCTGGTCAACATGCCCATTTGAGATACTCCCTGGCATCTCAACTGTCAGTCCATCAAGGAGGAGCTCAAGATACATCAACAACAGCGAGTCATGAAAGAAGTGGTAATCACTCAGCAATGATGATACATCTCCCAACAGGAAAGTGAATCAAAAATATATTTCTCTAATATAAAATTATTTGATGTATACATAATGCCCTGTACATAACAAAAATGGCTGATCTAGTCTGTACAGGAAAAATAAAGCTAGTCTATGGACCCAAGGATAAGCGGGCCAGTAATGCCACCATGGCATCTCTCTCGGAAGATGGAGGAGCGGCTGCAAGTGCAATACCCTCATCCTCCACACGACTCAAAACCTCTATAGTCATCTGCAGTGTGGTACTGTGGTCATCAATATATGCACTTATCTCGGTAACCAGGCAGTGCGTATAAGATCGAAGAGCAGTACTGTCAGCAATGTGGAAATCACGGGAAGCTATAGCCTCATCCCTCTCCGCAAAAGCTGCATCTCTAGCAATCAAAGTATCCTCGATCTCAGCAAAAGCTGCATCTCTGGCTGAGCAGATCTCATCCCTCTCCACAACAGTTGCATCTCTGGCACAACGAAGCTCCTCTCTCTCTAGCAAGCCTGCGTCATGAGCGACTCGAATTGCATCCCTCTCAACTAAAGCTATATCTCTACCATATAAGGTGGTCAACATCTGCGCTCTAGCCTAATCCCGCTCAAAGGTCATCCTAAACAATGAATTCGCCGAAGCCAGATCTGTGCCTGCAGGGATAGTCGGTGGATCATTGACCAGTGCCACTATCAAACCTACGAATAGCTCATCCTCAGTAGGAGAGTTAGGATCCTCCATAGGCTCCTCCTCATTTGAATCTACAATAGGAGCTGAAGGAACAAGGGCAACTGCTGCCATATCTGTCTCCAACAATGTTGAGTACTCTGGAGAACGGTCCGGATGGCTACTGGAGAACTCAACCCTCTCCCTATGAGTCTAACACTCATATACTCAGACCAAGTCGGCTGATGACATAGACGACGCCAATATCCTCTGATCAGCAGACCCCTTAAAATAGTGCAAGCTCTAAAATTGATCAAACGGGCTCATAACAGCCAGGGGATGATAAGTAGTCAGTCCCCTCAAGCCCGTTAGGGGCAAGTAATCCATACCAGGTGAATAAGTGATGAAACTATATGGGGAGGCTAACCCTGAGCATGGAAAAATTAAGAATGGATGCTCAATATTTGACAAAAATGTTGACCATATCTCTGCATCGGTACACTATGCTGACTGAAAGGAGTAGGACATAGCTATATAATGGGAAAAATAATACCCATGATGCCTCAAAGATCCAATCGGTCGGATATAGGACATCAACCATATGTACAGCAAGTCCAAACTTCCCCTGAAGAACCCCTCTAGGTGGGTAATACAGTAAGTGGCTGACAGCAGCGTCTCAGCCAATATCATCAGGATGATGGTGCTACCCTATCTAAGGGCCCGGACCACGACTACTAACCCCGCATCCAAGTAATCCAAGTGCAATGGCATGTAGACCTATGCCACGATGCACATCAGCAGAATATCTAACCTGGCCAGACGCCATGCCTCTGCTAAAATAATAAAATCCCAATATGTCGATCATAGCTATCAAGCTCCCCAAAATGATCAATCAAGAAGTTAATCGAGATCACCACCCAGATACAATCTCGTCGGCGACTACCCTCTGACGAAGACCAGACATCTGCAGGAACGGTCTCCGCATATCACTAACAGCAGTTCGAGCGCACGACAAGTCCAAAGCCAGACCGGTAAGCCTCTCATACTCCTCTAGAGTCGGCATCAGCTCATGTCACCCAAATCTGAACACCTACCTCTCGGGTATCTAGCAGGATAGTATGCCATCCACAAAACTATATGGCACCTGAAAATCTGTAAGGGCCAGCGAATGCCCCAACATCTGGTCTACTGTCCCTCTGGCTGAGTAGGGCAGGCTCTCGTACCATGACCTCAATGATGAAGCCACCTCAGACTGTGGTAAATGCTCAATACGGCTCACGGCGGATGACGCCATCTGTGTCACCGTATCATAAGACCGCCCACGGGTCAAATCTGAACTCATCTGTCTAGATTCATACATATGATATAATACATGCATGAAGACAAGTATAAACATGATGTGATAGATAGAAGATAGCATAAATATCTAAGATAAACTATCTACTGCTGGCATCATCCCTATCTGATAATACAAAGCAAAATGAAGAATACAGGAAAATGTGGCACCACCACCCAACTACTAATAGTGGTCTAATAAAATGATGGCACAACTGCCAAATAGCCAAAACAGTGGCTGACCAAAAATATAGCTGCCATAGCTATCCAAAGAAATCCAGATAATCTACGTCCAGGTGATCAACTTACTCCATCTCCGCTGTGGACACAAAGCTGAGGTCATCAGGCATATCTGGGCAGTACAAGGGATGATCTTCCCCTGTAAAACTACTGCCAAATAAACCTGAAGAGGGGCCCGCTCCTGAGCTGGACAGGTCAGAAGAAGTTGCCTCTAACGGATCTCGGCCAATATGCCTGATAAAGAAGCGAGCCCTATCCAACTTTCGGGTCAGATCTGCAATCTCGTCTAACTGAGTCGGCTCTATGAGGCAAGCTATCCAGTCCGTCAACATCACGGACACTGACACCATGTTTTCCATAAACTGAGTAGCACAAGTCTGAGCTCCAATAGTGCGAGGACTCCACCATCTGCTGAATGCCTCTTGGCTAAACGGGCCCTTTAAGCCATCAATGCCCTCCATGGGAATCTCTGTCAGTCGCATGATCAACTGACTAATGATGCCAAGCAGGAGGAAAAATTGGAATGCGAATCTCACCCGTAATACTCCTGATGGCACGCTCTCTCAAATAGAGCTCCCAGCCTCCCTCTGTCAAAATCGGAACTCTACGGGTCAACAATACAAACTCTCGACCAGTGGGAAAGCCTCCCTCTAATTTGATGATAAAAAACTCAGAGGTATACGGCACCTAGGAGAACGATCCAGCTGTCAAAAGCTCTAACTATAAGCGAGCATGTGTAAATCCCTCAGCAACAAGGACCTTCATCAAAGTCGAGTGATGCCAATGTCATCCTTGAGGATAGGTCTCCAGACCTAAAACAGTGGCAGGCCGTAGGCAAGGAAGCCTCACAAATGCCCAGAACTGGCCATATCAAAAGTCCTCAGTGATCAATACTGATAAATATAAATGTTGAAATCAAAAAAGTACAAGAAAGATGTACTCACCAGTAGAAACGGGTAGAACCCTAACCAGGCCTCCGTCGAACCCTCCGAAAGCATGCGCATGCCCCAGAGAAAATACTCAAAGGTATAGAAACCCCAATTAAAATCACTGAGGTGCTCTACATACCTGGTAGCACTGACCAGGGCGAAGGACACAGTAGATGAGTTGTTAGCTACAAAATAACCCCTGGTGATCACCAAAAATAAATGCCTCAGAATGCGATCCCTAACCCTTTGATCATCAGGTGGAGGCTCCAGCAAAGCCCCATTCTAGGCATCTATACTCAAGGGACTAGATCGGACTGTTCGACCCTTGAGCGCTATCGCAGGAACTCCCAGCAAGGACCGAACGGCGATGGGCATAATGTCAGCCACGATAGGCACTGGCTCGCCCTTAAACTCAATACCGGTAATGAACCTCCAATCTATAGGGGTCATCATCACCTCACAGTCCAATAGATGAAGGGACTGAGTCTGGTGGAACCAGCGCTCAGATAAAGCCCTCATATACCCCTAGGGGCAACGACGGGGAAGAATAAAAAAGAAAGTCTGGAACCCTCAGCCATCAATAATATCCCTGTAATCCTCGTGCAAAATATGATACATGGAATGCACGTTGAACCAGTTCCCACGAGGCTGCGTAAAGCCAGGAACCTGCATCAAAAACCAACCCTATGTCAAAAACTTGTTCCCCGAGAATGGCAAAAGAAAGAAAAAGAATACAAGAAGAAAAAAACTTCAAGTCACCTCATTGGCGTGGAGATATCTCGAAGGATGGCGACTCAAGTCGCCCAACAGCTCTTGGGTAGGCACAACAATACTTGGAACCTCCGCACGTGGAGCCTGAGCCGGTGCTGGAGCAGCAAAAGCAGCCTGCTCATCGTCAATGTTAATCGGCGGTTCATCTTGAGATGGACGAATCACCAACTCTACCAACCTGCGAGGCGATCTAGCCGAACGTGGCTGAGGAACATCAAAAGCCCTCCTACACCTAACCCCTAAAATGACTCTGCTAGCAGTACCGGGTCTATGACGGTCCATCGCCTATACAAAGTCTCCAAATCACCTCAGAAAGGGTGTGGTAAGCCTAAAACTTGTGGCTTATTAAGTTAAATCAGTACTCTATGCATCTCTAAGTCCTAAAATAAGCATGGGTCAGTCAAAAATACCCAATGAAGTTAAAACTATATGTTTTGCAAAAGATAAAACCTAAAACATACATGTGTCAATCAAAAATCCCCAGTAGAGTTAAAATTACATGTTTATTAAATGCTTGGGTTTTAATTTTTTTTGCCAAAGTCTCCTTTGTAAAATGGACTGTCCACATGCACATAGGCATGTCTAGGTGGCCATTCAGTAGCCCACCTTCCCAAAAATAAGAACAGTTCATATTTATGAAATAAAATCAAAAACAACCTCACATGGTAGCCAAATTACCATGGACGTTTTTAGTTGAAAATCTAGGCTCACTAGGCCTCAAAAACGATGAGTAAACTAATCAAAAAGAGAAAAAATTGACTGTCTTAGAATCTGAATTTTCTTACATCTAAATGTGCATTACAGTAAGATATCCATACATATGTAGTCAAAAAAAATTAACAGATCATATAGGCATACATTTTTTATGCATTGTGTCTAAAACCCCCTACGTGGTTTACATGCTTTTAACGGTCAAAACTTGCAGAAAAAGGATGTAAAATGTTACCTGCGCATGCGCTGAACGAGTAGGAACTGATGATATCAAAAAACAACTGCCCAAGCTCCGTAGGTCTGAAAAAGAAAATCGAAATCCTTTTAAAACTAAAAACTGAAAATATTTCAAATGAAATCTCGTAGCCCAATATAAAGCCCAGGTGGAAGCAGGCCCACCTGCGACTACAGCACCTCCACCTACGGCTCCCCAGGGTGGGTCCCACTCCCCCGGGCTCAGTCTAGTTTGGGTTGAAACGGAGTTTCTATGTGCTGCCAAGTCAAATCTGAAGAAAAATCTCTACGCGATTAAGCGGTTTATCCTGAAATCTTGCGTTTAAGCAGCGTAATCCTGACAAAAAGGGGGACAATCTAGAAACCCTTTGTATTCATCCCGAAGTTATATCCAGGGATCAACAATGCCAACTATGCAAAAATTGCATAAAACTGCCACTTTCAGAGTATCTAGTACAGACCGAATCCAATTCAACCGTTGGTTCAGCCCCAGCGAAGTATCGGGTACAGACCGAATGCAATTCAGCCGTTAGCTCAACCCCAATGAAGTATCGGGTATAGATCGAGTTTAAATTAGCCGTTGGTTCAGCCCCAGCGAAGTATCGGATATAGACCGAATCCAATTCAGCCGTTGGTTCAGCCCCAGCGAAGTATCGGGTACAGACCGAATCCAGTTCAGCCGTTAGTTCAGCCCCAGCGAAGTATCGGGTACAGACTGAATATAATTCAGCCTGTTGGTTCAGCCCCAGCAAAGTTTCGGGTACAGACTGAATCCAATTCAATCGTTGGTTCAGCCCCAGTGAAGTATCGGGTACAGACCGAATCCAGTTCAGCCATTGGTTCAGCCCTTGCGAAGTTTCGGGTACAAACCGAATTCAGTTCATCCGTTGGTTCAGCCCCAACAATGTTTCGGGTACAGACCGAATCCAATTTAGCCGTTGGTTCAGCCCCATCGAAGTTTTGGGTACAGACCGAATCCAATTCAGCCGTTGGTTTAGCCCTAGCGAAGTATTGGGTACAGACCGAATCCAATTCAGCCGTTGGTTAAGCCCCAGCGAAGTATCTGGTACAGACCGAATCCAGTTCAGCCATTGGTTCAGCCCCAGTGAAGTATTGGGTATAGACCGAATCTAATTAAGTCATTGGTTTAGCCCCAGTGAAGTATCGGGAACAGACCGAATCCAATTTAGCCGTCGGTTCAGCCCCAGCGAAGTATCGGGTACAGACCGAGTTTAATTCAGCCGTTGGTTCAGCCCCAGAGATGTCTTATCCGTCGGAGCAACCTTCGCGAAGCATCTGAAGTGAACCGGTGACGGAAACCATATAATAGTCGATCCTCGATGACGGAATCTGTTATACACATCCTCAAGAGGAGCACCAAGAAGAATTGGTGCTTCAACTACTTGCGACAAAATGCCAATGTAAACTATCATCAGGATAGGCATCGGAAGCATCCCTTAAGGAAACTAGGTAATCGATAAGTATCCCCAGCAGATAAGCCTTTAAAATGTGCAATAGCACCAGCCGAAGGGAAATCAAAACTGTAAAGAATACCGCCAGACAGGGAAGCCATTGATCTCAAACCAAGGTAGCATCAATGGTATCATCCCCGGCTAAATCAATAAAGCTATCGCAGAGGACGTCATCCCCAGCAGAGCAAGACAAGACAATCTGTAATAGCTCATCTCTAACAAGAATGTCAGTGGTTCCACCATCAGTGATCGTTCGACAACGTTCACCCTAGGCTATCATGAATGACGTCATCCCCAGCAGAAAGTGATGAAAATAGTTCGTGGTAGCCTAGTATTTACATCCCCAGCAGAAATGTAGAAAACATTTTAGTTTATCATCATCAAACAAACATCGACAACACTGATGGGAATCAAACCACTGGTCTCAGCCACAACACCAACACCGATAAAGGTAAAAAATTTGCGATGCGATTAGCGAAGCGATTTGCGATGCGATTAGCGATGCGAAGTGCGACCTGCGATCTGCGAAAATATTTCAACATTCATTGCATTGCATCATTGATCTCTTTGCATTTCAAGTGTCTAGCAATCTTTATCCTACTCTTTCCATTACATTCCATGAGTATGATAAAGAGGGGCATCTGTAGACACTCGAAATTTCTTATCCCTGTTGCTAACATTGTTGGAGGGCAAAATGGTACCATTAAATCAACTCCGATCTCCAATCAGACCGTCAACTCAACCCCGATCTCAATATCGGGCCATCAAATCAACTTCGATCTCTAATTAGACTGTCAGATCAACCCCGATCTAATATCGGGCCATCAAATCAACTCCGATCTCCAATCGGACTGTAACTCAACCCCGATCTCAATATCGGGCCATCAAATCAACTTCGATCTCCAATCGGACCGTCAGATCAACCCTGATCTCAATATCGGGCCATCAAATTAACTCTGATCTCTAATCGGACCATCAGATTAACCTCAATCTCAATATCGGGCCATCAAATCAACTCTGATCTCCAATCGGACCATCAGATCAACCCCGATCTCAATATCGGGTAATTAAATCAACTCTGATCTCCAATCGGACTGTCAGATCAACCCCGATCTCAATATCGGGCCATCAAATCAACTTTGATCTCCAATCGAACAGTCAGATCAACCCCGATCTCAATATCAGGCCTTTCAAATAAACCTCATTCACCAAATATCGGGACAACCACAACCTCGAATACCATACTCGGGATGTCAACTCAGCTCCGGTCTCAACCCGAGAGGTATAGATCAGCCCCGGTCTCAGCCCGGGAAGTTAATTTAACTTCGAGAACAAACTTGAAGCTCCACAACATCTCCAGGAGATAACCTGGAATGACCAAGTCAACTTCAGAGATTACACTGAGGACAGACAGACTCGAATGGGATCCAAGTCTTGGAAACAACTCCCGGAAGACAACCAAAGGGCATGCCGACACTAAGGGCAACCCCGGGAGCGACAAAAAGGTCATTTTACCACCTTAAGCCAATTCAGTCAAACTCAAGCAGAATTAATACCACCAAGGTCAGAACGAACCATAACGACGATCTCGAGGGCAAACAGCGCAAGACAGCTCAACGGATAAACTGCGGGAGAATCAAAGACTTGGTTATGAACCCATATTCTTGGATCCTAAAAATGTTTTATCTCATGTCATTGTAACACTCTCGGCGAGGGCTTTCCGAAAAGGTATAGCGCGCCTCAAACGGACGCTCCGATCAAAAGTTAGAAAGTTTTGACTTCGACCTCGCATTGCTCGAAGTGCACGTACTTTGAGACTACTCAACCGGACATGTGGGCCCCACCAGGGGAGCCGCATCTCTACATGAGGCAGTAGTAGGTAGAGCTGAGGCTCCCTTGGCTATAAATAAATGTGCCCCCCCCTCATTTTCAAGAATTCCAAAAACGCAGCGAACCTCTGCCCGTTTGATTTTCTGACTTTTTCACCTCTTCTAAACCCAAATTTTTCACTCTAACACGTAGATATACCCATATACTACCACATATAAGAAAATAACCGATATGTTCTGACATTTAGAGCCTATGATTTGGCAAAAAGCCCGTTTAGCAGTATATTGTAAGTATTTCTACGATCAGAAAGTTAATACTACTTCTTTGCACTTTTTTTCATTTGCATATCAAATTTTATTTTCTAAAAATGTCCAAAACTTAGTTTCGTAGCCGTTTTTGTCAAAATTTGGTATATTTTTGTACATAACTGCGTTTTCTGGTATTTATACAACTCGAATTGACGATCCGTCGGCTCTAACAGCTTCAGTGCACTAGCATCTTTGTTTTAAGAAACTTTGCCTGACAGAGTTATTTTTCCAGTCTGGGTTTGGCCTTTTTGTGTTTATTCAACTGTATATATACTAACTTTTCAATTCTGTTAAGCTCGGATGTCAAATTCGAGGTAGTTTACTGCTTTTATATATATTTATGCATATATAAGCAACCTTCACCACCACTTGGTTCTCTTCCCAGTCTTGGTTGACTACATTTTTGTCAATATATATATATTTATATATTTCAGTCTGGCCTGGATTAATATGTGGCCTTTATACTATTTTTGCACACCTCACCATTATTGGGTTCTCTTCCCAGTCCCTGGTTAACTACTATTATATACATTTACATTTCTGTTCGACCTAGATTCTTCTGTGGCCTTTTTATTGCTTTTATATATAAATATGCATATATAAGAAGCCTTCACCACCACTGGGTTCTCTTCCCAATCTTCGTTGACTATGTTTTCGTCAATATATATATATATATATATATATATATATATATTTCAATTCAAGTCCGGGCACCGGCGTGAAAACCCATCGCCCTTTACATCTTTTATATATATAACTTTGTATATATATTGCTTTACTCGCTTTTATTAAATTGCTGCTTTAAAAATTCATTTGATATGAATTGGCACTGACATATCTGCAGGCGGACTAGATTTATTTAAATCTCCCCAACTCTAGCTTTTAAACGGTTCAAAACATGTCCAGACTGAACCGGGAAGCTAGAATGGCTGAGATATCCTTAAATCTAGCTTTCTTTCTAGTGTCAGTTATAAAAGCAACCTGAATTTACTGAATTAATCCTCGGTTCTGGAAATTTTGGGATATATATTTATTTCTGTGCAAATTTGAACTAGGCATGTTTATTGGTTACTCATATGTGAGCCTAGGAATCGTGGGATTCATGATCAAATCGATCAGAATCTTATTCCCACGATGGACAAACTCCGCTTTACATATGTACCGTGCCAATTTTTCTGTAAAATGTACATACAACAGACCTTAAAAAGGTTATCCGAATTTAAGGTCTCAACATAGTGAAAATATGATTTGTAGTGTCAGAGTCCCTCCGATGGCTATCATGCCCATGAGGAGACCAATATTTGTATATATTCTGTGGTCGAGGATGCTTCGCAGCCCGACAATCAACATTCAAACTGTGTCTTAAGGCTTAAAAAAAATTAAAGTATCAACATGCTTCAATTCCTATGTTAGCGTAAGGGTTTGATAACCAGCTTTCAAAACATCATTTTCAATCCAATCAAAAGAAAAGCTTTTGCAAATCAAATCAAACACTTTTGCAAATCAAATCAAAGACTTTTTGCGAATCAAGTCAAACCCTTCATATATAGGTTCAACGAAGCAAAGCATTACTTTCAATCAATCAAACATAGGCCCAATTTTCAAAACAGCATTCACACACGCATTTCAGTTTTAAGGGAAATATTGAAAAGATGCGGTACCGTGTTTACACAGGAGTCGTAGGGTGTCTAACACCTTCCCCACACTTAACCAAGCCCCCGAGCTCAAAACTTAGATTTCAAATATCAAGTTTCGACAGTGTCCAACAATTGGGCCTCTTTCAAACAAAACTCAGTTGAGTTGGTACAATCATTTTCAAATCTACCAACTGGCGACTTTGTAAAACGTTCAAATCGTTGACATGATACATGTTGGCCTTTTTCCTAAAAAAACCCTTCAAAATCTTTTTCCTAAATAAAAAGAGTGAGGGTAGAGATAACTTAGGAAGAGATGAAAGATCCGAGTTGTGACCCGACCCACGGATTTTTTAACCAACCTCGACATCCAATACTATTTTAGTTATGGCAAACGAAGTTTTTGCCTAAGGACTTAAAACCCTAAGGGTTAGAAAAAGTGAATTTTAAGAAAAAAAAGCTTAAGTGTATAAAAATAATTATTATACGTGAGGAATACAAGTAGAATACTAGTTATTATACGAGTATAATACGAAGATTAATACGACATATAATACGTATATCATACGAATTATATACAAAGAGAATACGAGAATTATACGATGAGAATACAAATAAGTCTTAATGGACTTTAGCTATTGGACTTGGACTTTGTCAAGTCCAATTGAACCATGAATGAGGCCCAATGATGAATTATATCAAGGCCCAATGATAAGTCAAATCCAGCCCAAAGTTAGGTCCGATATGTATTAATTATAAGCACGAACTAAGAACTGAACCCGTGGGTCGAACCGATGGGTCAACGGGTGGGTAAAGGGGTTGGGGCTGAAAGTAGTATGCATACAAGCCAATCATGTTTGATGATAAAGCATATACTTTATAACGATCTTATTCATTTATTAATAAAAGTATTATTTAATTAAAGACATTTATTTATCTACACTGGTGCTATTTTTATAATATATGATAAACTCATAGTTTTAAGCAATGTTTTAAGAATCATGATGATGATCATGCTAATGAGATATAAATTCTTAGATAGCTTAAAAACTAAAATAGTTCCCAATCAATTGATTACTAAAAAGGGGATTAGTAAATCCGGAAAGATTGGTACATATGTTGCTTGCTCATTGGATGAGGATGATTGATCTCATGATCATTTGTGTGGAGACACTAAAGTAAGTATGTAGGTGTTTTTGGAGAATAAGTACACTGAATGTGACTCGCTAAGGAATAGCTAATGGAGTTTTACTCGCCTGTCAATAGGAATTCCTAATGTGATAGTAGTACAAGTGATCCTCAGACTTGAGATCATCATAGCTTATTCCTTAAGACCCTTAGAGTATATCAAAGGGTATGCTTAGGTGTAATAAGTTATATATGGAAATAATGAATGATCAATAAAGAATCTACTGCTTCTAGTAAAGAAGAGCTATGTCCTATGTGATTCGATAAATGACAATCCAGAAATCATTGGCCAAGGTGGAATAAAATTAGAAAGGAGTTTCTAATTTGTATTATTTGGGGTTGTGCATTTTAGAATCGGAATACATATAATTAAATAAAATAAGGCTTGACAGTAATTCCATGTCTTATATTTAATTGGGACATTGTATGGTGGAAAGATTGAATTGTACGGTCACTATTAACTCACATATTTTTTTATGATTAATATTAAAATCTATACTATTTGGAAAGCCGTTGATCGCTAAAGATGCTTATCCTTACTATAGAATAAATGTTATTTATTTAAATGAATTATTAATTTAATTTATTTATTTAAATAAGATTAGAATTGTTCTAATTCATTTATTCATAACCGGATTAATATGGAGAACCTAAAGGGTCACACCATAAAAGGAAGAATATTTATTAAAGAAGCAAATGACATAATCATAATAATCAGTTAAGTATATTTAATTTAATCTATGGTGATAGAATAAATTAAATAGCTTAATATTAATTACTTAATATTTTGAAAATATTAAATATAAATTAATAAGAGGAGTCTTATTATTATTATTACTACTATTATTATTATTTAATTTTTAAAAGAGTTTGGGAATTAATTAATAAGATACTCTCTCTCTCACTCATATATATTCCTAATAAGATTAGAAGGCTAATTAATTAAAAGAGTTTAATTATTCTCAATAGAAATGGGAAGCCTAATTAATTAAAATAGTTTAACTAATTAATATGAAACCATAATCCTAAATTATTTAGGAGGGTTGCCTACATCTATAAATAAGAAAGTCTTATTATGGAACAAGGTTAAACATTTTAATTCCAAGAGTTGGGAGAGCACATTTTTTTAGAGAGAAAGAAACTAAGGTTTAGCCAAACACCATTCTTCTTGAATTCTTATTCTTTCTTGGTGGATCACCTCTAGAGGCCAAACACTTGGGTGGCTAATGTTGATGAAAAGAAGGAATCAACCTGGTAGATTCAAGTAGAACGCGAAAAGGATTTGGAGTTGAACTCGTACCTGAGTAAGCTAAAATCTTCAAGGGTATGAATACTAATCTCCATCTTTGTTTAATTAATAATTGTGCATAAAGGATGATCCGGGTATATGGTTTGTAAAATTTTAAAACTCTGATTTACCATGCTTTTGCTTATTTTATGCAATTTAATTGTATCCATGAATCTTACAAACCTAACTGTGGCATCAGAGCCAAACCTTTATGCAAGTTATTAGTTGTTCAGATTTGATATGTGTTTAGAACAAATTTTTTGGGCATAATTATTGGCATAGAATTATGTTTTTTGAGGAAAAACTACACAATTCCATCCTATGTAGTTCCCCTCGACTGCTGATCGAGATTTTTATTTATAGTAAATAGTTTTTGTAATAGGAATAGATAGAATTAAATTTGGAAGAATTGGAGACCAAGGAGCAAGGTGCGCGTGAATACCCGTTTGTAATGGAGCCCGAGATTTAAATGTAATAATTATATTTAAATTTAATTCTTGCACCCTAGGTTTGACCTTTTGGTTCACTTGGTGGCTCTAGTGAACGAAACTAGAATAAAGTTCATAATCAATCCGGATAGAATATAGTATTCTATATGTGCATGCTAGTATTATATATATATATATATATATATATATATATATGTGTGTGTGTGTGTGTGTGTGTGTGTGTGTGTGTGTGTGTGTTTGTGTGTGTGTGTGTGTGTTCATGCGTGCTAAACAAGATGAGACTAATAATAACAAATCCCTCAAAGTAATTATATTAAGTCTAAAGTGTTCAAAGATATTTGGAATATCGAACGTCGCCTTCTAGCATGATAAAATTAATAGAGTGTTAAATATTTAATATGAGTTTGTTGTGCCATCCACAAGGCAATTATTAAGTATTTAAAATGTTAATTTATCACATTTGATGCTTATAAAGAAAATTAAACAATATTATTTTGTTGTGCCATCCACAAGGATAATATTTTTCTTTTTTGAATATATGGAAGTGCTAGGTTGGACTTAACTCAGATAATTTTGATTCGGATGTGCCGCCACTTGATCAAAATAATCTGAGAGGCAAAAGAAAAGAGTTACATGTATATGTAATTGACAAAGAGTTGTCTACTTATTTATTTATATATGGTTTGTTGTGCCATCCACAAGGCTATATACATTTGAAATAGGATTCTTATCCTCACTAGAAAATCTTTAATTAGATTTTGTCGAACTATATAATTGAGGGTAATATAGTTTGAAGAAAATAGTGGGAGATACCAATTTAAAATAAGACCTAATTTATCTTGATAATTAATAAAAAAAATGTATGCTATAATGTTGTTAATTACAAATTTATTTGCACAATTTTACAATGTCTAAATTACTATCACTGCGTATCATATTAGATGCTATTTAACCGGACCGAATTAAACGGATTGGTTAAAGAATTTGAGAATAGTTCTCAAAGCTAAAAAGCTATTGTAGACACTTGAAATTTTCTTTGCCCCAATACTAACATTGTTGGAGGGCAAAGCCGTCAATCAAATCAACCCCAGTACCGATATCGGGCTTCCAATCCAAACCCGACCCCCAATGCCGGTCATCCAGTTCAAATTCGATCCCCAATATCGGTAAACCTAAATCCGATCCCCAATATCGGTAAACCTAAATCTGATCCCCAATATAGTTAAACCCAAATCCGATTCCCAATATTGGTAAACCCAAATTCGATCCCCAATATCGGTAAACCTAAATCTGATCCCCAATATTAGTCAATCAACTCAAACCCCGATCTCAATATCGGGCAGTCAAATCAACTCCGATGTCCAATCGGATCGTTAGATCAACCCCGATCCCAATATCGGGCTGTTAAATCTACTCTGATCTCCAATTGGACCGTCAGATCAACCTCGATCTCAATATCGGGCCGTCAATCCATCTCCGATGGCCAATCGGATCGTCAATCTAGCTTCGACCGCCAATCGAACCGTCAGATCAACCCCGATCTCAATATCGGGCCATCAGATCAATCCCAATCTCTAATCGGGCCATCAGTTCAAATACCAATCTCAACATTGGGCCTTCAAATCAGCCTCGGTAGTAACCCGAGAGGTACCGATCAACCCCAATCTCAATATTGGACCGTCCAGTCAGCCCCGGTCTTAGCCTGGGAAATACAGATCAGCCCCGGCATCAATCCGGGAAGTGCAGTTACGCCCCAGAGATAACCCTGGGAAGCCAAACTCACCAAGGACCACCCCGGGAGGGGCAAAATAATCATTTTACCAACACTCAGCCAATTCGGTCAAACTCAAGCTGAATTGATGCCAACAAAGTCAGAACGAACCATAACGACGATCGCAAGTGCAAACAGCGCAAAACAGCTCAACTGACAAACTATGGGGAATCGAAGGCCTGGTTATGAACCTATCTTCCTAGACACAAAAAAATGTTTTATCCCTTGTTATCGCGACACTCTCGGTGACGGCTTTCCGAAAAGGTATCGCATGCCTCAAACGGACGCTCCGATCAAAAGTTAGAAAGTTTCGACTTTGACTGCGCGTTGTTTGGAGTGCACGTACTTTAAGACGACTGAACCCGACACCGCAAGCCCCACCAGGGGAGCCGTACCTCTACCTGCGGTAGTAGCAGGTAGAATGGATGCTCCATGTCCTATAAATAAACGTGCCCCCTTCATTTTTAAGAATTTAGAAACACAGCGAAGCTCTGGTAGTTTGGTTTTCTGACTTTTACATCTCTTCCAAACCCAAATATGTTTATTCTAACACGTAGATATACCCACATACTACCACATATCAGAAAATAAATGGTAGATTTGGACGTATAGATCCTACGATTTGGCAAAAAGCCCGTGTACCAGCCCATTGTAAGTATTTTCACGATCAGAAAGTGAATATTACTTCTTCATGCTTTTATACACTTACACATTAAGTTTCGTTTTCTAAAAATGCCTGGAACTTAGTTTCGTGGCCGTTTTCGTCAAAATTTAGTACATTTCTATATATAAACTAATTTTCTGGCATTTCTACAACTCGAATTGACGATTCGTCAGCTCCAGCTGCTTCAATGCACTAAACTCTGCATTTTGGCAACTTCGCCTGACTGGGTTATCTTCCCAGTCCGGGTTTGGCCCTTTTTTGTATATATTTAACTTTATATATACTAAAATTTCAATTCTGTCAAGTTCGGATGTCAAATCCGCGGTAGTTTATAGCTTTTATATATATATACGTATATGTAAGAGATTTTCACCATCACTGAGTTCTCTTCCCAGTCTTGGTTGACTACATTTCTATCTATATATATATATTTCAATTCCAGTCCGGGCACCGGCGTGAAAACTCATCGCCCTTTATACTATTTTTACACTCTTCGCCATACTGGGTGATCTCCCTAGTCACTGGTTGACTACTTTTCTGAAATTTACAATCCAGTCTGGCCTGGACTATTTCGTGGCCTTTATACTATTTTTTGTACCCTTCACCATTACTGGGTTATCTTTCAAGTTTCTGGTTGACTACTTTTATGTACATTTATATTTCAGTTCAGCCTGGATCATTCTGTGGCCTTTTACTACTTATATATATATTTATGCATATATAAGCAGCCTTCACCACCACTAGGTTCTCTTCCCAGTCTTGGTTGACTACGTTTCTGTTAATATATATATATATATATATATATATATATATATATATATATATATATATATATTAATTCCAGTCCAGGCATCAGCGTGAAAACCCATCACCCTTTACAGCTTTTATATATAACTGTATATATATATATATATATATATATATTACTTTACTCGCTTTCTATTCAACTACTGCTTTAAATATTCATTTTATATTAATTGGCACTGACATATCTGCAGGCGAACTAGATTTATTTAAATCTCGCCAATTCTAGTTTTCAAACAGTTCAAAACCTCTAGACTGAACCGGGAACCTAGAATGAATGAGATTTTCTTAAATCTAGCTTTCTTTCTTGTTTCAGCTTCAAAAGTAAACTCGCGTCCCTTAGATCACTATCTAGTGGGAACAAGACGCTTCAGCGGTGCGGACCAGGGATTTACTGAATGAATCCTCAGTTCTGGCAATATTGGGATATTTATCTATTTTTGTACAAATTTGAACTGTGCAGGTTTGTCTACTCAAATGTGAGCCTAAGAATCGTGGGATTCATGATCAAGCTAATCAAAATCTGATTCCCACGATGGACAAACTCCGATTTACAAATGTATCCTACCAGTTTTTCTGTAAAAATGTACATGTAAAAGACCTTAAAACGGTTATCCGGATTTAAGGTCTCAACATAGTAAAAATATAGTTTGTCATGTCAAAGTCCCTCCGATGGTTTTCATGCCCATAAGGAGACCGACACTTGTTTATTTTTGTGGTCGAGGATGCTTCGCAGCCCGATAAATCACCATTCACATGCAGCCTTAAGACTATAAAGATAAAATTGGAAGTATCAACAGGCTTCAATTCCTATGTTAGCGTAAAGGTTTGATAAACCAACTTTCAAAACATCATTTTCAATTCAATCAAAAGAAAAGATTTTGTAAATCAAATTAAATGTTTTACAAATCAAATCAAAGACTGATTTTCAAATAAAATCAAACCCTTCGAATATAGATTTAACGAAGCAAAGCACTACTTTTAATCAATCAAATCAATAGGCCTAATTTTCAAATAGCATTCACTCATGTATTCTAGTTTTTAAAGGGAAATATTGAAAAGATGTGGTACCGTATTTACACGGGAGTTGTGGGGTGCCTAACACCTTCCCCACACTTAACCAAGACCCCGAGCTCAAACTTTGTATTCAAAGATCAAGTTTCGACAGTGTCCAGCAATTGGGACTCTTTCAAACAAAACTCGATTGAGTTGGTACAACCATTTTAAAAACTACCAATTGGCGACTCTATAAAACGTTCAAATCATCGACATGATACATGTTGGCCTTTTTCCTAAAAAACCTTCAAAACCTTTTTCCTAAATAAAAAGAGTGAGGGTAGAGAGAACATAGGGAAAAAAAGATTAAAAGATTCGGGTTGTGACCCGACCCACAGATTTGTTAAACCAATGTCGACAGCTATCTTATGTCCTTAATACGCCTATCCCTGCAATGGTTACAGACAATGCCTCTGAGGAAGAGATTGCTACTTTTAGAAAGTAGCAAGATGATGCACAGTTGGCTCAATGCATCATGCTCGTATCCATGAGTAACAGCTTCAGCGTCAGCATGAAACTATGGATGCTCCTACTATATTCCTACACTTCAAGTAGTTGAATGGTGAGGAAAGTAGGACTAATAGATATCAGATATCTAAAGAACTCTTCCGATCTAGAATAACAGATGACAGTATAGTACAGACACATATCCTTAAGATGATCAATCTGATTGAACAAATAGGATAACTAGGTTTTGTCATGAATGAAAATTGAGCCAAAATTTGATCTTGCACTCACTCCCTAACTCCTTCTCACAATTGTTGTGAATTTTCAAATGTACAAGCTAGATGTCAGCCTCGTTGACTTGCTTAAACATGTTGAAAAACCGTTGAGAGTCACTTTTCGACCAAGAAAGACCAAGTCTTACTGATAGGGGCCAAATGATCTTTTGAAAAGAAGAACGATTCAAAGAAGGTAAATAGAAAGACAAATACAAAGGATAATAAGAACAAAAATGATAAGGATAACAATGGAGTTTGCTTCCACTACAATAAGCCTGAACACTGGAATAGAAATTGCGAGAAGTATCTTGCAAAGGCTAACCAGAAGAAGCTTAGTGAAGCTTCGGTTACAAATACAAGTTTGTTCATAATTGAAATAAATCTTTCAGTAAGTAAAATTTTTACTTGGGTATTGGATACAGGCTATGGTTCTCATAAATATAGATTTATGAATGGACCAAGCAGAAGTAGAAAGCTAAACAAAGGAAGTCTTCCTGCGTATGGGAATGGACCAAAGGTTGGTCCATTAAATGCAAGAACTTATTGTTTAGCGCTGCCTACTGGCAAGTCCATTAGTTTAAATAATTAACAATTTACTAAGTAAATTTTACCTACTTGACTTACATGAAAAATAATTTTAAATTGAACAAACTAGTAAAAGAAAAGGAGATGATCATTCAAAGTGTTGAATATTTGTATTTGGTGAAATACAAGTCTTAATCATTTGAAAGGTTCAAAAAATTCAGAAGTAAAACTAATTGGCAAGGTATATTAATTTTTCGATTGGATAGAGGAATAAATACTTGTGCAATAAGTTTTAAGATCATCTTAAATGGTTTTCTTAAAATGGACGCTTCCTAATACACAATAATTGATTGGTGTATCTAAAAGGAAAAATAATACCTTGTTGAACATGGTGCGGTCCATAATGAGTTTACCGATAAACCAGTATCCTTCTAAGGTAATGCCCTGAAAAAGTCTGTGTATCTACAAAATAAGATAACCTCAAAATCCATCCCTAAGACATCATAAGAGTTATGGACAGGAAGGATTCCTAATCTTAAGTATGTTAAGATAAAGGGTTGTCCAACTTATGTGAAAAAGTTTCAAAAGGATAAGTTTAGGACGAGATTTGACAAATACATATTTGTGGGACATCCTAAAGTAAGTTTAGGATAAATGTTCTATAATCCTACTTAGCAAAAGGTGTTTGTTGCGAAACACACTGCCTTCTAAGATAAAGATGTTTATCATTGAAGGGCTAGTAGGAGGACAATAGATCTTGAAGGAGTTTAAGAACCACAAATCATTATTAGTTAAAAGGAGGAACTTGTAGATAGACCTATTGTACCACAACCGAATCGTAAATCTGGAATAGTACCGAAGATACCTGGGAGGTATGGATTCATCATAGATGATGATGATGAGGTACGCATCATAGAGGATGATGATCCAGTTATATACGATAAGGTTAAGATTTATAGACACTCAGAGAAATGGTAGATGACCATAAAATCCAAAATGGATCTTTGAAGAAATGCTCAAGACCATTCGGATTTTACTTGCGATTGCAGCTGATTACTAAATTTGGCAAATGGACGTGGAGACGCCCTTTCTCAAATATAAATTATTAGAGGAGAATGTTTGTATAATACAACTAGATGGATTTGTTTCAATGGTTAAAAAAAATCATGTATATGAGTTACAACAATCCATTTATGGATTGAAGCAAGCTTCTCAAAGATGGAACATTTATTTTGATAAGACAATCAAAAGAGTTTAATTTTATCAAAAATGAGAATGAACCTAGTGTGTACAAAAGGGTCAGTGGGAGCGCTGTGACGTTCCTAGTATTATATGTTGATATACTACTTATAAGGAATGACATACCAATGCTATAATCAGTAAAGATAAAGTTGTCTAAACATTCCTCCATGAATGATTTGGGTAGAACATCTTAAATTGGGGATATAAATCTATATAGATAGATTTAAAAGGATGCTTGGCTTATCCCAATAAATGTATATTCATTTGATGCTAAAGGCGTTTAGCATGGCAAACTCCAAGAGATGTTTCATGATGATGAGTCATGGAGTGTATCTTGAAAGTAGTATGAATACAAGCCAATCATATATGATGATAAAACATATACTTTGTAAACGATCTTATTTATTTATTAATAAATGTATTCATTTATTAAAGGCATTTAATTATCTTCATGATGCTATTTTTATAATATATAAATAACCTATAGTTTTAAGCAATGCTTTTAGAATCATGATGTTGATTATGCTAATGAGATCTAAATTCTTAGATATCTTAAAACTAAAATAGTTCCCAATTGTTGGATTAATAAAAAAAGGAATTAGTAAATCTGAATATATTGGTACATATGTTGCTTGCTCATTGGATGAGGATGATTGATCTCATGATCATTTGTGTGGAGACACTAAAGCATGTATGTAGGTGCTTATTGGAGAATAAGTTCACTGAACGTGACTCGCTATGGAATACCTAATGGAGTTTTACTTGCCTGTCAATAGGAATTCCTAATGTGATAGTAGTACAAGTGATCCTTGGACTTGAGATCATCATAGTATCTTGCGTGTAATGAATTATACTTTGACCTATTCTTTAATACCCTTAGGGTATATCAAAGGATATGCTTGGGTATAATAAGTTACATATGGAGATAATGAATGGTCGATAAAGAATCTACCATTTCTAGTAAAAAAGGGATATGTCCTATGTGATTTTTAAATGACAACCTAGTAGTCCTTGGCCAAGGCATAATGAAATTAGAAAAAAGTTTCTAATTTGCATTATTTGGAGTTATGCATTTTCTAATCGAAATACATATGATTAAATAAAATAAGACTTGACAGTAATTCTTTGTCTTATATTTAATTGGGACATTGTATGGTGGAAGGATTGAATTGTACAATAACTATTTACTCACAAGTCCTTTTATGATTAATGTTAAAATCTATATTATTTGGAAAGTCGTTGATCGCTAGGGAGGCTTATCCCTATTGTACAATAAATATTATTTATTTAAATAGATTATTAGTTTAATTTATTTATTTAAATAAGATTAGAATTGTTCTAATTGATTTATTCACAACCAGTTTAATATAGAGAACCTAAAGGGTCACACCATAAAAGGAAGAATAATTATTTAAGAAGGTAATGGCATAATTGTAATAATACATTAAGTGTAATTAATTTAATCTATGGTGATAGAATAAATTAAATAACTGAATATTTATTATTTAATATTTTGAAAATATTAAATATAAATTAATAAGAGGAGTCTTATTAATATTATTATAATTATTATTATTTTAGTTTCTAAACGAGTTTAGAAATTAATTTAATATAAGTACTCTCATTTATTCCTAATGAGATTAGGAGGCAAATTAATTAAAGGATTTTAATTAATTAATCCCAATATAATTGAGAAGCCAAATTAATTAAAGGAGTTTAATTAATTAAATGAAAGCCTATTTCTAATAGGATTAGAAGAATTGACCAATATCTATTTAAGAAGAGTCTTATAATAGATATCAGTTGATGCAATTCCAATTGTTGGAGAGTACTCCTTTTCTATAGACGATAGAAAACTAGGGTTTTGCCAACCACCCTCCTCTTGAATAATTCATATTCCTTGGTGGATCACCTCTAGAGGCCAAACACTTGGTTGGCTAATGTTGATCAAAGGAAGGAATCAATCCCGGATATTCAAGGAGATCGCGAAGAACAATGAGTTGAACTTGTACCTGTGGAAGCTTCGTTCTACAAGGGCATGAATTCCATAACTTCTTATTTATCATTTTAAATTAATAATATGCATAAAGGATGATCCGGGTAATTGGTTTGCAGAAAATTTTAAACTCTGATTTTACAATGCTTCCGCTAATTGTTTCAATTTTATTGCGTCATGATTTCTTCCAAACCCAACAAATCTCTTTAAAATTGTCCTCAATAAAAGAGAGATCGCATGAGTTACTATCATATATGCAATAAAATATACGAGACTTGATGTTGATCAATTATATTCTGGAGAAGTTCACTACGAGACAGTGAAAAACATCTTAAAGTACTTAACCAGCACTAAAGATGTGAGCATAATTCATGGTGGGTCTGAATAAAACTAGAGGACTAAAAGACTCAAGTTTTTCGGACTAACCAAGATGACAACAAATTCACTTTAGGGTGAAGTGTTACCTTGAACGGTGGTGCAGTGAATTGAAAAGGTTCCAAACAGCAAAGAGTTGCTGGTTTAGTGACTAAGACAAAGTATATAACTGTAAATGAAGCTTCAAGTTGATGTTTCAGATGAAAAGTTTATTACAGAACTAGCAATAGTTCCTAAGTCTCATCTTGGATCCAAACATGTGTTACGAGACTTTCATTTGATTAAAGAAATCATTGAAAGAGGAGAAGTCATTATAAAGATAGTGAACTCTCAAAAATGACATTGCATATCCATTTACTGAAGCTAACCAACAGCAGGATGATCGTCACTTAAAGAAGAAAGGTATGAGATACCATGACGATTGACTTTAGTGCAAGTGGGAGATTGAAAGTAGTATGCATACAAGTCAATCATGTTTGATGATAAAGCATATACTTTATAACAATTTTAGTCATTTATTAATAAAATATTATTTAATTAAAGGCATTTATTTATCTACATGGTGTTATTTTTATAATATAAGATAAACCCATAGTTTTAAGCAATGCTTTTAGAATCATGATGATGATCATGCTAATGAGATCTAAATTCTTAGATAGCTTAAGAACTAAAATAGTTCCCAATCGATGGATTACTAAAAAGAGGATTAGTAAATCCGGATAGATTGGTACATATGTTGTTTGCTCATTGGATGAGGATGATTGATCTCATGATCATTTGTGTGGAGACACTAAAGCAAGTATGTAGGTGCTTATTGGAGAATAAGGACACTGAACGTGACTCGCTAAAGAATACCTAATAGAGTTTTACTCGCCTGTCAATAGGAATTCCTAGTGGGATAGTAGTACAAGTGATCCTCTGACTTGAGATCATCATAGTATTTTGTGTATAATGAATTATATTTTGACTTATTCCTTAAGACCCTTAAGGTATATCAAAGGGTCTGCTTAGGTGTAATAAGTTATATATGGAGATAGTGAATGATCAATAAATAATTACCGCTTCTAGTAAAAGAAGAGATATATCCTATGTGATTCGATAAATGACAACCCGAAATCCTTGGCCAAGGTGGACGAAATAAGAGAGGAGTTTCTAATTTGCATTATTTAGAGTTGTGCATTTTAGAATCGAAATATATATAATTAAATAAAATAAGTCTTGACAGTAATTCCTTGACTTATACTCCCTCCATTCCTAATTAGCTGACGTTTTGGAGCTTTACACAAATATTAAGGAAGTTACAACTCCCATAAAAGATGGAGAAAAAATAGCCTTGGAAAAAGAATTATAAGAGAGAGAAAGAGAGTTTACCATTAAGATATTAAAAGATAGAGAAAAATAGCCTTGGAAAAGGAGAAAATTAAGGAGAGTAATAAATGTTTAGGGGTAATTTAGGAAGTAATATAATCAATATCTACTAGAAATCTACAAACGTCAAATAAAAAGAAATACAATTTCATCTCTAAAGCATCAGTTAATTAGGAATGGAAGGAGTATTTAATTGGGACATTGTATGGTGGAAGGATTGAATTGTACGATAGCTATTAACTCATAGGTTCTTTTATGATTAATGTTGAAATCTATATTATCTGAAAAATCGTTAATTGCTATGGAGGCTTATCCTTATTTTAGAATAAATGTTATTTATTTAAATGAATTATTAGTTTAATTTATTTATTTAAATAAGATTAGAATTATTCTAATTGATTTATTCACAACCGGTTTAATATGGAGAACTTAAAGGGTCACACCATAAAAGGAAGAATATTTATTAAAGAAGCAAATGGCATAATCGTAATAATAAGTTAAGTATATTTAATTTAATATATGGTGATAAAATAAATTAAATAGCTTAATATTTATTATTTAATATTTTAGAAATATTAAATATAAATTAATAAGAGGAGTCTTATTATTATTATTATTACTACTATTATTATTTAATTCCTAAAGGAGCTTGGAAATTAATTAATAAGATACTCTCTCTCTCTCTCATATATATATATTTCTAATAAGATTAGGAGGCTAATTAATTAAAAGAGATTAATTATTCTCAATAGGATTGGGAAGTCTAATTAATTAAAGGAGTTTAATTAATTAATATGAAACCATAATCCTAAATTGTTTAGGAGGGTTGCCTACATCTATAAGTAAGAAAGTCTTATTATGGAACAAGGTTAGACATTTTAATTCCAAGAGTTGGGAGAGGACTCCTTTTCTAGAGAGAAGGAAATTAAGGTTTAGCCAAACACCCTTCTTCTTGAATTCTTATTCTTTCTTGGTGGATCACCTCTAGAGGCCAAACACTTGGGTGACTAACGTTGATCAAAGGAAGGAATCAACCCGGTGGATTCAAGTAGAACGCGAAAAGGATTTGGAGTTGAACTCATACATGAGGAATCTAGAATCTTCAAGGGTATGAATACTAATCTCCATCTTTTGTTTAATTAATAACTGTGCATAAAGGATAATTTGGGTATATGGTTTGTAAAATTTTAAAACTCTGATTTACCATGCTTTCGCTTATTTTATGCAATTTGATTGTATTCATGAATCTTACAAACCCAACAAGGGCAATCCAAGAGGACCCCACAACCCCACATGGCCGGCTACTTGGTGGCTAAGGAAGGTGGGTAGCTTCCTTTGGAAGCTTGGTTAAAGGAGGTTTGAATAGTGGGAGGTTGGTGGCTTTTGATAATTTTGCCCTCACTTTTAAATTCCTATATAAACTAGCCTAAGTCTTCATTAGTTTGTTTACAAACTTTGATCACTTATATTGAGAGAGAGAGAGAGAGAAGTATTAACAAGTAATTAAAGAAGAAAGGAAGCTAACTTAACAAGCTTAAGTCAAGAATGCGAAGAACGCGAAGGTAAAAGCACGTAAACTCAAACTTTTGATTCTTTTCTATTAAGTTTTTATAGAAAAGTAAGAATTGGTGGAGCATGTCTCTTCCGGAGGAATAAAGATGGCTATTAGTGAACAAAAACATTAATAAACCATGTATAAGTGAGAATCATAATTGATTAATTAATCATTAATCGAAGAAAACGCATAAAACTTAGAGCTTGTTGTTGATGGACAAATTAAAAACCATCGCGTATAAGTTAGGTGCAAATTTTTGGTTATGAACTTAGATGATTAACCAATGGATTGATTCCATTTGGTTTGGTATAAAAATCTCGTGTAACGAAATTATGGAGAAATTTACGGGAAAAGACGTTAATCGTCGAAATAGTAGTTAAATAGGATTTTCGGAACGATAGTTAAAAGTTGCCGTTTAAGTTGGAAACCTAGGTTTTCAGTGGCGTATCAAAGAACTATGTATTTAAAAGTCGTAGACTCAAGAACAGTCGAATTCGGACTTAAAACAAAGAAAAGAGCGAAGAAGCGCTCATGAGCGGATATTTAACGGATAATAAGAATTCAAACGGTGAATTTATCGTTAACGGATTCAGAAACATATTCTGTCCGGATGAAATCATAGTATGTTTGATATGTGGGTTCATGGCTTTTGAACGAGCCAATTCTGAGTTATAACGATCGCGTTACGAGCTCGGGAAGAAATTGAATTTAAAAACTTAAAAAAATTTCAAAGGCTCAGGGCAGGTGCCGCAGCGTGTTACGAGCTTAGAAAAGTGTTGCTGCAGCTCTTGGCCGAAGGCCTTGCACTGCTAACTGGCGCCGCAGCGCGACCATTATGTGACGCCCCCAAAATAAGTCCACACAACCCATTTTGAGTCGCCAAAATGCATGGTACAGAATCCAAATACAAACTTCATGTTTACAACTATTAACTGTCGTGCAAAATACGACAACACATAAACTGTGAGTTTCAATACAAATATTATCTTGTAGACAATTGATAGTAGTGTGCATACAAGCCAATCATGTATGATGATAAAGCACATACTTTGTAAACAATCTTATTTATTTATTAATAAAATATTCATTTATTAAAGGCATTTAATTATCTACATGGTGCTGTTTTTATAGTATGTAAATAACCAATAGTTTTAAGCAATGCTTTTAGAATCATGATGATGATCATGCTAATGAGATCTACATTTTTAGAAAGCTCTAAAACTAAAATAGTTCCCAATCGTGGGATTACTAAAAAGGGGATTAGTAAATCCGGATAGATTAGTACATATGTTGCTTGCTCATTGGATGAGGATGATTGATCTCATGATCATTTGTGTGGAGACACTAAAGCAAGTATGTAGGTGCTTATTAGGGAATAAGTTCACTGAACGTGACTCGCTATGGAATACCTAATGGAGTTTTACTCGCCTGTCAATAGGAATTTCTAATGTGATAGTAGTACAAGTGATCCTTGGACTTGAGATCATTATAGTATCTTGTATGTAATGAATTATACTTTGACTTATTCCTTAAAGTCCTTTAGGGTATATAAAAGGGTATGCTTGGGTATAATGAGTTACATATGGAGATAATGAATGATCAATAAAGAATCTACCACCTCTAGTGAAAGAGGAGATATATCCTATGTGATTCGTTAAATGACAACCCAGGAATCCTTAGCCAAGGTAAAATGAAATTAGAAAGGAGTTTCTAATTTGCATTATTTAGAGTTGTGCATTTTCTAATCGAAATACATATAATTAAATAAAATAAGACTTGACAGTAAATTCATGTCTTATATTTAATTGGGACATTGTATGGTGGAAGGATTGAATTGTATGATAACTATTTACTCACAGGTTCTTTTATGATTAATGTTGAAATCTATATTATCTGGAAAGTCGTTGATCGCTAGGGAGGCTTATCCCTATTGTAGAATAAATATTATTTATTTAAATAGATTATTAGTTTAATTTATTTATTTAAATAAAATTAGAATTGTTCTAATTGATTTATTCACAACCGGTTTAATATGGAGAACCTAAAGGGTCACACCATAAAAGGAAGAATAATTATTTAAGAAAGTAATGGCATAATCGTAATAATGCATTAAGTGAAATTAATTTAATCTATGGTGATAGAATAAATTAAATAGCTTAATATTTATTATTTAATATTTTAAAAATATTAAATATAAATTAATAAGAGGAGTCTTATTAATATTATTACAATTATTATTATTTTAATTTCTAAAGGAGTTTAGTAATTAATTTAATATTAGTACTCTCATTTATTCCTAATAAGATTAGGAGACAAATTAATTAAATGAATTTAATTAATTATTTTCCATGTGGTGGGAAGCCTAAATTAATTAAAGGAGTTTAATTAATTAAAAGAAATCCCATGTCTAATAGGATTAGAAGGGTTGACCAATATCTATATAAGAGGAGTCATATAATAGATATTACTTGATGCAATTCTAATTGTTGGAGAGTACTCCTTTTCTATAGAGGATAGAAAACTAAGCCAACCACCCTCCTTCTTGATAATTTATCTTCCTTGGTGGATCACCTCTAGAGGCCAAACAATTGGGTGGCTAACGTTGATCAAACAAAGGAATCTAACCCGAAAATTCAAGGAGATCACGAAGAACAAGGAGTTGAACTCGTACCTGTGGAAGCTTCGTTCTACAAGGGTATGATTCTATAACTTCTTATTTATCGTTTTAAATTAATAATTTGCATATAGGATGATCAGGGTAATGGTTTTGTAGAAATTTTTAAAACTCTGATATACCTTGCTTCCGCTAATTTTTACAATTTGATTGCGTCACGATTTCGTACAAACCCAACAACAATATCCAAAATCAAATAAAGTCCTCATTACAATTATTGGCACACTATTTTATAGAATAGTGAGGACTACTATAGTAACCATCTTGGACCATTACTCCACTCCCCGACTAGTCCCAGCTACACTCTCCCTTCCTAAGAAGAACAATGGAACCAAAAGGAAAAGGGTGAGCTCAATTAGCCCAGTAAAAAATATTATGACTAAGATAATATAGAACAAATTATCCTTAGTCCTCAACACGGAAAAATCTGATAGAATACAATATACAACAAGTTTTAGATCAACAACTGCAGCGAAAATAGTAATCCATTAGAAGAGTCAAGTAGAGCATGATGTCTACTATCTTCTATGATTTAAAAGTACATCATCAATATTTTATCCCTATAACACCAATCAATAATTTTTTCCAATAAACGAATTATCTATGCACTACGGGCCAAAAAATATTTGTTTGTATCACCAGTTGTCATTATCATGCCAAACACTTGCCCATCTTTGCACTATGGGCCAAAGAGAAATTTCACCACAAGCCTTTTTTTGTAACACCAAAGGTCATGATTATACCAATATACAATTTCTGGTCATAATCATACCAATCAACAGTTTATGTTTGCACTACGGGTCAAAGATAACTTTTCACCACAATTTAAGAACGAGGATGATGACAATGATATAAAGAATGAATCAAGTGAGATCAATGACAAATATTAGAGATTTATAATTTAATTCATCCAAGTTCAAGAATGTTTAAATTGTCAACATTATAACCAATTGTGGAGTAAAATTCAAGAATGAGATTCATAAAAGATAACTTGGACAAAAAAAAAAATTAATTTTGTTGTGAATAGTACTTATGAATAGTACCACTGAATGAATAGTACCGTATGAATAGTATCCCAAATAAATAGTACCCTGACATGGAAAGATTAAAATTTAATAAAAAGTTCAGACCAATATTCCAGTGAAATGATATTAGATGGAGCGCAAACTATTAAGGATATTCTACTAATTTTAGGGTTTTTCACCATTTAATAATAAGGTTATGAAAACAAACAATAATTTCGTACCATAAATGGAGAAATATGAAAGAAAACGATATCCCTTGACGAGTACAAAAGAAATGATATCCCATACGAGTATGAAAGAATATACGAAACTGTAAATTAATGGATTTTCACCCGTCATGCGGTAATCCGCGTAGACAGATCATTTTCACAACTTAATAAAGAATGAATACGAAGGGTTATTCACCATGCATGTGGTAGTTCGCGTAGACGGGTTATTCCCACATATTAATAAGGAATAGAATGACAACCCTTACGAGTATTGAAATAAAATAACATCCTTTACCTTAGTAGGAGACTAAATCTGACTGGTATAACGGAGATATTCTTGAGAAAATCTTGTACTCTTAGCTACACTCGAAGTATTCTTATACTAGAAAGAAATACGCACAATATTATAAAAGAAGAATTCTCTAATTCTGTTGTGATTTTCATTTCTTAACTAAGCACCCTATTTATAGGAGAATGACTGTGCACTATTTAAAATCTTCACGGACGAACATAAGAACATTTCACAAATGAAGTTCACGGGCGAATTCAGCTAAAATTTAATTTTACTATGTAGCACTATGCAATAAAATATTATAATAAAATAAAACCTCTATATATAATATAATATATTCTATTTATATTCTAATAAAACAAATAACTTTATGTATATTATAAAAAGTTTTCTGTTTTATTACTATTATAATAATAATAAAACAAAAACTAAAATAATTTTCTGCCGACGGTTTGAATAATTTGGCACGTAGGGGCCCATGGAATAATAAGCCAAACTTATAACAACTCCTCTATTTATATCAAAAATTGAATAAATATTCACCACAAATCACTTATCTTTAATTAACACAATCTTTCAACAATTAGTCATCATTAATATTATAACTCACAATATTGACAACCAGATTGTTCCCAAAAAAGAAGGGGCTTTCCGATAAGGATTTCTCCTTACTGGCGCGCAATTAAATAACCTAACCACTTTCCTCGACAGAACTTTCTAGACATTGTCAATAATGTTCATAATAATATAAGTAACTGTGTTGTGTCAATTATTAATTTAATAATATAAAGTATTGTGCAGATGATACTGTGACAATGATTGAATCAATAATATGAGATACTATGCAGCAACTGCTGTGACAATTATTAAATGAAACTGAGTGACTTCTTACGTAAGCATAAATAATCAGAGATACGGTGCAATACTGTGTGCTATTGTGCAATACCGTGTACCACTGTGGAACAACACGTATTACTGTACTTTTCTCATCGGGTATGTCAACAGTTTAACGGTAAAAGTCTCGCCGTTAGTTTTATAAAAAGGTTATTTTTGTCACTTTCTTTATCCGATAATTATTCCGTTGTGGGGTCCACCAATGATTGCGCCATCGTACGAATATTACCCAATAAAAATAATATTCCCTAAACAAACGAATATTCCCCGGCACAATGAATATTTTATGACACATTGCTTACTTTGTAATATTTGCACATATCACCCATAACTATATCATTTATTAAATTATCACCTTACTATTTAAAATAATATATAGAGAAAATTAAATCTTTATTCATAAAAAGTTGGGGTCTTACAACCTCCCCTCCTTATGAAATTTTGTCATCGAAATTGATGTACGTACCTGATATTTCGAAGAGGTGAGGATACCTTACTTTCATTACTTTCATTTCATATTCTAACTTCTAGGTCATTTCCTTAACATCGTGGTTTCTCCATAAAACTTTGACTTGAGGTATAATCTTTGAGCGTAGAATCTATTCCTTTTTATCTAAGATTGTTGGGTAAAATCTAGTTACGCACAACACGCAAGTATACGTGGTCAACAAGTAATAAAGTGAAAGTAGAGTATCGTTCCCACGAGAAATTATTTAATAAAAATTACCAAATACTAACTCTTAATCAAACTAATTTTATTTAAATAATTTATTTAAAGTTTTGAATTAAACTATTTAATTACACTAATACTAATTACCACTAGTTAAAATAAGATTACGGAGAGCTAAGATCATAACTTCACTTATTGCGTCACTTAAATTAATACACTTCTTATCAATTATGCTCACTATTCTGAATTGTTAATCAAGAACACATAAATAAATATGACCATCTCTCAATGCATCATACTCAAATCAACTTAAATCCACATAAGATAGAATTAAAAAGAACACCCTAACTAACTAATCCACTATATCTCTATGTGAATTATAATTAACGAGGATTGCAAGCACAAGTTCTTTATCAGATTACATGCAATGCATATGTATATCTCTATCCTAGACATAAATTATGAATTCCAACGCCATGCAGAAAACAATCACATGCTATTATGATCAGATCAAATATATAATCCGTCTCTCAATTTCTTATAGATTATCACAGTAATTGTTAGCTAGACAATTACACAATTAAGTCCAAATCACAATAGACAATCCCCACAATAGATCATAATAATTAATAGAGAAGCATATTAAAATAAGCTACGAAATAAAATCCATTGTAATCTTAAACAAAAGATTTAGTTCATTATTATTGAATCAAAACCAAGAATCCACAATTGAATAATCATTAAAAGATGAAAATAAGAGTAGAGAAGAGAATAAAATCTGTTGTCAGCAAATCTCATGTTCCCTCTTGCTCCTGCTCTTGATCTTCAATGGTCTCCAAGTTACTTCAATCTTCAATCCAATCCCAACTAGGGTTTTTCCTAATCTAGTGAAATCTAATCTAAACTAATCTAATGGAATGGAAAATTACTCTCGTAATCCTTGTGTATTCTTCTCCTTTTATAGCCCTCTTATGATCATTCTCCAAATCAACTCTTCAGAATCCTTTTCCGAATCAACTTCTAAAAAGCAGTATTTTTTTCCCGATAAGTCTGCCCCGGCGGGTGAATTGTACTAGAAAAGCTCGCCCCGACTGGTGAACAGTAACTGAAATTACAAAAATGCCATTAAGCTTCATTTTTTATATTTTGACCCTCCGAAGCCGTTTCCTACAACACAAACACAAAAACAAGTAAACTAACACAAAAAATACTTAAAGTTAACAAAGAATTAAACCTAAAAGGTGTCTGATTCGTAGGTATAAAACTCACTCATCAAATACCCCCAAACTCAATACTTTGCTTGTCCTCAAGCAAAAACACACAAGAACTAAAAATAAACAAACTAACCTAACTACATGAATGCATATGCATGATCTACTTCCTAATATGCCTACAAACCCATCAATAAATCAGTATGATGTCTAGCAACAGGCCTCAAATATATTATTATGAAACTCAAACAATATATCCAAGCAAGTCAAAGTCCATAACTTAACCAATCAGTCAATCAAAACCTGTCATCACCCATGATGTGCGTGTGTGCTCGTTAACCATTTTAACCAACCACAGTTCAAGATAATCTCATAACAAACTTTGTAGAAGGAAAGTTTCAGTTCCAATTCAAGTATCTCTATAAAATATGACAATTTCGGTTAAACTAAGCAATTACCAAGTTCAAGGGGTCCCTACTGAGGCTTATTTCTATTTTTATTCATTCACGAGTGCGTTTTACGCTCCATTCCGCATTTTTACACTTGACTTTGCAATGTCTAGTTCTCTTAGGCTTTTCAATGTTACTCATGAAGCAAACTTTTGACCAACGACTTCCAAACCAGATGGTTTTAGGGCGCTAGGTGTAAAGACATCCCCTAGGGCTTACTTGTTCAAGTAACAAAAGCCACAAAACCAAACTAATCAATGTATTTGTTCATATATATTTAAATATTTTTTCTTTTTCTGGATTTTCTATTTTTTCCTTTTTCATCATTTATTTTATTCATATACACCATAGATTCCCCCATACTCAAGCTTTTACTTTATTTTAACCTTTAATGTTAGTTTACCAATGCCCTCAAATTTTAACCAAGATTTTCCCCCAAAAATCAATTATGAAACCCTTGAACTAAGTTGATTAAAAAAGTTAAACTTTAAGTGCTAACTAGTTACATAAGTTTTAGACATGCTCAGATTATCATTTTGATTAAAATTAGAACTCATCATCAATCATCAACACTGTCGACGTCGAGAAAAAATCCGCGAGTCGGGCCACAACCCGGATCTTTCTCTCTTCCTAAGTTATCTATACCCTTACTCTTTTTATTTGTGAAAAAAGTTTTGAAGGGTTTTTTAGGAAAAGGCCAGCATGTATTATTTCGACGGTTTTGAACGTTTTACAAAGTCGCCAGTTGGTAGTTTTGAAATGGTTGTACCAACTCCACCGAGTTTTGTTTGAAAAGAGGCCCAATTGCTGGACACTGTCGAAACTTGATCTTTGAAAACAAAGTTTTGAGTTCGGGGGATTGGTTAAGTGTGGGGAAGGTGTTAGGCACCCCACAACTCCCGTGTAAACACTGTACCACATCTTTTCAATATTTCCCTTTTAAATCTGCAATGTGTGTGAATGCTAGAAGAAATTGTGCCTATGTTTGTTTGAAAGCATGTCTATGCATCGTTGAACCTATATACGAAGGGTTTGATTCGATTTGCAAAAAATCTTCGATTTAATTTGCAAAAGTTTTTGATTTGATTTGCAAAAGCTTCTCTTTTCGAAAAGATTATTGAATGATATTTTGAAAGAAGGCTTTCAAACCCTTACGCTAATATAAGAATTGAAGCATATCGATACTTCAGTTTTATCTTTTCAGCCTTAAGGCTCAATTTGAATGGCGATTGTCAGGCTGCGAAGCATCCTCGACCACAACATATATACAAGTGTCGGTCTCCTCATGGGCATGATAGCCATCGGAGGGACTCTAACACGACAAATCATATTTTTACTATGCTGAGACCTTAAATCCGGATAACCATTTTAAGGCCTTTTGTATGTACATTTTTACATAAAAACTGGCAGGGTACATTTGTAAAGTGGAGTTTGTCCATCGTGGGAATTAGATTCTGATCAGTTTGATCATGAATCCCACGATTCCTTGGCTCACATAGGGAGTCCAATAAACCTGCACAGCTCAAATTTGTAAAGAAATATATCCAAATATCGCGAGAACCAAGGATTCATTAGTAAATCCTGGTTCGCAACTGGCCGAAGCATCTCGTTCCCACTAGATAGCGATCTAAGGGCCGCGAGGCAGCTTTTATAACTGAAACTAGAAAAATGCTAGATTTAAATAAATCTTAGCCATTCTAGCTTTCCGGTTCCGTCTGGATCTATTTTGAACCGCTTGAAAGCTAGAGTTAGAGAGATTTAAAGAAATCTAGTTTGCTAGCAGAAATGTTAGTGCCGATTCATATCAAATGAATATTTAAAGCAATAATTTAACAAAAATGAATAAATCCATATATATATATAATTATATATACAAAAGCAGTAAAGGGCGATGGGTTTTTACACTGGTGTCCGGACTGAAATGTAAATATATATATATATATATATATATATATATATATATATATTTATAAGAGATATACAAAAGCCACGGAATAATCTAGGCTGGAGAGAATGTAAATATATATAGAAAAGCAATAAAGGGAGGTGTGTTTTCACTCTGTGGCCTGGACAGAAAAATATAAATATATATATAAAAGTAGTAAAAAGGCCACAGAATGATCCAGGCCGAACTTGAATGTATATATATATATAGACATAAAAATTGTCAACCAAGACTGGGAAGATAACCTAGTGTGGTGAATGTTGCTTATATATGCATATATATATATATATATATATATATATATATATATATATATATAAAGCAGTAAACTACCACGAATTTGACTCTGGGCTTGACAGAATTGAAAAGTTAGCATATATACAGTTAAATATATACAAAAAAAGCCAAACCTGGACTGGGAAGATAATCCTGTCCGGCGAAGTTGCTTAATACGAAGATGCAAGTATATAAAAGCTGCTGGAAGCGACGGATCGTCAATCCGAGTTGTAGAAATGCCAGAAAATGCGTTTAGGTACTAAAATGTACCAAAAGTTAACAAAAAACGGCCACAGAACTGAGTTTCGGACATATTTAGAAAATGAAACTTGATATGAAAGTGTATAAAAGTGCGAAGCAGTAATAACTTTCTGATCGTAAAAATACTCACAATGGACTGCTACACGGGCTTTTTGCCAAATCATAGGCTTTAAACGTCCAAATCTACCGGTTGTTTTCTGATATGTGGTAGTATGTGGGTATATCTACATGTTAGAGTGAAAAAAATTGGGTTTGAAAGACAAGAAAATGACTGGAAAACAAAACGGTAGGGGTTCAGAGCATTTTTTTAAATGAGCTGGGGGTGAGCTCATATATATAGACCCAGGAGCCTCCACTATACCTGCTGCTGTCCCAGGTAGAGGTGCGGCTCCACATTGCAAGGCCCATAAGGCGAGTCCCATTGCATTGAAGTATGTGCACTCTAAGAAATGCGATGTCAAGTTCAAAACTTTCTAACTTTTGATCGGAGGGTCCGTTTGAGGCGTGCTCTACCTTTCCAAAAAGTCCTCTCCGAGAGTGTCACAATGATATGGGATAAAACATTTTTTGGGTCCAAGAAGAGGATTTTATAACTAGGTCTTCGATTCCCCGCAGTTTATCCGTTGAGCTGTCTTGTGCTGTTTGCACTCGGAATCATTGTTATGGTTCGTTCTGACCTTGGTGGCATCAATTCGGTTTAAGTTTGACCGAATTAGCTTAGAGTTAGTAAAATGACCATTTTTCCCCTCCAGAGGTTGCCTTCAGTGTGGGCATGACATTCGGTTGACTTCCTGGGGTTATTTCCAACGTTTGGATCCCATTCGAGTATGTTTGTCCTCATTGTTGTCTCTGAGGTTGACTTGGTCCTTCCAGGATTTCCTCTGGAGATGTTGTGATGCTTTAGGATTATTTCTGAAGTTGACCTGACCTCTCGGGTTGAGACTGGGGCTGACCTATACCTCCCGGGTTGAGATCGGGGCTGACCTATACCTCCCGGGTTGAGATCGGGGCTGGGCTATACTTCCCGGGGTGAGATGGGGGTTGACCTGTACCTCCCGAGTTGAGATTGGGGCTGACCAGTACCTCCCGGGTTGAGACCTGGGCTGACCTATACCTCCTAGGTTGAGATCGGGGATGACATGTACCTCCCGGGTTGAGACCGGGGCTGACCTGTACCTCCCTAGTTGAGACCGGGGCTGACCTGTACCTCCTGGGTTAAGGCTGGGGCTGACCTGTACCTCTCGGGTTGAGACCGGGGCTGACCTGTACCTCTCGGGTTGAGATCGGGGCTGACCTGTACCTCTCGGGTTGAGATCAGGGCTGGCCTATACCTCCCGGGTTGAGACCTGGGCTGACCTGTACCTCCCGAGTTGAGATCGGGGCTGACCTGTACCTCCCAAGTTAAGACCAGGGCTGATCTGTATCTCCCAGGTTCAGACCGGGGATGACCTGTACCTACCAGGTTGAAATCGGGGCTGACTTAATGGCCAGGTTTTGAGATCGGGGTTGAGTTGATGGCCTGGTATTGAGACCAGGGTTGAGTTGAAGACCTAGTATTGAGACCGGGGGAGTTAACGGCTCGGTATTGAGTCCGGGGTTGAGTTGATGGTCCGGTATTGAGATCGGGGTTGAGTTGAGGGCCCGATATTGAGATCGGGGTTGAGTTGACGGCCCGATATTGAGACCGGGGTTAAGTTGACGGCCCGATATTGAGACCGGGGTTGAGTTGATGGCCTGGTATTGAGACCGAGGCTGAGTTGATGGCCAGGTATTGAGACCGGGGTTGAGTTGACGGCCCGATATTGAGACCGGGGTTGAGTTGACGGCCCGATATTGAGATCGAGGTTGAGTTGATGTATTGGTATTGAGATCGGGGTTGTGTTGATGGCCCGGTATTGAGACCGGTGTTGAGTTGATGGCCCGATATTAAGACCGGGGTTGAGTTGATGGCCCGGTATTGAGACCGAGGTTGATATGATGATAATTTTGCCCTCCTATAATGTTTTTAACAGGAAATAAAAATTTTGAGTGTCTACAGATGCCTCTCTTTATCATGTTCATGCAATGTAGTGGAATGAACAGCGTAAAGATTAGTAGACACGGGAAATTCACATGCAAAGTGGAGGCAATCCATGGCATGATATGCGATGATTGTTAGATACCTTCAAGGGGGTAGGGTTATCACTGATTGATTACGTTAGTTTTTCCTGGGGATAACGTTACCCGTGATAACCCTTGTAGCGGCACTGTCAGACGATTACTGGTAGGATAACCACTGACAGGTTATCAGAGTTAGGCTGTCACAGATTATTCTCGTCTCGTTCTGCTGGGGATGACATTATCCGTGATGAACCTGCCAACTCTGATGAAGATGATATTATTGATGCTACCTTGGTTTGAGACCAATGGTTTTCCATGTCTATCAAGACCCTTCACAAGGCATATCTTCCTTCCCGGCTGATGTCATCGTATCTTTCTACTGATTTTTCTCCCGAGGATATATCTCAGTTACCGAGTACCTCAGTGCTTCCGATGCCTATCTTGATGATAACTTACACTAGTAGTTTGAAACAGGGGTGTTGAATCACCAATCCTTCTCAGTGCTCCCTTTGAAGATGTGTATAACATATTCCATCATCGGGGATGGCTGATTATATTGCTTCCATCACCGGATCCCTTTCGATGCCTCGCGGGGTTTGCTCCAACGGCTGAGATGTCACTGCCGTTGAGCCACCAGCTGATACTTCGTTGGGGTTGAGCCAACTGCTGATACTTCATTGGGGTTGAGCTAACGACTGAACTATTCTCGGTCTGTACCCGACTCTTTGCTGGAGTTGTGCCAACGGCTGAATTGTCCTCGGTTTATACCCGAAGCTTCGTTGGGGTTGAGCCAATGGCTGAAATATCATCAGTCTATACCCGACGCTTCGCTGGGGTTGAGTCAATGGCTGAGCTGTTATCAGTCTGAACCCAATGTTTAGCTGGGGTTGAGCCAACGGTTGAACTGTCATCAGTTTGTACTCGATACTTCACTCGGGTTTAGCCAACAGCTGAACTGTCATCAGTCTGTACCCGACGCTTCGCTGGGGTTGAGCCAACAGCTGAACTGTCATCAGTCTGTACCCGATGCTTCGCTGGAGTTGATCCAACAGCTGAACTATCATCAATCTGTACCCGATGCTTCACTGCGATTGAGCCAACGGCTGAGCTATCACCGGTCTATACTAGACGCTTCGCTGGGGTTGAGCCAACGGCTGAACTGTCATAAGTTTGTACCCGATGCTTTGCTGGGGTTATGCCAACGGCTGAACTGTCATCAGTCTATACCCGACACTTTGCTAGGGTTGAGTCAATGGCTGAACTATCACCGGTCTATTCCTGATGCTTCGCTGGGGTTCTGCCAACGGCTGAACTGTCACCGGTCTGTACCCAATGCTTCCAAAGTGCCAATTTTCGACGGTTTTGCGCAGTTTTCTGGTAGTTTTTCAGTATTCTTCATCATTGGTCCTCGAACATTGCTTTGGGATGAATACCTGTAAGAACCCGAATTTTCAGATATTATTAAATAAGGATTTAATAAATAAAATTCTTAAACTGTGAGATGGGTTCGAATAAAAATATATATGTGTGATATGAGGTATGTGGTATTTTATTACATAGGATAATATGGACTATGTAATATGTGATTTTGTTTTTAATAAATATATTATTAATATATATTTGTTAATAAAGAGGCAAATTATTGGGAGTAAGAAGACGGATAAGAATTATCTATAGATATTAAATAATTTATAGAATTATTTTATAGTAGGTTGGTGACATTAAATATCCTTAATGTATAATCACCATATTCTTGAGTATGTGTATTAATAACTAGTATGTTTATAATATAGGTTATTAATAGCACTTAAGCTATCCGTGAATAGGTTTGGATAGTGAAGCATGAGTTAGTTAAGGAATTAACTAATAAGAATAAATATTAGTTAATTTAAGTTGGGAGTTATATTATGAAATAATATAATGAGAGTATTGAACCTTAATTAACTATGATGATATAGTACAGTGTTTAATTTACTTAAGTAAAGGAGTGAATTAATATATGTGTTGAATATGTAATTATAGTTGATACTTTTATATTACTTAGAATAGTAATACGTGAGAAAGTCTAATGTGCGAATAACGTTAAATATATATATATATATATATATATATATATATATATATATACGTTATTAAAAGGGAGATGGAAATCATTATATCTTTAAATGAATATTTGAAGAAATTGTTTTGGGAACAATTTATAGAAAAGAAAGAGAAATGGTTATTATATATTTTAATAAAGGATATTAAAATAATTTTTAATATTGAATTATTTTAATAAAAGGAGGAAATGTTATTTTTGAATAGTAACATTACCTTATATATTTTGTATAAGGTGTGATTGATTAATATGATAGATATATTATATATTTGCTATATGTAAATAAATTGATAGAAATAATTTCTTATAATAGAGAATAAACTTATTATCTATTTTCTATATATAATATATGTACATGTGTTGTACATGTAATTATTTGATATTATATTATATTATAATATCTTGAGTTAATAAATAAAGTATTTTCTGATAATGAATATCTTTATTTGGAGAAAACATAATATTTTATGTTAGGGCTAAATACATAATTTCTAATGTATTTTCAGAAGGAGTTTAATTAATGAAAGGAAACTACGATATTTTAATATATTAAATAACTTAAGTTATTATTTTATCGCGTATATTATTATTTACAATGATTAATAGAATATATATTAAGTATTATAAGCGTAAAGGTTATACTTATTATAAGTATGAATATTTGAGGTAGTTTAGCATTTAAATGCTTAAGTCACGCAAACATTATACTAAAAGAATGTTTAAGTGAGATGGGAATAATAATAAGCTTGAGATTAAGCTTGTATGAATTACCTTGTGTGGCACGATAATAGATTCGGTAATGAATTAATTAATTCATGGATGGAAGAATTATTAATTAAACAATTAGTCTATATTAATTGTTAGTATAATAATATGTTAATTTATTATTATAACTAGTGATAGTATAATAATATATAAACGAGTAGATTATTAATATGATTATAATTGCTCAATTAGTTGATATGTGCAAAGGATGTGATTATTAAGAATAATATATTGTAGTTACACATATGTTTTATGTAGTATAGTGCAACATTAATGTGACTGTATTATATATAAACTATATAGTAAAATTGATCGCATTATGTGAATTACATAATATTATTGCTTATGTAACATGATGTGTGTGGGTAGACCTTAAGGAATACCCTATTAGCATATAGTAATTGTTAATTGATAATGATTTCTATAGGATATTATAACTGTAATAATAACCGTTATGATAATTAATAACCGTTATAATAATGAGTAATACCCGATAGAATTATATCCGGTAGGATGATATGTATATGGATTATATATGTGCAAGTTAGAATTTACAACATGATAGTATTAATTAATTATTGGGATTACATTGTAACTTTATTTTAAACCTAAGTGTATAAACAATGTACATGTATATAGCCTAAGTATTCACACTTGCTATGTTGCTGAGATTAAAATTCTCCCACAGTGAGAGTCCCATCTTCTCTACACGTGAATGGCTACAAGGCTAGCCTATCTCCATTTCTCAAACTCAGCAAACTAGCAACAATCATGAAGGGGGAGTGGTCCTAATAGTGAAAATCAACTACTCTACCAACTCCACTCTATAACCATCATGCAATCTTTTAATTCATTGGTTTGAATTGGTGGAGGATTTCATGGTCTGTGTAAACAAATTGCTATAAATAAAGCTCTCATTCTTCTCTTTTCTAATTGCTGAGAATTTAAAGTATAAACCAAGTGAGTAAGTTTATTAAGAGAGTTATCAGTATAGGAGAGGCTTGATATAGCACCAAACGAACTTGCAGAGGTATAACTCCCTCACCTTGTTCTTCATTGTTTTGAAATACTAAGTTCTTGATTTCTAATTTCTAAGAATACTAGAATTCTTCAATTTCTAGTTAATTGATGAAAAGTTGATATGGCATTGTGTTATATGAGTGCTAAGTAAAGTTATAAGCATGATAGAATTTCATTATGGCTGGTACCAAATCAAATTGCTGTAGTAATTTTTGAAATGGGATTACAGTACTGCCAATGCAGTCTACTCTGTTTTTGGCAGACCAACTGCGCAGCTGCGCCAGTTTTGTACTGGCCAGCGGCGCAGCTGCGCTGGTACCAGACGTTTTGTTGGCCAAGGCCCTGCGCAGCTGCGCCAGTTTTGAACTGGGGAGCTGCGCAGCTGCGCCGGGACCAGTTTCTGGGTTTTGTTTTCTGTTGCAGGTTCTGTTATATGCTAGCATAAGTTATATAATTAGAACAAGCATGCACACTTAAATAACATGTATATATGAGTATCATGACATGACATAAGCATGATAGTATACATTATTGATGAAGAACTCAAAATTTTCAAATGAAACTTATGATTTTCGATATGAACTTTGATACTTGTATAAACATGTGTGTTCTGACCTTGTAAGCGTATTTGTACGGCCTAGACATGCATGGAAGTTGGTATTAACTTATAGTACGTGTTCTTGATACTACATATACATGTATGGCCATGTTAGTATATACTATGGAAGGAAAACGTATGATTTTAAAATAAAACTTCTAGTTTTAGATTTGAACTTGGACGTATACATAGCATGTATATATTCTGATTTTGTGAGCATGTTTAGATGACTTAGAAATGCCTATCGGACATGTCAACCTATATATAGATAGCATGAACATGTTAGGTTTTGTTAGTGAGCTTCACTAATGAAAATGCGAGCTTTGAACGTGGACGATAACATGTTACCTTAAGATTTGGGATTTTGATGTTTATGGACATATGTGATAGCACACTTGGACTCTCTCATGTATCATACATGTATATGTATACCATGATTACATATCATGAAACCAAGTTTAGCGTAAACGAAGCATGTTTTCAAACTAATAATCGTGATAGTTACATGTATGAAGTATGAATATTCATGAACATGCCCAGTATGAGTTATATGAATACTTTATGTGTTTAAAGAACTAGCATGATAAACTTTGTCATGTTCATGACCTTGAGTGGCCTTCAATTGTTAGAATGTTGACTTAGAACCTATATCGTGTAAATTGAACGTGAAAAGGTTGAACGAGCATGAAAGTATCCTTTAATGTGTATACATGCTATGTAGGACCATATGTTAATATTTGAATCTGACTTCGACAGTTAATAGCGTATATTTGCTTTGTTGTGGCCTTATGTGTTAGTAATGATATATGAGAATGATTAACTCAAAAGATGGACTACACTAGCTATATGTAAATAGATTAGTGGTAGACAGGCATGTGTATATGTAGAGAATGGTAGTAAGTACGTATGGTTAAAGTATACTTATACGTACATAGTTATTCTAAGAATACGATAAGAAAGTAAGACGAAGGTTCTAAGAACCAAGTTAGACAACAATGTAATACTAATTATTATATTGAGAATGTATGGAAGTGTATAACTGATAAGTGTGATCTCTATGATTAATATAACTGTGTAGGATTACACGAAGTGCAGATATCTATAAGCAGTTAAGTCGTAGTTGTTAAACTACGAATCAGGCAAGTCTTTCAGTTCCTATTTGATATATGAATTCAATAGCTGTTAGTTGAATTATATTATGCTATGATAATCTGAACTTATATATGAACTGTATATGAGATATAAATGAGATTGAAAGTTGATCTTTGATGATATACTTGTTATGTGAAAAGTAACATGCGTAGTAAATATAAACTGTTTATAAATGCATGAACTGAGTATGATGTTATATGCTATGTGATGCATGAGGACTGTTAGAATTGCTGAGCTGTCGAGCTCACTCTTGCAAATAACCACTTTTGCAGGTTAAGGATTCACGGTAAAGATTTCGTGCTTCTTGATTGATAAAGATAGATAGTATCGCATTGAAGAATACTACTTAGATTATTGTTTGGACCATGTTTAGATTCTAGATGATGTACTCGATAGTTGCTTACACTGTTTAATACTTGTTGTATTGTAAGAATGTATTAATTAATACATAGAGGATATCGAGTTGAGTTGTAAATGTTTATACGATAACTCAGATAAGAAGGAATCATATTATATAGTTGATTCAAGATTTGTAATTGGTATCGAAGTTATGGAATCAATAAAAAGATTTTTATTCAAAGGATATTGAAAAGTTTAAATTATTCCGTATTTTAGTAATATCGAATATGATGTAAAGACGAGATCTTGGATATGAATAGAATTTATATTCTAAATTGTAATAAACAAAGTTGTATTCTTTTACTAATGATTAAAAGATGTAATAATTTGGCGATAATAGTATCGTGACTGCACCGAATCCGAGGTTTCGAAGGAACGTGGATTTGGGGGCGTCACAATACCAATGGCTTTCAGAAAGTTCCCTTTTTGTCTTGATTCAGTTGCTTAAACGTAGGATTTCAAGACAAACCGCTCAATCGCGTAGCGATTTTTCTTCAGATTTGACTTGGCAGCTCATATAAACTCCGTTTCAACTCGAATCGAACCGAGCCAAAGGGAGCGGGGCCCACCTTGGGGAGCTACAGGTAAAGGTGCGATAGCCGCAAGTGGGCCCGCTTCTATCTGTGGCTTTATATTGGCTACGGGAGTTCATTTCAAATTAGTTTCATTTCAAGTTTTAAATGGAATCTGATTTTCTTTTTCAGATCTAAGGAGTTCGGGCAGCCTTTTTCAGATTCCATCAGTTCCCATGCGTTCAGCTTATCGTAGGTAACGTTTTACATACTTTTTTCGCAAGTTTTGATCATTAAAAGCATGTAAACCACGTAGGGTACTTTCAGACGCAATGTGTGAAAAATGTATGACTATATGACCTGCTAAAATTTTTTGACTTCTTATGTATGCATATTTTACTGTAATGCAAGTTTTGATGTAAGAAAATCCAGATTCTGAGACAGTCATATTTTGCTTTTTTTGATCAATTTACTCATCTTTTTTTAGGCCTAGTGAGCTTGGATTTTCAACTAAAAATGTCCATGGTAATTTGGCTACCATGCGAAGTTTACTTTTGATTTTATTTCATAAATATGAACTGTTCCTATTTTTAGGAAGGTATGCTACTGACTGGCCAAATAAACATGCCTGTGTGCATGTGGACAGTTAATTTGACAAAGGAGAATCTAGCGAAATTTTTTCAAAAGCTCGAGCATTTAATAAACATGCAATTTTTACTTTGATGGGGATTTTTGACTGACCCGTGCATATTTTTAGGGTTTAGCTTATGAAAAACATGCATTTTTGACTATACAGGGGGATTTTTGACTGACCCATGCAAGTTTTAGGACGTAGAAATAAATAAAATACTGATTTAAATTAATAAGCCATAGGTTTTAAGCTTACCACACCATTTTTGAGGTGATTTGGAGACTTTGTCCAGGTGATGGATCGAAACAGACCCTACAGTGCTAGCAGGTAGTTTCAGGCGTTAGACGGAGGTGAGCTTCTGATGTTCCTCAGCCACGTCCAGCTTGACCACCTCACAGATTACCAGAGTCGGTGATCCGTCCAGCCCAGGACGAGCAGCCGATTGTTATTAATGATGAGCATGCTTCTTTTGCTGCTCTTGCCCCGGCTCAGGTCCCACGTACGGAGCTTTCGGGCATTGTTGTACTGACCCAGGAGTTGCTGAGAAACTTGAGTCATCATCCATCGAGGTTTTTACATGCCAACGAGGTGACTTGAAGTTTTCTTCTCTCTAGATTCTCTTTCTTTCTTTTGCCATTCTCAACGCAGAGGTTTTTGATATGGGTTGGCTTTTGATGCAGGTTCCCGGCTTTACGCAATCCAAAGGGAACTGGTTTAATGTGCACTCCCTTCACCATACTTTGCACCTGGAGTACAGGGATATCGTTGACGAATTTGACCTATCAGAGGGCCCTTACAGCTAGGAGGCATTTAGTAGTTGGTGGAGCCCTCGTACGTTTGGAGCTCAGACTCGTGCTACCCAGTTTATGGCAGACATGGTGCCTGGGTCTGTGATGATGATAGACTAGATAGCTTGCCTTAGGGAGCCGACTCATTTGGACCAGATCACAGGGCTGACCCAGCAGTTGGAGAGAGCTCATTTGTTAATTAGGCATCTTGGCCGAGATCCGTCAGAGATATCTTCTTTTGACCCTTCTAGCTCAGGAACGGGCCCCTCTTCAGGTCCATTTTCCAGTAGTTTTGTAGGGGTTAATCCTCCCTTTTACCGCCAGACATGCTTGATGACCTCGACTTTGTGTCCACGGAGGAGATGGAGCAGGTTAAGCACCTGAGTGTAGATGTTTTGAATCTTTTTGGATAACTATTGTAGCTATATCTTTTTGTCGGCCACTGTTTTGGCTATTTGGGCGGTTGTGCCCAATTTTGATAGACCTTTGTTAGTAGTTGGGTGGTGGTGCCCCAGATTCCTGTACTTTCTATTTTATTTTGTATTTATCAGACAGGGATGATGCTTGTAGTAGATAGTTTATTATAGATACGCATGATATTTCCTATCTATTGCATCATGTTTATTATTGTCATTATGCATGTATTATGTCATATGTATGCATTTATACAGATGAGTTCAAATTTGACCCCTGGATGGTCTTGTGATACGGTGATACAGATGTCGTCATCTACCATTAGCCGTATCGAGCACTTGCCACCATCTATTGTGGCATCATCCTTGAGATCGTGGTACGACAACCTGCCCTTCCTAGCCAGAGGGATAGTGGATCAAATATTGGGGCATTCGTCGGCCCTTGTTGACTCTCAGGTGCCATATGGGTTCATAGATGGCATCTTATCCTGTTGGATACTCGATAGACGGGTCTTCGCTTTGGGCATCATGAGCTGACTCCGACCCTTGAGGAGTACCAGCGGCTTCTCTTCTACTTTCTTTGTGCTTCTAGATTATTTCTTACTCCTTCACTTCATACTGCCTTAAGACCATCCTCCTATGCCTGCCTCATGACATCTTCATGCTTTCCTTTGCCCACTCCATCATCATGCCATCCTTTCATGCCTTGTTGCCAGCTTAATGCCATTTTGTCCATTTTCAAGCCATTATATGCCTTAATCATGCCATTTTATGCCCGCTTGAGTTTCCTGCCTGAACTATGCAAAGCAAAAAGAAAACATATAAAAAGACACTAAAATGTTTAAGTTCAAGCCATAATCAAAGCAAGTTGATATCCAATAAGTAGGTATAAAACCTACTTATCAAATACCCCCAAACTTGAATTATTGCTTGCCCTCAAGCAATAGACACAAATGAAAACTATATGATATACAACTAAACTATATGGAAATGAATCCTAATATATCAGCCATGATGTGAACTCCAATAAGAAATGCCTCAGAGAGATAATAAGACACTGAACAGAGTAATTGGCTCAAGTTACAGTTATAAAGACATACAATACATAAAATCACAACTTGTTGCTAAGATGTAGTGTGTGTGTGTGTGTGCTATGTCATAATTGAGCTTGAATGAGGTAAAGATTCCACATGCTATACTTCTAAGGAAGGAAAATTGAGGTTTTAAATCAAAAAAATATCATTTATACCAAACAATGACCAAACCAACACATAGATACAAGTTGAAGTGCAACAAGGGCTTATTATGCCTTTATTCACACACGGGGGCAATTATCGCACTTTTCCCGCGATTAAACCCTGACTGTGCAATGCTAGGCCCTCATAGGCTTTTCAATGATACCCATTTAACGAGCTTTCGACCAATGACTCCCAAACCATAAAGGCCTTAGAGCGCTAGGTGTAGAGACAATCCCCTAGGGCGTACTTGCTCGAGTATCAAAGGCCACAAGACTTCGCTAGCCAAGGCGCTTATTCTATTTTTTTCTTTTTCACAGCTTATTTTCTTTTCTTTTGCTTTTTTTTCTTATTCTTAGCATGCATACCCAAAGTTTTCCCTCAAACTTGTATTCCAGTGTATTTAAGGTCATTATTGCTTTTATTACACAATTCTAGCAATTAAAAACAAAAATTTTCCCCCTAGAAGACAAGCATGCACTAATCTAGCAAACAAGCAATTACAGACAGCACTGTGCTATCTGGTGACATCCAAGCAATAGGTATAGATTACATCATGTATAAAAATATAACTGAGCTTAAGCTACAAAAAAGAGTTCAAAAATCTATCATATCTCAATGTCATCATTGGCCAGACTTGAATTCTACAGGCTAAACAAATGGGAATATGCAATGCAATGCAATTAAACACAACTAAATAAACAAAATAAAATAAAATTGAATTTTTTTTTGCAAAATTTAACTAACACATACTAGAATGCAATGCAACTACTATATACAACCTATCACGCAATTAAAACTATATGTAATTAACTCAATGCAACTACTATGCAATTAACTAAATGCAATTAAAACTAAATGCAAAACTATATGCAATAAACTACTAACTACACCCAATACCCCCAATCTTGAAATATTCAATGTCCCCATTGAAGGTAAAGGGTCAGGAAACTCCCCTACTGATCGGTATGGCCACCCTCCTCGGGTGGTGAATCTGGTGGCGGGTATGGCAAGTCGAAACTAAAAACAGGCCACTCCAGCATTGTCCCTTATTGAGCAAATGCCTCAGACAGTGCACGAGTCAATCCATCAGCGAACACGGCAAAGCTCTTATGCAGTGCGTCTATCCTCTTCTCTAAATGACTAAACTGGAGACCCTGCTATATGTCACCCGCTGGAGGAGGAGCATCGGCCTCGGCTGGCTGTAGCTGCGATGGAGGAACTTGCAGAGGAGCTAATATAATGAACCCTTTTCCCCTCGGGTCTGCCTTGCCTCCAGCCCAATCCACGAAATTCTTGATAGTGCTGTGATTGACGTCCCCACTCAGCATTTGGATATGCTTATCGGCCCATTCGAGCCCTGCCTCAGCACAGATATGGGCCACTATGGATGCATGTGGAATGGAGCCTATAGTACTACCTCTCATAAACCTTAGCATATTCATGGTGAATCAGATTACCGACATCAATGTATTTCCCCGTAATGATCCCCCATAGAATGATGGCTCTCTCTACTGTAACCTCGTGCTGGTGCGTGGATGGCATTAAGTTGGCACAGAGGAACAGGTCCTATGCCTTGGCATATTTGTTGAGACCGGATGCAGGGAAAGTGGTATACTCATTAGCCGTGTCCTTCTTAACCTTCTAAAATGTGCCTGGGGCACACAAATCACAGAGTAACTGATCCAGGTCAGTTCCAAACCTCTCTTCCTCAACCCAATTCACCTGTCCGGCCGGCACAGATGGCAAATTTAAAATCTCACGAATTGCATCCGGGCGGTAATCAATGGTTTGGCCCTGAACAAAGGACCGGCCGCTTTGCATTATTCTGGCGTTGGCATAGAATTCACGGACTAAAGCCAACGGCACTAGCGGTGGCGTCGCACAAACACCTTGCCATCCCATCCGTCGGATCATGGCATGCACTTCCACATCCTCTTTTGTCGGCTTCAAACCCCATTCCTTCAAGACTGATTTGGCCGCGATCCGGTAATATTCTACTTGGGCCTCCAAATTGATGAATTTGGTTAAATCAACAGTGATGTCGTCGTCCTGGTCGTTGCGGTCACTGCGAGCTGGCGATGCGGATATGAAAGCGGCTAATCGTGAGCGTTTTGGACCCATTGAGAATTTTTAGAAAATTGCCCTTTGCAAACCCTTGCTTTTGATTATTGAAGGAAACCCCCAATCTGATTCTCTGCCAATTATAATGAACAAACCCTCAATTGATCAAAATTTCCCCCAACCTTGCTATCTAAAAATCTCTGCAACAGTCAATTTCCAAACCCTGACAATCTCACTGTGATGAAATGTGGAATGGAAACGGGAAGAGTGTGATTGTATGTGTGAAGGAGAAGGGTAGTGTATGAAGATTAGGGCTTGTTAGTGAGGGAGATATAGGATGGGTAGAGGAGGAAGCTAGGGTTCGGCAGTGTAATTGAGAGAGAGAACTCGTGTATTGTGAAAAGGGGGCCTAATCAAATTGATATAAGATATAAGGCTGAAAACCGTTTTAAAAAAAATAAGTGGGCGTCTGTCTTGGATCGGGCGCGGGTGCGCCGTCTTAGGCTATGCATGAAGTACGCCGGCTTAGGCTGTGCATGAAGCGCGGCCGCACGGCCTAAAAAATGTGGCTTTCTGGACTGGAAATTGGCGCAGCCACGAGGGCTGAAGCTTTATTTGTGGCGCGGCCGCGCGGCCCTAAGCCTGGCTAATATTTTCTGTTTCTTTTCTGCAATAACTTTGTGATGGCACAAGAAGCAATTTTCAACACTTATCTTACCTACACATATAGCAATCAAAAATTAAGTGTAGCTTGATTCCTAAACCAAATAAAAATGCATATGTAAGATGTATGTACTATCAAATCCTTAGCAATTCTATGTAAGTGAATCATATCTATGTGAATTCCCAAAAAATTTGCTATAGGCTTATATGCAATATGCTAACATGTCAAAAATATGTTCAATGAATCCCCAACTCCAAAAATATGTGCAACTATGCCTAAGTGCAAAAATGTAGGCAGTGAGCATCCGAACACCAAAACTTGTTCAAAAATAATCAATATTTCAAATGATTAGAATTAAATGGGGGGAGGGAAATGTAGAGATTAGTAACCAGAATTAAACATAAGAGAGATAAATAGAGAAATGTGATGCAAGAATTCAAACTGAGGAAGTGATAGAGATGATGGGGTGCCTCCCATCAAGCGCTTGTTTGCAGTCCATAAGCTAGACTCTGTCTGGTTTGGTCAAGTGGTGGATAGAATCGAGGCCACTTTCTCTCGATTCACCTCGCCGCCATAGTAATGCTTCAATCATTGTCCGTTCACCTTAAAGGGCTTATCCGGGTATTGGTCATAAATTTCTACTGCGCTATGTGGGAATACAGTTTTCACCGTAAAGGGGCCCGACCATCGAGATTTGAGCTTATCGGGGAATAGCCTGAGACGAGAATTATATAGTAACACTGCCTGCCCCGACTCAGATGTTCTTTCTTAGATTTTCCTGTCGTGCCACCTTTTAACATTCTCCTTATAAAGCTTGGAATTCTCATAGGCTTGCAATCTGAACTCGTCAAGCTCATTAAGTTGAAGAAGCCTTTTCTCCCCCGCAGCCTTCAAATCAAAATTAAGCTTCTTAATGGCCCAGTAGGCCTTATGTTCAAGCTCCATGGGGAGATGGCAGGCCTTCCTGTACACAAGTTGGTATGGCGACAAACCCAGGGGTGTTTTGTAAGCAATCCTATAAGCCCACACCGCATCATCGAGCTTGAGGGACCAATCCTTTCGTGTGGGATTCACAATCTTTTCTAATATTCTCTTCACCTCACGATTTGATACCTTAGCTTGGCCATTTGTCTGGGCGTGGTAAGCAGTAGCAATACGATGATTCACCCCATATTTGGCCAGAAGCGCAGAAAACTGACGATTGCAGAAGTGTATACCCTCGTCACTAATGATGGCTCTAGGCGTCCCGAAGCGTGTGAAAATCCTTTTCTAAAGAAAACGTAGGACAACCTGAGCATCATTGGTTGGTAAGGCTGCTACCACTACCCTATTTGGACACATAATCGACCGCCAACAATATGTATAAATTTCCACAAGATGAGATAAAAGGCCCCATAAAATCAATTCCCCATACGTCGAAGATTTCAACCTCGAAGATTATATTCAGAGGCATCTCATTTCTCTTGGATATGTTACCTACGCGCTGACAACGGTCACAGCTCTGGACAAAGTGATGAGCATCCTTAAACAATGTTGTCCAATAAAAACCGGCCTGAAGCACTTTGGCGGCTGTTCTCTCACCCCCATAATGGCCTCCATAAACAGATGAGTGGCAGTCTTGCAAAATGTTTTTCATCTCGCTATCTAGGATGCACCGCCTGATCACCCTATCAGCGCACTGCCGAAACAAAAATGGCTTATCCAAATTGTACCATCTAGCATCGTGCAAAAACTTCTTCTTTTGAGCTCTATTAAAGTCAGACGGGATAATATTTCTCACTAAGAAGTTTGCAAAATCCGTGAACCAAGGTATTTCGCCTTGCACCATGAACAACTGCTAGTCCGGGAAGGACTCATTGATCATCACTTTGTCGTTTCTATCCATCCCTGGATTTTCCAGTTGAGATAAGTGGTTAGTCACTTGGTTCTCGGTCCCTTTTCTGTCCTTAATTTCTAACTCGAATTCTTGAAGAAGAAGTATCCACCAAATAAGGCTAGGTTTAGCATCTTTCTTACTAATCAGGTATCTGATCGCCGCATGATCTGTGTATACAATTACTTTTGTGCCAATTAAATATGACATGAACTTGTTAAAAGCATATACCACTGCAAGAAGTTCCTTCTCGTTGGTGGTGTAGTTTAACTGGGCGTCTGTCAGGGTTTTACTTGCATAATTAATCACATGAAAGACCTTATCCCTGCACTGTCCCAATACCACCCCCACGGCGAAGTCACTTGCATCACACATCAGTTCGAATGGAAGAGACCAGTCTGGTGCTGTAATGATGGGAGCTGTAGTAAATTTCTTTTTCAAGTGTTCAAAAGCTACCAGGCATTCCTCCTTGAATTGGAACTAGGACGTCCTTCTCGAGTAAACTGCATAAAGGCTTAGTAATTTTTGAGAAGTCTTTTATGAAACGTGGGTAGAAGCTTGCATGCCCGAGAAAACTACGGACTCCTTTTACAGAGGATGGTGGCGGTAAACTTTCGATGGTATCCAATTTAGCTCTATCCACCTCTAGACCTTTCTTAGAAACTTTATGGCCTAGAATGATCCCCTACTTTACCATAAAATGGCTTTTCTCCCAGTTTAGAACAAGGTTAGTCTCAACACATCTTCTTAACACCAATACCAGATTCTCTAAACAGATGTCAAAAGAATCTACAAAGATAGAGAAATCATCCATGAAGACTTTTACATTGTGTTCAACCATGTCAGAGAATATAGCCATCATGCATCTTTGGAAAGTGGTTGGTGCATTACATAGCCCGAAAGACATCCTTCGAAAAGCAAAAGTGCCATATGGGCACGTGAAGGTGGTCTTTTCTTGGTCCTCGAGGGCCATGACAATTTGATTATACCCCGAGTAACCGTCCAGAAGGCAATAGTAGTCGTGTCCTACCAGCCTATCCAGCATCTGATCAATAAATAGGAGAGGGAAATGATATTTCCTAGTAGCTTTATTCAGTCTGCGATAGTCCATACAGACTCTCCATCCCATAACTGTCCTGGTAGGAATAAGTTCATTCTTTTTGTTAGTCACGACTGTCATGCCCCCCTTCTTCGAGACGCACTGCACTGGGCTCACCCACGGGCTATCTGATATAGGATAAATTATTCCAGCATCTAACCACTTAAGGATCTCCTTTTTGATAACCTCTTTCATAATCGGGTTTAATCTTCATTGTTACTCTATTGATGGCTTGCTGTCATCCTCTAAGAGTATCTTGTGCATGCAGTAGAAAGGGCTGATCCCTTTGATGTCAGCTATGGTCCACCCAATAGCTGATTTAAATTCTCTTAGGACTCGCAGCAATTTGCTCTCTTGATCAGATGATAGAGTAGAGGCAACAATAACCGGCAATGTAGAAGATTCTCCCAAATATGTATACCTTAAATGGTCCAGAAGAGGTTTCAAGTCAAGTGTGGGAGCCACCTCTAGAGAAGGTTTTAGTCACTCTGATGACTTCCCAGTCTGTCTAAGAGGTTCGATGGGAATTTTAATCTTTCGCATCTGAGGCACCGTATTCAAAAGTTGTATGCACTCCACCACATCAGTTTCCTCTATGTCTGAGTCTCCCAATAGAGCACTCTCCAATGGATCCACACTCAGCAAGTGTTTAGTATCCTCCTGCAGTATCCTGTCGATGGTATTAATTCTGAAATAGTCTTCCTCATCTGTGGGAAACTTCATAGCCTTGAAGACATTGAACGTCAGCTCTTGGTCTTGAACCCTCATAGTCAATTCTCCCTTTTGTACATCTATGAGTGTTCTCCCGGTGGCTAGAAATGGTCTTCCCAGAATAATTGGAATGTTCTTATCTTCCTCAAAATCCATAATTATAAAGTCTTCAGGAAATATGAACTTGTCTACCTTTACCAACACGTCTTCAACAGTGCCTCTGGGGTTGGTGATGGATCTATTGGCTAGCTGCAAAGATATGCTTGTCGGCTTAGGGGCCGGCAAACCCAATTAGGTGAACATCGATAGTGGCATCAAATCAATACTTGCCCCCAAATCGCATAGACACTTGTTGAAGGATAATACCCCAATATAGCATAGAATTGTGAAGCTCCCTGGATCCTTAAGCTTTGGAGGTAACTTTCTTTGTAAGATGGCACTGCACTCCTCTGTCAAGGCTACTATTTCATAGTCTTCTAGCCTCTTCTTCCTTGACAGTATCCTCTTCATAAACTTTGTATAGCTCGACATTTGTTCCAAACCCTCGGCGAAGGGAATGTTTATCTGTAGTTTCTTGAATACCTCCAGAAACTTGGCAAACTGCTTATCCAATTTTTGCTTTTGAATCCTCTGTGGATAAGGTGCTGGAGGATAGATTACTTGGGGTGGAACATGGGTTTTCTCAATATTTTCCTCCTTACCTGCCTTAACTGCCCTCTCCCCATCCTTCCCATCAATCAAAATTATCTTAGAACTTTATGCACCTTGGCGCGCCCACGCCAGGCTTTTCTCTCAATGGGGCGCGGCCGCGCCAACCTCTTTCTCAGCAGTTTGTTTCCCAAACCTTAAGGTGATTGCTTGGCATTGGTCCTTGTGATGGTCCGATTTGATGACACAATTAACGCGCAACGTATACGAGGCCAATGAGTAATAAAGAGTGAGTAAAGATATCGTCTCATAGAGAATTAATGGATAAAAGACACTAAACCACTAGCACGTAATCATTTCAGTCTTATTTAAACAGCGGTAAATTATTTTAATTAAAAACTAAATTAAACTAGGCAAGAATTAAAACATGCAATAACTAATCCTAGGGTAAATCAGATAATGAAGATAAGAGATCCCAATTTCCCCTAATGATTCACCTAAGTCAACACACTCCCAGGTCAAGTCAATTCAATCATTATAGTTATTAGCCGAGAACACGAAAGTGGGAGTAGGCCATTTTTCGATGCACCTAAACCATATCACGTGCAATCCACAGGTGATAGACGCACGTGAACACCCACATTACCTAAACCACTATATGTCCATGTGATTTAGAAATAATTAGGGTTCAAGGTCAAGTCCTCTACTGACTACGAGCGGCGCTTTGGTATATGTCTATCCTAAGCACAAATTATACGTCCAATGCCATGTGAACGTACGATCGCCCGCTACTGCGATTGGATCTAAACCTATATTTCATCTTTCAATCCCACATAGGTTATCACAGTAATTGGTTGCAACACAACTAAGCAATTAAAGCATACATCGTAATAGATAAGCATATAGCAATCAAATAAGACCAACATGGAAGGGAAATCAACATTGACTACTCAAAAGGTTCCATTGGAACCCCAAAATATAATTGAAGGCATAGACAATCCAAATATATTATCCACAAGTTTAGTATACATTATCCAAATACAAATGATAGCAAGGAGAATAAGAGATAGAGAAATGCAAATCTTCGTTCGTTTCTCCGAGCTCAGATCTTGGTGTACACACTTGCTTCAATCTTCAATCACTAACTAAATCCTAGAAAACTAACTAACTAACCCTAAGCTAACACTAAACTACTCCTAATCTATACAAGAAAAGGTAAAGATAAAGGAATAGAGAAACTAGGGCTTAAGGCCTCTTCAATCCCCCTCAGTGAATGAGGTTGAGCCCCCCCTATAATAGCCTTCTCCCGTTCATTTTAAACAAATATCAAAGTCTGGCATGAAAGTTTACTGGCGCGGCCGCGCGCGCACAATCCTATTTCCTGGTGTTGCCGCACGGCTGCTGAACTTGAGGCTCTGGCTCTGGGGATTATCACGGGCGCGCGGGCTGGCTACCTTCACACGGCGCGGCCGCGCAGGCTGTTAACCTGCTGCATTGCTTCTGGCTTCTACTGTATTTGATTTCTTTAGCACAACCATGCCATCTTGCATCCTTTATAGCTTCTTTGCCTCATCACAGCCCCCATTCATCTGCTTGACTCCATGCTTTGACCTATCATGCCAGTTTAGGCCATCTTTGGTCCTTTTATGCTCAAGTTGCACTCAGAGAGTTCCTAAACATGAATAATGCAAAACAAAGGAAAAAACATTAACACATGAATACTTGAGTTTAAGCGACAAAATGAGTTAGAAAGGATCTGAATAAGCGGTCATAAAAACCACTAATCAAAGACCCCCAAACTTAAACGTTGCTTGCCCTTAAGCAACCAAAATAAAACTAAACATAAAATGCAATGCAATATTTACAATGTATGCAACCTACACTATCATGAATGCGAATCCAAGTTCCCAGCCAGTATTGAACTTTCAACGCAATGCCTAAGAAAACCACGAGATACTCGAACAGATAAGCTACCCAAAATAAGACAATAAGGCATATTCTGCAAATCCAAAACTGTCAGCACTGATGTATTATGCGTTATTTGCCTGGAAACCATTAGATATGCATTCATATAAATAACTCACCTACTATGCTTCTTAGGGGAAAAACAAGCTTTAACTTAAGAAAAATAATAAATCATATAAGTTTTAACTAAGACCGTGCATTACTAGAGTTAAGAGTCAACAGGGGGGTTTCATTAAGGTCTTATTATTCACAACGGCGTATTTGCACTTTCCCGTGTACACATTCGACTGTGCAATGCCTAGTTCTCTTAGGCATTTCAATGATATCCATATAGCGAGCTTTCGACCAACGACTCCCAGACCAGACGGCCTTAGGGCGCTGGGTGTAGAGACACCCCGAGGGCTTAATTGCTCGAATATCAAAGGCCACAGAACTCGACGTAGCCAATGTGTTTATTCTATTTTTTTTCTTTTTCAATGCATTTTCTTTTGTTTTCTTTTTCTTTTTCTTTTCCTTCAAAGGAGTGCGTCTTACGCTCCATCTCCCCGCATATATTATGCATGCCCCCTGTTTCCCCCAAACTTAAGCTTTTAACAGTCTAGTTATTATTATATGCGAACTGAAACTCTTTTATTAAAACATAGTTTTTCCATCAGAAGACAAGTATGTAAACATTTAAACTTAGCATATCATGGTATTTACTCTATCGTGCTTACTAGTTATACAGTATCTGATAGGTAAGGATTTACATATATAACCACGAAATCAGGCTTAAGTCTCAAATCAGTTCAACAATCAAGTGATTTCAGTTTCTTCACAGGCAACATACATAACTAACCAACTAAAAACTAGATTCATGCAGTATGCTCTAACACAGAATGCAAAACAGAATGCAAAAATAAAAGAAAATTTTTAAAATTTTCACAAATTTTAATAAAAATAACCTACATGCACTAAATGTAACTAACACAACATGAAATGAACTAACTACATGCAAAAACAAAATCAATATCCCCAAACTTAAAATGTTCAATGTCCTCATTGAAGGTAAAGGTAAAAAAAACTCCCCTATTTGGCTTCTTATGCTGCATGAAATGAAATGGCGCAGAAGTTTCCCCGTCTCATCTCTGCTCTTGGTAAAATAAACTCCGCTCAACACTATACTCAACGAACCAACCCAGCTCCATATAAATCTTGCTCTGCTAGAGATTCCACACTCAATGTCTCAATTGATCAGGTTAAGAGGATGAGATGGATGGGAATTGGTACTTTGGATTGAAGAGGTAGGAGGTTTTCAAAACTAAAGCTTGTAGTGGGGGGGGATTGCATTAAGGAACTGAGGGTTTGGGATTATAGGGACTGAGGCTTGGGGGCTGCTAATAATTGACATGAAGCAATGCCCCCCAAAAATCTGCAAGATTTTCCTTAAGTCAGGCCCTTTTTATGTGTGGTGCGGCCGCGCGTGGTAATGCCTTGGATTGGGCGCGACCGCGCAGACCATCAGATTTTGTTGCTGTAGATTTTTGGCATGAACTGAGGTTGGCTTTTGCTTTTCATTCATTCCGAGCTGCCTTTGACCTGAAATACACAAATAATACTTATTAAGCCCTCCTAGACTAACAAAAGTATATAAAATCTATTTACATCAAGAGAATCCAACATGGAAAGATATATGCATTTGCTTCCCAAAAATTCTCTAAGTGAACATATGCAATGCAAGAGCATCAAAAGTATGCTATAAGCTCTGTAATCCCAAAAATATACGCATTCATGCCTAAGTTCAAAAATGTAGGCAATGACCTCCTAGTTCCTACAGTATGCAAAAATTTAAACTAAATATTAACTAATAAGAATTAAATGATGGGGAGGGAAATATGATAGAAAGCATGTAAATGGAGAATTAAACAAAGAGATAGAGAGAGGGGTGATTGGAAGTAGGTAATGGATAATTAAACAAAGAAAGAGAGAAATGATGGGGTGCCTCCCATCTAGCGCTTTATTTATAGTCCCCTAGCTCGACTGTGTCTACCCACTGCTACCCAACTCCCCGACTATACTGGAGAACCCCTCCATCCATCAGAATAACTGTGTGACTTTGGCGGCTTCCCAGTAGGAGTAGATGCAGATTTAAACTACCTAGCATTGGATAAGTAAAAGAATTCCCCGTCCTGAAGGTTGGGGAGCTAGGCAAGGGTTCCGTTGTGTAGGTGAAATGATTGGGGCATGGAGGTATAGACCACACAACTAGACTCTTCTTCTATTCTCTTCTCTTCTGACCACCATAGTGTCGAGACTACGAAATCTCTCTTGTCATCGAGATCCGTCTCTATAATATGGCTACCAAGTTTGCAAACTTGACTGGAGTCTCAAACATCGGCGGAGAAGGCTCTTGGGGGATTATCACTATTGGTTCATACTGCTCCATATCCCTAATTATCTCCTATATTTCCATTGCCTTCGACTCGTCCAGTTGTAATTGCATTTTGGATTCTCTATCAGTTTCTGCACCCATGTCATAGCACCAAGTAGTCTGGGAATCATAACTTACGGCTTCAGTCATTGGAGGAACAAAATCTTGCACTGTTGTCTATTGTTCACATACCTCCTCCCTCCTTAATGTCGTGCTAATCTGTTCCACCCAAATCTAAAGATCCTCAATCGATTGCTCTTACTCAATCAAGGTCTCCTCTGTCTATGCTATGGAATTCCCCCACATAATTTCCAATCCTTCCTTTTCTGTTTCAGCCATGGGATCCATGTACTGAGTCTCACTAGTAGAAGCATGGTTGATGGGGGCCATCTAATATTGAAAACTTTGGTTTGATGGTTCATGGCTCTCAAACAACTCCTCTTGGTTTTCTGAGCTTGCATACATGAATTCCATTTCTCCTTGTAAACACGGGGATTGATAAGTGGGTTCTGGTGCAAAATTTGGACTTGGCTCGCATTGTTCTTGATAGCTCACAGTATGGGTCTGCCCTTGCTCATCCTCTATCATCAAGGCCCTACTAATTTGCTCTGCCCAGTTCTGGATATTCTTGACTGACTTCTGTTGCTCAATCTAGATGTCCTTCAGTGATATGTCACCTTCTTCCTCCAAGATTGCATTTTCTGTGTCACCCTTAAAATTGTGTTGAGGTTCGTAAATTGGAGTCTGGAAGGTGCATTCTGGGGCGTATACGGGATTTGGATCCCAGTGTTGGTATTGATAGTAGTTTACTGAAGGGTCTGGGTGATACCCCAAATCTTGCTGATAGTCGGGATAAGGTTCACTGTAGGAGTACTCACCCCCATACTGCTCCTGTCCATAACTGATAGGTTCCTGATGGCTCATGTAGCTTCCAGCACCATACTCATAAGAAATAACTAGCTCTCAACTCTGTTGGGCTGTAACAGTATCCAGCTTCCTCGAGAGCTCCTCTAGCTGTGCTGAAAGTGTTGCGATTGGGTTGACGCCATCACTGTATGCTTCCCTTGGCTTCTCTTGCCTTGTACCATTTCATGGATAGAAATTTAAATCCATTGTTCCTGAGAAGAGAATAAATGAAGAGAATTAAACAAAATAAAAAAAAAGTTTAAATTAAGACTAATTTAATTAAAACTAATGTTGGCAAACAGTTATCCAATTAAGTCCCCGGCAACGGCGCCAAAAACTTGTTGGTCCGATTAGATGACACAATTAACGTGTAAGTATACGTGGCCAACGAGTAATAAATATTGAGTAAAGATATCGTCCCACAAAGAATTAATGGATAAAAGACACCAAACCACTAGCACATAATCATTTCAGTCTTATTTAAACAGCGGTAAATTATTTTAATTAAAAACTAAATTAAACTAGGCAAGAATTAAAACATGCAATAACTAATCCTAGGGTAAATCAGATAATGAAGATAAGAGATCCCAATTTCCCCTAACGATTCGCCTAAGTCAACACACTCCCAAGTCAAGTCAATTCAATCATTATAGTTATTAGCCGAGAACACGAAAGTGGGAGTAGGCCATTTTTCAATGCACCTAAACCATATCACGTGCAATCCACAGGTGATAGACGCACGTGAACACCCACATTACCTAAACCACTATATGTTTATGTGATTTAGAAATAATTAGGGTTCAAGGTCAAGTCTTCTACTGACTACGAGCGGCGCTTCGGTATATGTCTATACTAAGCACAAATCACACATCCAATGCCATGTGAACGTACGATCGCCCGCTACTGCAATTGGATCTAAACCTATATTTCGTCTTTCAATCCCACACAGGTTATCACAGTAATTGGTTGCAACACAATTAAGCAATTAAAGCATACATCGCAATAGATAAGCACATAGCAATCAAATAAGACCAACATGGAAGGGAAATCAACATTGACTACTTAAAAGGTTCCATTGGAACCTCAAAATATAATTGAAGACATAGACAACCCAACTATATTATCCACAAGTTTAGTATACATTATCCAAATAGAAATAATAACAAGGAGAATAAGAGATAGAGAAATGCAAATCTTCGTTCGTTTCTCCGAGCTCGGATCTTGGTGTCCACACTTGCTTCAATCTTCAATCACTAACTAAATCCTAGAAAACTAACTAACTAACCCTAAGCTAACACTAAACTACTCCTAATCTATACAAGAAAAGGCAAAGATAAAAGAATGGAGAAACTAGGGCTTAAGGCCTCTTCAATCCCCCTCAAGTGAATGAGGTTGAGTCCCCCTATAATAGCCTTTTCCCGTTCATTTTAAACAAAAGTCAAAGTCTGGCTTGAAAGTTGACTAGCACGGTCGCGCGCGCACAAGCCTATTTCCTGGCGCGGCCGCGCAGCTGCTGAACTTGAGCCTCTGGCTCTGAGGATCAGCGCGGGCTCGCAGGCTGGCTGCCTTCACACGGCGCCGCCGCGCGGGCTGTTAACCTGCTGCATTGCTTTTGGCTTCTGCTGCATTTGATTTCTTTTGCACAACCTTGCCATCTTGCATCCTTTATAGCTCCTTTGCCTCATCACAGCCCCTATTCATCTGCTTGACTCCATGCTTTGACCTATCATGCCAGTTTAGGCCATCTTTGGTCCTTTTATGCTCAAATTGCACTCGGAGAGTTCCTAAACATAAATAATGCAAAACAATGGAAAAAACATATTAAAAACACATGAATACTTGAGTTTAAGCTACAGAATGAGTTAGAAAGGATCTGAATAAGCGATCATAAAAACCACTAATCACCTTACCATCCCTTTTCCCTGGATTCGCCTCTGTACTGCTAGGAAGAGTCCCTTGCGGTCTATTTAGGACTGCATTGGCAATTTGGCCAATTTGAGTCTCTAATGTCTTGAGAGATATCGCTTGACTCTTAACCAACAACTTAAGCTCTTCGATCTCAGCCCTCTCCTCTGATTGATGACTAGGAACTGGAGCATGTTGATGATGTGGTTAATGAAATCCGGGTGGGTGTGACTGTCTTGGTGCATACTGCTGCTAGGATTGCTGTGGCTGAGACTTTGATTGGTAAGGTTGATATTGGGATGGTTGGGTATTTTGGTATATTTGTTCTTGTGGTTGTTGAGGAGGCTGGTATTGATTTTGTTGTGGTGGTGCATGGTATTGAGTTTATTGAGATGTTTGGGGCTGTTGGGCATTTTGGTTATTGCTCCAACTGAAGTTAGGATGGTTCCGATTGCTTGGATGGTAGGAGTTTGGAAACTGATTCTGTGGCTTCTGGTAGTTGCTGACAAACTGGACCGACTCAGTAGTGATGGCACACTGCTCAGTCGGGTGTGCTCCGGCACACAACTCACATAAAAATGTAACTTGCTGAACTCTATTCTCAGCCATAGAATCTATCTTCTTGTTCATTGCTGCCATTTATGCTGACAATGTTGTGATGGCATCAACATCCAATACTTTGGCCACTTTAGGTTGAACCATTCTTGCTGTTGGATTCTGATACTCATTGGCAGCCATAGTTTCAATCAGATCATAAGCTGTGGGGTAGTCCTTGGCCCACAGAGCTCCTCCCGATGCGGCATCAATGATTGGCCTTAATTGCCACCCCAAACCATTATAAAACTGAATTTATCACCATCTAGTCAGGCATTCCATGGTGTGGGAATTTACTAAGCATTTCTTTGTAGCGTTCCCATGCCTCATACAATGTTTCCCCTTGTTGCTGTGCAAACTAACTCAAAGCACTCCTCATGGAAGCAGTCTTAGCCATGGGGAAGAATTTGGTTCAGAAATTTCTGGGCTAAGTCTTCCCACGTGGTGATTGATCCTGAGGGTAATGAGTGCAACTAGCTCTTTGCCTTAACCCTCAAGGTGAATGGGAATAATTGAAGTTTCACCGCATCATTCGAAATGTTGTTGAATTTAAATGTGTCACATATCTCTATGAAGATCAAGATATGCTCATTTGGATCTTCTGAAGCAGCACCCCTAAACTGGACAGTGTTTTGAACCATCTGCAATGTTCCTGGTTTAATTTTGAATGTATTCGCAGCTATAGCTGGCCTAACTATGCTGGACAGCAGATCAGTGATTTTGGGTATGGAGTAGTCCTTTAAGGCTCTATTATCGGCCCTCTGTTCTTCGGCCATTTGCTCGGGTCGTTTAGGTTCTCCTTCTGGGTTGGTGTTTTTAGTGTTTGCTCTCCAACCTCTGCCGTTCATGTTCTCTTACAGAGGCACTAACTCAGGAGTGGTTGATCGTGTTTGCATAAACTACCATCAAGTACCTGAAACACAAATACAGACAAAGTTAGAAATGAGATAGGAAGAGATTTGTTCAAGTCAGACAAATCTAACAAAAATTGATGTTAATAGTAATAAACTAACAACTATCCCCGACAACGTCGCCAAAAATTTGTTGCGCCGTTTCGGTGTTCACAAAAACGGGCACAAAACACATGCAAGTATACGCGGTCGGCAAGTAATAAATTTGATAAGTCGAGATCGTTCCCATGGAGAAAAGGAATTAGACTTAAACTATCATGTAACAGTTCTATAGTTATCTTCAGCTGCTTAAACAAGTATTAAAATGTGATTTAATAGCTTAGACTGATTTTAACATAAACTTAACTAATTAACAGACGCGGGGTTCAAATTAGAGAAATATGAGATCCTAACTTCATCTATTGCATCATCTAGGTTACCAACACCTAATGTCATGTATAAATAAACACATAGGAATGCTAGTCGGGAGTACAAATGTGAGAAATGGCTATTTTTCAATAAACCAAGTCCATATCATATAATATCCATAAAAGATATAGACATCACATGAACACCAATAAAACCTAAACCACTATATGCCTATGTGATTTACAAGCTATATCAGTTTAAGTACAAGCTCCCTACTGGCTACATATGGAAATACAGTATATTTTTATCCGGATTACGAATCACAAAACTCATCGAATGCAAGTTTTACAAACATATGCTATTCTGGCAAAATCTAAGTTTACACTTCCTCTTTCGATTTCATATAAACTATTACACTAGATGTTGATCAAGCATCTAAACATACAAAAAAACCATGCTAGACAAACCATATATGTTCATCTATACATTTCAAAGAGGCATAAAACCCTAGACTAAGCAATAAAATCCATTAGAATCCCATAATGGAAGTTAGTTCATCTTTGAACCACAAACCATTATGGGATTTAAACCAAGCATTTAAACAACTATGAAAGTAAGAGTAAAGAGAGATAGAGAGTGCAAATCTTGTGGTTCCCCTTTCAATAGAAGATCTTAAGCTCAAGTTCAGACTACAAACTAACCAACTTGAACCCTAGAAATGGAAATCTACTAGAACTAGAAAAAGAGAATGAGTTAAGCTCTCAAGCTCCTCCTTAGTTCTCTAACCCTAGGAAATAGGAACAAGCTTGTAATAAATGTAAGTCTGAGAATAAGTGATACTCGTCTCTTGCAACATAAAGCCTTATATAAATTACACTCAGCCGAAAAAATGTAAAGTCAGAAGTTTTTGACTAGCGCAGTCGCGCGGCCTTGCTTGGCTTTCTCGATGCGGGCGCGCGCGTCCCCAGAGTTGTCCCTCTGCTCTGGAACTCGGCGTGGGCGCACGGCGGTCCTTTGTTTTCCAGGCGCGACCACGCGTGCCACTTTCTACTACTGATGCAATTCTGGTGCTGGCTTTCTTGCTGCTTCTCTTCTACTTTCTTTGTGCTTCTAGATTATTTCTTACTCCTTCACTTTATGCTGCCTTAAGACCATTCTCCTATGCCTGTCTCATGCCATCTTCATGCTTTCTCTTGCCCACTCCATCATCATGCCATCCTTTCATGCCTTGTTACCAGCTCCATGCCATTTTATCCTTTTTTAAGCCATTCCATGCCTTAATCATGCCATTTTATGCCCGCTTAAGTTTCCTGCCTGAAATATACAAAACAAAAACAAAACATATAAAAAGACACTAAAATGCTTAAGTTCAAGCCATAATCAAAGCAAGTTGATATCCAATAAGTAGGTATAAAACCTACTTATCATCCCGCTTTGGCAGACTCACTAGCTAGGATGACCTTTGAGAAAGATCAGGCTAGAGCGTTGATGTTGACAACCCTATCTGGTAGAGACATAGCTTTTGCTGAGAGGGATGCGGCTCAAGCCGCTCAGGATATGACATTAATTTAGAGAGACGAGGCTCGATGTTCTCGCGATGCTGCTTTTGTCGATATGGAGGAGACTTTGATTGCCAGGGACGTAACTTTTGCGGAGAGGGATGAGATTCGATCTACCAGAGATGCAACCTTTGAGGAGATTGATGAGGTTTTGATTGCTAGGGATGCTGCTTTTGTGGAGAGGGATGAAGCTATAGCTTCCCGGGATTTCCACATTGATGACAGTTTTGCTCTTCGGTCTTATACTTATGGTCTGGTTACCGAGATGAGTGCATACATTGATGATCACAGTGCCACACTACAGATGACTGTGGATGTTTTGACCCGTATGGAGGCCGAGGGTATTGCACTTGAAGCTGCTCCTCCATTTTCTGAGAGAGAAGCCATGTTGGCACTATTGGCCCGCTTATCCATGGGTCCATAGACTAGCACATACTAGATCAGCCATTTTTGTCATGTACAGGACACTATGTATATATCAAACAGTATTATATATCAGAGAAATATATTTTCATTCACTTCCCTGTTTGGATATGTATTGTCATTGCTGAGTGATTACCACTTCTTTCATGACTTGCTGTTGTTGATGTATCTTGAGCTTCTGCTTGATGGACTGACAGTGAGATGTCAGAGACTATCTCAGCAAGGCCTATTGACAAAGGAGGCTTGATAGTATTTAGGTTTTATATGGTTTTGGTGTCTTGGAATCGGTTTTTATTGGTTTTTATTTTTTCTTAAAGGTCAAACCGCACCATGAATGGCTGCCTATGTACTCCCGGTTGTAGGGAGATCAGGTCATTCATAGTTCAGTTTGTGTGAGAGGTTTGAGAAGTGTATCTTTTGAGTTTGGTTTGATGAGTTTTTTGAATTTTTTGTTTTGTTTGACCGCACCAGAAATGGCTGCCTACGTACTCCTAGGTGGAGGGAGATCAGGTCATTCGTAGTTTCGGTTTCTAGTAAAAATTGAACCTGATTTGATTGGTAGGACCAGGATGCAGGCATGCATGCGTTTCAGACATAATACCTTTTTATGGTGTCTGAGTTGATGAGTTGGGGAAATTTATCCCTGTCTATTTCTCGCAATCTGATAGCTCCTCATGTTAACACTTCCTTAACAATGAAAGGGCCTTCCCAATTTGGGGCGAACTTTCCTTTGGCTTCATCTTGATTGGCCAAAACTTTCTTCAGCACCAAGTTATTTTTTTTGAATTGCCATATTTGGACTTTCTTGTTATAGGATCGAGCAATCCTTTGCAGATATATATTTGCCCGTGGAAAATAGCTGTAGCCCTCTTTTCATCTATCAGGGACAGTTGGTGGTACCGATCTTGCAGCCACTGATCTTCGTCCATCTGAGCATTGATTAACACTCGTAAGGACTCCATCTCTACTTCTATGGGAAGGACAACTTCTATGCCATAGACCAATGAATAGGGGGTAGCCCCAATAGAGGTACGCATTGATGTCCTGTATGCTAACAGGGGTAGAGGCCGCAGATCAGACTATTCTTTGTGATTGGCGGACATTTTCTGCATAATCTTCTTAATGTTCTTGTTGGCCGCTTCGACAACACCATTCATCTTGGGCCGATAGATGACGGAATTTATATACTTGATGTGGAACTTGCTGCATAGTTCTCTGATCATATAATTGTTCAGGTTTTTGGCGTTGTCTGATATAATCACCTCCTGTTGTCCATATCGAAAGACTATATTATTTCTGATGAAACCAATGATGAACTCTTTTATGACTTTGGGGAAAGAGGTAGCTTCAACCTATTTGGTGAAGTAATCGATCATGGTGAAGATGAATCGATGACCATTACTATCTTTTGGTTATACTAGACCGATCACATCCATTCCCCACATGCAGAAAGGTCATGGTGAACTCATGTTGTGTAGCTCATTTGGAGGAGCATGTATGGCATTTCCATATATTTGGCATTGAAAGCATCTCCCGACATGATCGTCACAGTCAGCTTTGAGAGAGATCCAATAATGCCCTGTTCTTAATATGTTCCTGGCCAGCAGATAACCGCTCATGTGTGGACCACAGACTCCACCGTGGACTTCATCCATCAATCTCTGGGCTTGCTCTTTATCAAGGCATATTGACAGGCCTATTCCAATATCCCTTTTGTATAGTACATCTCTGCTCAGATAGAACTTCATAACCATTTTGTGAATCGGCTTTCATTTGAATTGGCTTGCCCCAGTGGGTGTAGATCCATCTCGGAGATATTTCTTGATGTCTTGATACCAAGGCTGTTTGATAGAAGGTATTTCATCAGATATGTCTCCAATGTAATTCCCGTACGTCGGGGCCTTCTGACTTATGAATTTATTGCAGGGAAACCCACTCATATCAGATATGTGGATCAAGGAAGCCAACGTTGTCAATGCATCAGGGAAGTCATTCCTACCCCGAGGTATATGGATGAAGGTTATGTCTTCAAAATCCATGGATATTTTGACGACCTGGCGATGATAGGGAAACAAATGTAGTTCTTTGGTATGATATACACCAGTGGTTTGTCTGATAACTAACTCAGAGTCTCTGAAGACTAATAAATGTTTGATGCCCATGGATTGGGCTAACTTTAAATCCATTATATAGCCTTCATACTCGACTTTGTTGTTGGTGTTGACAAATTATAGTTTGGTAGCCACATAATATTGTTCTCCTGTACCAGAGATAAGGACTGGCCCAGCTTCGACACCCTCAATGTTTACCGCTCCATCGAAATATATTTTTCCATGGTTGGACTGTATTCTCTTGTTGGAGTTGTTGAATTGTCATGATCCCATCATTCGGGAAATAAGTCTCCAGGGGCTTGAACCTTCTGATGGTGCTTCGGCTAATTGATTTGCATTGCCTTGACCTTTGATGGACTTCTGAATCACATAGACAATGTCAAACTGTTTGAGGATCAACTGTCATTTGGACAATCGACAATTCAACATTGGCTTGTTAAATACGTACTTTAGTGGATCCATGCGGGATATAAGGTAGGTCGTGTGCCCATGGAGGTATTGTTGTAACCTCATGGTGGCCCATGCTAATGCACAATAGGTTTTCTCAATCAGGGTGTACTTCTGTTTGCCATTACTGAACCTTTTGCTGATGTAGTAGATAGCTCTCTCCTTGCTACTATCATCTTTCTGTCCTAGCATACAGCCCATTGCATTGTCATTGACGGACAAGTACATAAACAGTGGAACTCCGTCCCTTGGGGGTACCAAGATTGGTGCTTCGATTAGATGCTTCTTTATGGTGAGGAAGGCTTTCTGACAATCCTAATTCCATTTAATGGAGGAATTCTTCCTTATTAGCTTGAATATGGTTTCACAGGTTACTGTGAGTTGGAAAATGAATCGGCTGATGAAGTTGATCCTTCCTAGGAACCTGCGTATCTCCTTCTCTATTTGTGGTACTGACATCTCAGTGATGGCTTGGATCTTGGCAGGGTCTAGCTCGATGCCTCGATTGCTCACCAGGAATCCCACCAACTTGCCTAATTTAACTCCAAAAGCACATTTGGCTGGATTCAGCTTGAGGTTGTACTTACGCAACCTGTTGAACAGCTTCTTGAGATGGTTGATGTGATCGTCCTCCTTCCGGGATTTGATGATGATGTCATCCACATATACCTCTATCTCCTTGTGCATCATGTCATGAAACAGGGCCATCATAGCTCACTGATATATGGCTCTTGCATTAATGAGGCCGAGGATAATTGTCTATAGCAGAAGGTTCCCCAGGGAGTGATGAAAGCTATTTTCTCCCTATCTTCTTCAGCGACCATAATTTGATGGTAACCAACAAAGAAATCTATGAAGGAATACATGCCATACTGCGCCGTATTATCTATCAGGATGTGGATGAAAGGCACAGGGAAATTGTCCTTAAGGCAGGCTTTGTTCAAGTCCCGGTAATCCACGTATACTCGCACTTTCCCTCTGGGCTTTGGCACGGGGACTATGTTTGACATCCACTCTGGGTATGTTGATACCATGATGATACAGGCTTTGAATTATTTAACGAACACTTCTTTGACTTTTAGACTCCATTCAGGTTTCAATCGCCTGAGTTTCTACTTGACGGGCTTGAATCCATCTTTGATGGGCATTCGATGGATGACAATATCCGTAGATAGGCCAATCATGTTTTCATGCGACCATGCAAACACATCCTGGAACTGTGTTAGGAGTTCGATCAGGTCAGTTTTTTGGTCTGGTGTAAGGTCTATGCCTATCTGGATTTTTTTGATGTTTTTAGAGGTTCCTATGTTGATAGTGGTGGTTTGGTCGAGGTTTGGTTTAGGTTTGTCTTCAACCCATTCTTTGATTTCCTCGGGCACCTCATAGTCATCTTCCTCCTCTTGATCAATATCCATTAAGTTAAAGTTCAGATTTACATCAAAGTTATAGTCACTATGACAGGTTGGCATCTCATCAGCAGTGATAAACAAATCCAACTCTGGAGTCCTGAAAAAAAATGCTTTCACTTTAGTATATGCAACTACTTAAATATACAAAGCGTTTGGCAAATCATGACAAAAGTTACTACTATAGCTATGCAACCAAAAGTAAGCAGTAAATGAAAGCATGTTACAGGGCAGACGAACTCTCTGTCCCTTTACCCTTTTTAACTGAGGCAAGGGACGCTACTCCAGTTATCCAGGGTTAGATCCTCATGAATAGGGAGGATCAGGGAATTATGCTCGTCTGCCTCGTCTCGGATAATGACTGAGACATCCTTTACAATAAGACCGGGGTTTTTCTTTAAACTGCCCCCGTTTCCCCTCTTGATGTGAGGAATTTGAATCTGATCCTCGTCGTCACTGTCTGGGATCTCATCAATCATACCCTAATAGTTTATGATAAACCGTATGTTAGCAAATGGGTCTCGTCCTTCGTATATGATCTTTTCTTTTCCCTTTTTGCTATCACCTACAGGTTTTGGGGATTTTCTTTCCCCAGCTGGTAAGATTGGTGGAAACAGCATGGCTGATACAACAGCGGGGATTTTCCTCATTGGCTTTACGAAGCCAACATCAGTGAGATTTGGCAGTAATATTATGGAAACATGAGCCTTAGGGTGCTTATATCGATTCTGATGGCTTGACCTGGATGAATAACCTAATTCGGCTCTCCCTGTCTGACTCGGGATTTAGGATTGGACTCGTGATACCTTGTTGGTTCTTTCCTAACCCTTCTCTAGGTTGGAAACCTAAAGATACCATATCTTGGCCTACTGTCATTACTTTAATGGAGACCTTTAGCTTTAGGGCTGGTGCTCTGATAAGTAGATACTATGTATCACTCACCTCCATGGCTTGAAAACTTGCAGGTTCAATCCCTGCATCCAGGTTGATCACTGGCATATCTCCCTATATGCAGATAGGGTATTTTGGTTTGGCGTTGACCATGATGAGGTTGCCGTTGATAATATATTTGAGTTATTAATGGAGGATGGATGGCACTGCCCCTGCCATATGGATCCATGGTCTGCTCAGCAACAAGTTGTATCCACTGCCGATGTTGAGCACCTGAAAAGACACATAAAAAGTATACGGACCAATATCTAGTGGAAGCTCTATTTCTGCCATAGCTTGTCAGCGAGATCCATCAAAAGCCCGGATGACCACATGACTGGTTTTGATCTGGTTTGGGCTAATCTTCATTCTCTCCAAAGTGTCGTAGGGACAAATGTTGAGGGATGATCCTCCATGTGTAGGGACTTGCGATGACCTATCCCTTCTACAGGTATATCATCGTCAGTGAAAGATATCACATTGCTGTTGAAAATGTGTTCTACCACGTGAAGGAATTTCTCGGCATCCACAGTATGTGGCAGGTGGGCTTCTTCCAGTACTTTCACTAGAATGTTGCGATGATCCATTGAGGATAAGACCAAATCTAGGATGGACATTTGCATGGGTGCGTCTTTCAAACTTTGCACCACCTTGATTTTATTGTGTCCCATTTTGTTGAGGAACTTTTCAATTTTCTCTTCAGCCACCTTTTCTTTGGCTTTGATGACTGGTTTGATCACCTTTTGAGGCAGGTACAATGGATTATCCTTTAGTACAATGGAAATTTTGTTTGAGGTGGAACCTTCGTCATTCCCGTAGTTCCATGGGACCCTCTTCAGACTTATAACTGGATACTGAGGTCTGAAGGACAAAATTAAAGGCTCGAGTATGACCACCTTCACAGGATTTTGGGTTTCTTGAACCCCTTTCCCTGGCAGTACGAATGGTGTGAGGGTTGGTTCACTGTCACAGGACACAACAGCCACTGTATCCTGATTCCACGCAGTGGGGATAAAGAGAGTGTCTTCATCTGGGAGGCCATAATCCCGATTCCCTCTTATCAATTCACCGCTTTCTATCATATTCTGAATCAGGTTACGAAGTGCCTAGCAATCCTCAGTATCATGGCCGGGTGCATTAGAGTGGTATTGACAAGTTTGGTCAGGCTTGAATTTCCTGGATCGCAGGTTTAATGGAGATAATAAATCTGCAATCATTCCCTCGTTGATTGACATCTGGAGGATTTCCTTCAACGGCTGGTTCAGGTTGGTGAAATTCCTTTGAAATAAGAATTTCTTACTAGCTTTGAAATTCTCATCTTTGGCCATCTTGTCGGCCCAGGGTTCATGCTCATGAGACCGGTAGTGATCCCTCATGGGAATGGGACTGATCTCAGGTGTGGGAGGACTTACATCAGACTGGTTGGTCTGCTTTATCAGCTGCCTGGTGATCTGATGTTGGTATATAACAAGCTCTGCTAACTGTTCAATTTGTTCCTTGATAGACTTAATCTCTTGTTCTATCCAGAATTGCCTTTCTTAATACTCCCAACTGTCTGGGCTGTTGTTGCTGGATGAAGTTGATTCCCCCACATAACGGAGGTATTTGGATCCTTCTCCATTTCTTGTGTTGATTATATTAACATTTTCTTCTTTGTGCTGAGGTAAGGGATTATCTTGTAGGTGCGGTTGTTTTGGCTTTGTTACCACAATCTCTCTGTTGTCAATCAAGTCTTGGATTTTGTGCTTAAGAGCCCAACAGTCTTGGGTGTCATGGCCCAAAGATTCAGAATGGTAGGCACACTTCTTGCTTGGATCAAAATTTCGTCCACCAGTATTGGTTGGTGGAAGGAGTTGCACAATCTTCTTCTGTGTGGTTAACAGTTTCAGCACATTCTCTAGTGAATCCTTTAACGGGGTGAATGTTCTCCGACGTTTAGCCTCCATAGTCTTCTGAAATGGAGGGTTCGAAGGTTGTGCAGGAGCTTGAAAAGGGGTATAATTCCTCCTTTGAATGGGCATATTGCTTGAATCACCCCTTAGATTCTGTCCTTGCAATACTAAGGACACTTCTTCCTCTTTCTTCTTATGTGTTCTCCGGGGATTACTTTCATAATTTTCGGACTGGATATGTTCGACAATGGTTTCCAAGATAGTCAGGTCCTTTATCTTCCCAGACTTCATCCCCATTTCTGCCATCTCTCCGTGCTTGATCATTTTAGAGAATGGTTTTCCTATGCCTTCTAGGACCCTCTCATAATATGGAGCGTCTTAAATATCGATGAAGATCATGACTATCTCAGACTCAGTCATAGCTGTGGTAACTTGTGCTGCAACCCTTCTCCATAGTTGAGCATACTCTCTGAATGACTCAGAACTTTGTTTCTTGATTTTGGTTATCTGGCATTTGTATGGAGCCAGCTGAGATTGGAAGCTGTATTGACTGAGGAAGGCATGGGCTAACTCTTCCCAACTGTGAATTTTGGATTTGTTTAGATGGGCATACCAGGCTCTAGCCTCTCCAGTCAAACTCTTCTTAAATAACTGCATTCAGAGTTTCTCGTCCTCTGCATAGGATCCGAGTTCTCCAATGAATACTTTCAAGTGAGTATAGGGGTCTCCCAATCCACCATATTTCTCAAAATTAGGAGTTTTAAATTTTTTGGGATAACTAGCCCCAGGGAATATACAGAGGTCTGAATAATTGACACTGCCAAATGCCCCAGTCCCTTTGATGGACCGGATGGTTTCTTCCATCTGTTGTACTTTCTTTAGAATGTCACCAACTTCCTGTTCTTTGTTGAGGGTGGTGATATCAGGAGTTTTGTTGGTTGTGTCCTGGTTTTATGGTCCAAGAATCTGAGTATCTGCCTTTTCAGTCTTTTCACTGCCACCACTACCACCAGGTGTTCCCGGTTCTATGTGAGCTTAGGCTTGCTTCCCTTTAAGAGCCTTACTTTATTCTCTCTGGAAACTGGCCAATTCAGCTATCTAGTTCTTTAGTCCTTCAAACTCTTCCCTAGAGACAGGAGTTGATTCTGGCTGAGCACTTGAAGTCATTTTCGTGGGTGGACTTACTGCTTTCTTAGACTTAGATCTAGTAACAAGACCAATTTTTACCTACAACAAAACGTAGGCGTGTCAATTTCCTGAAGTAGATAGGGATAGGATGCATGCCATGATGTGTTTTTGTGATTTTTTAATCTTATCTTGCAAAACAGATGTCAGTTATTTTGATGACAGGATGACAAGATGTATTATAACAGAAAATGTAAATTTTTATTATGATATTTACATTGTGCTCCTTTACATTGGAATTGAAAACTTGACATTGAATTGAAAGAGGAAGGCATGAAGAAGCTTCCCATCGGACTTGGTTAATCAGAGGCTGACCTATCTTAGGTTACTCTCGCTACTTTTTGGCATGAAGGTCCCTAGATCATCACAATCTACTAGAGGGGAAATTAATCCGATCTTTCAACTGGAACGAATCTGGATGGTGCATTTTCATAAGCCCCAGAGACTTAGCCGTCCCCAGAGACATTACTTATCACCGACTGGTTTGCCTCCCGGAGGAGGAATCAAACAACATACATTCACATACATCGCGTCTCACCGTTATGCATATGATGACATTGGTGCGAAGCACTAATATGGGTGCGAAGCACTAAAAAAGCAGGAAAGCATTCATTCACATTCATTAAATATAAAAACGCAACATTCATGCATTCATTCCATGTAAAGACGCAGCATTCACACATACGTAGATATGAAAGTGAAATTTTTGAAAAGATTTGAACGCGGCCTAAGCCCTCTACTGTCCCCAGTAGAGTCGCCACCTGTCGACGTCAGAAAAAAATTCGTGGGTCGGGTCACAACCCGGATCTTTCTCTCTTCCTAAGTTATCTATAACCTTACTCTTTTTATTTGTGAAAAAGGTTTTGAAGGGTTTTTTAGGAAAAGGCCAGCATGTATCATGTCGACGATTTTGAACGTTTTACAGAGTCTCCAGTTAGTAGTTTTGATATGGTTGTACCAACTCAACCGAGTTTTGTTTGAAAAGAGGCCCAATTGCTGGACATTGTCAAAACTTGATCTTTGAAAATAATGTTTTGAGTTCGGGGGCTTGGTTAGATGTGGGGAAGGTGTTAGGCACCCCACAACTCCCGTGTAAACATGGTACCGCATCTTTTCAATATTTCCCTTTTAAATCTGCAACGTGTCTGTGAATGCTGGAAGAAAATTGGGCCTATGTTTGTTTGAAAGCATGTCTATGCATCGTTGAACCTATATACGAAGCGTTTGATTCGATTTGCAAAAAGTCTTCGATTTGATTTGCAAAAGTGTTTGATTTAATTTACAAAAGCTTCTCTTTTCGAAAAGATTATTTAATGATAGTTTGAAAGAAGGTTTTTAAACTCTTACGCTAACATAGGAATTGAAGCATATCGATACTTCAGTTTTATCTTTTTAGCCTTAAGGCTCAATTTGAATGGTGATTGTCGGGCTGCGAAGCACCTCGACCACAACATATATACAAGTATCGGTCTCCTCATGGGCATGATAGCCATCGGAGGGACTCTGACACGAAAAACTATATTTTCACTATGTTGAGACCTTAAATCCGGATAACCGTTTTAAGGTCTTTTGTATATACATTTCTATAGAAAACTGGCAGGGTACATTTGTAAAGTGGAGTTTGTCCATCGTGGGAATCAGATTATGATCAGTTTGATCATGAATCTCATGATTCATAAGCTCACATAGGGAGGCTAATAAATCTGCATAGCTCAAATTTGTACAGAAATATATCCAAATATCGCCAGAACCAAGGATTCATAAGTAAATCCTGGTTCGCATCTGGTCGAACCATATCGTTCTCACTAGATAGCGATCTAAGGGCCGCGAGGTAGCTTTTATAACTGAAACTAGAAAAATACTAGATTTAAATAAACCTCAGCCATTCTAGCTTCTCGGTTCTGTCTGGACCTATTTTGAACCGTTTGAAAGCTAGAGTTGGCGAGATTTAAAGAAATCTAGTTCGCCAGCAGAAGTGTCAGTGCCGATTTATATCACATGAATATTTAAAGCAACAATTTAACAAAAATGAATAAAGCTATATATATATATATATATAATTATATATACGAAAGCTGTAAAGGGATATTGGGTTTTCACTCCGGTGCCCGGACTGAAATGTAAATATATACATATACATATATATATATAAGTTGTATAAAAGCCACGGAATGATCCAGGTTAAACAGAATGTAAATATATATAGAAAAGTAAAAAAGGCGGTGGATTTTCACTCCGAGGCACGGACAGAAATATAAATATATATATATATATATATATATATATATATATATATATAAGCAGTAAAAAGGCTACAGAATGATCCAGGCCGAACTGGAATGTGTGTATATATATATATATATATATATATATATAGACAAAAAAGTAGTCAACCAAGACTGGGAAGATAACCCAGTGTGATGAATGTTGCTTATATATGCATATATATATATATATATATATATGTAAAAGCAGTAAAAATGCCACAAAATGATTCAGGGAGAACTAGAATGTAAATATATATATATATATATATATAATGAAAAGTAGTCAACCAAGACTGGGAAGATAACCTAGTGTGGTGAATGTTGCTTATATATGCATATATATATATATATATATAAAAGCAGTACAAATAACACAAAATGATCCAGGCTGAACTGAAATATAAATATATATATATATAGACAGAAAAGTACTCAACCAAGACTAAGAAGATAACCCAGTGTGGTGAATGTTGCTTATATATGCATATATATATATATATATAAGCAGTAAACTACCACGGATTTGACATTCGGGCTTGACAGAATTGAAAAGTTAGTATATATACAGTTAAATATATACAAAAAAAGTCCAAACCCGGACTTGGAAGATAACCCAGTCCGGCAAAGTTGCTTAATACAAAGATGCAAGTATATAAAAGCTGCTGGAAGCGATGGATCGTCAATCTGAGTTGTAGAAATGCCAGAAAATGGGTTTAGGTACTAAAATATTCCAAAAGTTAACAAAAAAACGGCCACGAAACTGAGTTCTGGGCAGTATTTAGAAAATGAAACTTGATATGCAAGTGTATAAAAGTGCGAAAAAGTAATAATAACTTTCTGATCGTAAAAATAATCACAATAGACTGCTACACGGATTTTTTGCCAAATCGTAGGCTTTAAACTTCCAAATCTACCTATTATTTTCTGATATGTGGTAGTATGTGGGTATATCTACGTGTTAGAGTGAAAAGATTTGGGTTTGGAAGATAAGAAAATTGCTGGAAAACCAAACGGAAAGGTGTTCAGAGAGTTTTTTTTAAATGAGCTGGGGGTGAGCTCATATATATAGACCCAGGAGCATCAACTCTACCTGCTGCTACCGCAGGTAGAGGTGCGGCTCCATGTGGCAGGGCCAACATGGCGGGTCCCATTGCATCAAAGTACGTGCACTCCAATGCGATGTCAAGTTCAAAACTTTCTAACTTTTGATCGGAGCGTCCGTTTGAGGCGTGCTGTACCTTTCTGGAAAGCCCTCGCTGAGAGTGTCACAATGACATGGGATAAAAAATTTCCCATGTCCAAGAAGATGGGTTTATAACCAGGTCTTCTATTCCCCGCAGTTTGTCCGTTGAGCTGTCTTGCGCTATTTGCACTCGGGATCATTGTTATGGTTCGTTTTGACCTTTGTGGCATCAATTCGGCTTGAGTTTAATCGAATCAGCTTAGAGGTGGTAAAATGATCATTTTTCCCATCCCGAGGTTGCCTTCAGTGTCGGCATGTTTCCAAGGTTTAGATCCCATTGAAGTCTGATAGTCCTTAGTGTTGTCTATGAGGTTGACTTGGTCCTTTTAGGTTTTCCTCTAGAGATGTTGTGATGCTTCAGGATTATTTCTGAAGTTGACCTGACCTCCCGGGTTGAGACCGGAGCTGACCTGTACCTCCTTGGTTGAGATCGAGGCTGACCTATACCTCCTAGTTTAAGATCGGGGCTGACCTGTACCTATTGGGGTGAGACCGGGGCTGACCTGTACCTCCTGGGGTGAGACCAGGGCTGACCTGTACCTCCCGAGGTGAGATCAGGGCTTACCTGTACCTCCCGAGTTGAGACTAGGCCTGACCTGTACCTCCCGGGTTAAGACCGAGGCTGACCTGTGCCTCCCGGGTTGAGATTGAGGCTGACATGTACCTCCCGAATTGAGACTAGGGCTGACCTATACCTCCTGGGTTGAGACCGGGGCTGACCTGTACCTCCCGGGTTGAGACCGGGGCTGACCTGTACCTCCCGGGTTGAGATCGGGGCTGACTTGTACCTCCCGAGTTGGGACCGAGGCTGACCTGTACCTCCCGGGTTGAGATCGGGGATGACCTGTACCTCCTGGGTTGAAACCGGGGCTGACTTGATGGCCCGGTATTGAGACCGAGGTTGAGTTGATGGCCCAATATTGAGACCGGGGTTGAGTTGACGGCCCGATATTGAGACCGGGGTTAAGTTGACGGCCCGACATTGAGACCGGGGTTGACTTGAAGGCCTGGTATTGAGACCGGGGTTGAGTTGACGGTCCGGTATTGAGACCGGGGTTGATTTGACGCCTCGGTATTGAGATCGGAGTGGAGTTGACTGCCCGATATTGAGAACGGGGCTGAGTTAATGGCCCGGTATTGAGATCAGGGTTGAGTTGACGGCCCGATATTGAGACCGGGGTTGAGTTGATGGCCCGGTATTGAGACCGGGGTTGAGTTGACGGCCCGATATTGAGACCGGGGTTGATATGATGACAGTTTTGCCCTCCTACAGTGTTAGTAACAGGGAAAGAAAATTTTGAGTGTCTACAAACACTGTTCAAGTTAACATACAATACCCATCTTATCATAGTCTTATATCCAAAAGAAAATATTTTTGTGAGTTTTAAATTATTTAATTTTTTTTAAAGTGAAATATGCCTATAATATGCAAAACTAACCACTAATGCAATGTATGTGAACTAAACAATTATGTAATGCAATATGATCCACCCCTAAACTCAAAGTGAACAATGTCCTCATTGTTTAAATAGAAAGAATTAAAAGTTAAGGACTTCCCTTAATGGTCAAGCGTCGGCTCGACCTCCTCCATATCGATGTCTGGTGGTGGATAAACCGGCAACGGCTAATGCTCAACAAAATTGGAGCGGCACGATAAATCTGTGCAATTCATGGAGTGGATGGAGAAAAACTTGCCCAACATACCCATTTTCATGACTCCGCTCAATTCCTTGGACAACCACTTCGTGAATGTGAGCATGTTGTATGTATGTGGTTTCGTCCAATAGAAGGATAAGAGTTAGAGCTTGTTGAGAGCATGGTAAAGTTTGTGAAATTTGGGTGTACTGAGTTCGGCTTAAAAAGGTGTGTGGAGTAGAGAGTGGGTATAACCCGAATGAGATTACGATTTGGAATGGAACTTTGGAAGAAAGTGTTTGTGAAATGGAATGAAGGATTGTTTTCGTCTATTAAGGCAAGTAGGAGTTGATTTGGAATGAGAAAGAAGTTATGATCGGTCGACTGGGGAATGAAGTGTAAAAACTAGAAATTTCTAAACTGGGATTCCCGCCGGGGCGGGTATTTTTGCACTATAAAGGCCGCCAAAGTGGGCTTCAGGAAGCAAGGAATGCCACCGGGGTGGGCATTTTTGCCCTAGGAATGCCGCTTAGGCGGGCCTTGCTCTGTTCTAAAAACTTTTCAAGCTTTTTCCTGCAATCCTGTCTCACTTAGGTACCTTCCCATACTTTGTTATCTACATATTGAACCCCCAATGCCTGCAATGATGAGGGACAAAATGGATTAGAGTAGCACTTTGGATCATGAGAGAACTTATAAAGTAAATAACTCCTAAAAATTAACAAAATAAAAGCACTAATTAGTTGAAAATTTAAGGATTTGATAAATGGACATTCTGTAATTAAGCTCATAAATGATTGGCTTCCAGGGGGCGCTGCCCCCTTGCAACCCCTGCCAGCTCACCAACGAGCTGGACAGCCGCTAGCTCAGCAGTGAGCGAGACCCCCGACTGGGTAGTCATAGTGGCCATTAGTCGAACACGCCAAATATAACAACTTATTTCCTTTTGGTAAAGCACATAGACTAAAACAAGTATAAAAATTCTTGGGTTGCTTCCCAATTAGCGCTTGATTTACAGTCTTTTAGCCTGACTTTATCTAGTCAATGCTATCCAATTCCTCTTTGGAAGTTGAGGACCCCTCCATCTATTAGTAGCAATATAGCTTTTGGGAGGTTCCCAATAGTAATGGCCATTGCATCGTAGTCACCTAGCTTGCTTATTTTAGATAGGATCCCATTCAAGAACATCCAACAGCTAGGTGTTTTCTCCATTATGTCTGTGATCACATTAGGGCATGGAAGCTTGTCAAACACAACAGGCTCTTCTTCTATCTTCTCTTTCTCAACCCACCATGGTTCCAATGTTGTACTAGCTCTCATGTCATAAAGAGCATTGTCGACGATATGACTCCCAATCGGGCATTATTTTGCAAATCTAACCGGATTCTTGAACTTTGGTGGAGAAGTCGCTTGGGGAACTAACAATATCGGCTCATCCTCGTTAGTACTCACAGTTAGCTCTTCGCCGACCTGTTTTCCTCCACCCCACTTATCTCCTCTCCTTCAACATCTTTCGGCACATCCAGTTGTAGATTTGGTTCGAGCACTTCATCAGTATCGGAATCCATGTCATAAAGCCAAGTGTATTGAGGACCATTGTTTAAGGCTTTGAACATTTTCTCTATCTGGTTCTCAAGATTTTGAATTAACCTCTCTTGATTAATCCTCATTTCCTTATTCGACGCTATGAACTTGGACAACAATTCCTGAAATCTTGAATTTTCTATTTCAGTCTCGGAATTCATGTATTGAGGACCATTGGTTAAGGCATTGATGAGTTGTTCCATCTGATTATTAAGATTTTGGCTTGATAACTCCTGACTAATCATCCTCTCCTATTGGTTTGCTATGATTTTTGACATGAATTCCTCCAGATTTGACTTTTCTTCTTGTGGCAATGGAGGCGAACATGAGAATTCTGGTGTGTATATTGGATGTGGAGCGTAGTATTGATCTTCATAATTGTAGCTCCATGAAGAATCTGGGTGATACCCCCAATCTTGATGATAATTGGGATAAGCATATTTGTTAAGGTAATCATAACCACACTGTCCCGGTCCAAAATTGACGGTGCATTGATGACTCGGATGGTTGCCAGCACAATAGTTACAAACTACTGCTATCTTTCGAATACGTTGGGCTACAAAAACATCCAACCTCTTTAAAAGTGTCTCAAGCTGTGCTGATAATGCAGGAAGTGCACTGAGTCCATCAATCTCTATTTCCCTTGGTTGAGTCATTTTAGTGTATAGCCATTGATAATTAAATCCAGCCATGGTACCTGAAAAGAGAGAAATTTATGAAGAGAATTAAAATAAAAATAAAAAATATTTAAATTAAGACTAATTTGATTGAAATTAATATTAGCAAATAATTATTAAACTAATTCCCCGGCAACGGTGCCAAAAACTTGTTAGGTAAAATCTAGATACACACAACACGCAAGTATACGTGGTCAACAAGTAATAAAGTGAAAGTAGAGTATTGTTCCCACGAGGAATTATTTAATAAAAATTATCAAATACTAACTCTTAACCAAACTAATTTTATTTAAACAATTCGTTTAAAATTTTGAATTAAACTATTTAATTACACTAATACTAATTACCACTAGTTAAAATAAGATTATGGAGAGTTAAGATCACAACTTCACTTATTGCTTCACTTAAATTAATACACTTCTTATCAATTATGCTCACTATTCTGAATTGTTAATCAAGAACACGTAAATAAATATGACCACCTCTCAATGCATCATACTCAAATCAACTTAAATCCACATAACATAGAATTAAGAAGAACACCCTAATTAACTAATCCACTATATCTCTATGTGAATTATAATTAACGAGGATTGCAAGCACAAGTTCTTTATCAGATTACATGCGATGCATAGGTATATCTCTATCCTAGACATAAATTATGTATTCCAACGCCATGTAGAAAACACAATCACATGTTATTATGATCAGATCTAAATCTATAATTGTCTTTCAATTTCATATAGATTATCACAGTAATTGTTAGCTAGACAATTATAAAATTAAGTCCAAATCACAATAGACAATCCCCACGATAGATCATAATAATTAATAGAGAAACATATTAAAATAAGCTAGATAATAAGATCCATTGTAATCTTAAACAAAAGATTTAGTTCATTATTATTGAATCAAAATTAAGAATCCACAATTGAATAATCATTAAAAGATGAAAATAAGAGTAGAGAAGTGAATAGAATCTGTTGTCAGCAAATCTTATGCTCCCCCTTGCTCTTGCTTTTGATCTTCAATGGTCTCCAAGTTGCTTCAATCTCCAATCCAATCCCAACTAGGGTTTTTCCTAATCTAGTGAAATATAATCTAAACTAATCTAATGGAATGGAAAATTACTCTCTTAATCCTTGTGTATTCTTCTCCTTTTATAGCCCTCTTATGATCCTTCTCCAAATTAACTCTTCAGAATCCTTTTTCGAATCAACTTCTAAAAATCAACATTTTTTTCCCGACAGGCCTGTCCTGGCGGGTGAATAGTACTTGAAAAGTCCGCCACAGCGGGTGAACAGTAACTAAAATTACAAAAATGCCATTAAGCTCTATTTTTCATGTTTTGACCCTCCGAAGCCGGTTCCTACAACACAAACACAAAAACAAGTAAACTAACAATAAAAATATATAAAGTTAACAAAGAATTAAATCTAAAAGGTGTCTGATTCATAGGTATAAAACCCATTCATCAAAGATCTTGACAGGTACCTCCTCATACGTTAAATCCTCTGCTATCTCGTCTAGTTATAGTTCAATAATGTGGTTTGGGTCTTTCACATATTTAAGTAGCATGGATATGTTAAAAATATTATGAACACGAGACATGCTTGGCGGTAAGGCGAGTCTATAGGCCACAGTTCCTACTCGATCGAGGATTTCAAATAGACCAATAAATCGTGGGTTGAGCTTTCCTCTCTTTTTGAATCTCGTAACTCCTTTCCATGGAGCAACACGTAACAATATATGGTCTCCGATATTAAATTCCACGTCCCTTTGCTGAAGATCAACATAACTCTTTTGTCAATATTGTGCAGTTTGTATACGTTGCCGAATTATTTAAATCTTTTTCGTAGTCATGCGTACCAACTTTGGTCCCAATAATTTTTTTTCACCCACCTCGTCCCAGCATACTGGAGAACGACACTTTTGTCCATACAACGTCTGGAATGGAGCCATGCCTATACTTGCTTGATAACTGTCATTGTAGGAGAATTCCACCAATGGTACGTACTTGTCCCAACTTCCTTTGAAGTCTAGAACATATAGTCTCAATAGATCTTCAAGAGTTTAAATAGTCCTTTCCAATTGCCCGTCCGTTTGAGGATGATATTCAAAATTAAATAGTAAATCAGTGCCCATAGCTTTCTACAAGCTGACCCAAAATCGTGAGGTGAATCTTGGGTCTAGATCAGAAACTATGGATACTGGCATACCATACGGTCTTATAATCCCATTTATATACATACGAGAAAGATGTTCAAGTGAATAAGTTTCTCGTATAGGAAAGAAGTGAGCAGACTTGGTTACTCTATTGACAATGACCCAAATTGCATCTATGCCTTAAGAAACCTTAGGAAAACCCATAACGAAATCCATGTTTATGTGTTCCCACTTCCATTCTGGAATTTTAAGTGGTTGTAATGGACCTTTTGGCACTTGATGCTCTGCCTTGACACATTGACATGTTAAACACCTCGAGATAAACTCCGTGATCTCTCTCTTCATGTTTCTCCACCAAAATGTATGTCGAAGATCACGATACATTTTGGTACTTCCATGATGGATTACAAACGGTGTGTTGTGTTCTTCTATCATGATTTTATACTTCAAATCAGAGTCGCTAGGAACACAAAGTCTGGAGTTGACTCGAAGTATTCCCTCTTTGTCGATTCTTGCTTCTGGAATAGCACCTTCGTGTACCTTCTTCTTCATATTCATCAGCTTCGGGTCTGTAGCTTGAGCAGCTTTAACTTTATCAATTAATGCTGGTTTTACCCGTATATTTGACATCTTCACATGGGTCCTTGGAGTCTTTAACTCTATCTCCATCCTTTGTAAGTTATACACAATGGGTCTTTGTGTTGACAGCATCGCACTTGTTCCCGCATATGATCTTTTACTCATCGCGTCAGCTACCATATTCGCTTTGCTATGATGATATTGGATGGTATGGTCATAATCTTTCAACAGCTCGAGCCGACGTCGTTGTTGCATGTTGACTTCCTTTTGGGTGAAGAAATATTTAAGGCTCCTATGATCTGTATATCTCTCCACTTTCTCCTCATACAAGTAATGTCTCCATATCTTTAGCGCAAAAACGACTGCTGCCAACTCTAGATCATGAGTAGGATAATTCCTCTTATATTCTTTTAGTTGTCGAGAGGCATAGGCTATTACTTTCCCATGTTGCATAAGAACACAACCTAGACCTCTGCCTGAAGCATTGCTGTAGATGACAAATCCCTCCGAACCTGGTGGTATTGTTAAAATAGGTGCTGAAATAAGTCTCCTCTTGAACTCTTGGAAGCTCTTCTCACATTCCTCGCTCCATCCGAATTTTATATCTTTTCGAGTCAGTTGAGTTAATGGAGTGGCTATTCGAGAAAATCCTTCCACGGATCTATGATAATAACCAGCTAAGCCTAGAAAGCTACGTATTTCGGTTGCTGACTTAGGTTGCTCCCAACTTTGTATTACTTTAATCTTTGCCGGGTCAACGGATATTTCATGTTTCAATACCACGTGCCCAAGGAATGCTACTTCCTCAAGCCAGAACTCGTATTTCTTCAACTTGGCATATAGTTTGTTTTCACGAAGCTTTTGGAGTATCAGCATCAAGTGTTGCTCATGATCTTCACGACTTTTGGAGTAAATGAGGATGTCATCAATAAAGACAACCACAAAATGATCCAAATATTCCTTGAATATCTGGTTCATCATATCCATGAAGGCAGCAGGAGCATTAGTCAATCCAAAAGACATTACTAAGAATTCATAATTCCCGTATCGAGTTTTGAAGGCAGTCTTTGGAATGTCATTAGTTTTACTCTTTAACTGATGATATCCAGAACGAAGATCGATCTTTGAGAAGAATTTAGCACCTTACAACTGGTCAAACAAGCCATCAATGCGAGGTAACGGATATCTATTTTTGATGGTGACATGGTTCAACACCCGATAATCAATAGGAGCACACCAAGGCAATGTACTAGGACGTATAAAGCCTGTGACGCCCCGAAAATAGGTCCACAAAACCCATTCTGAGTCGCCAAATAAATGGTACAGAATCCAAATACACATCTTCAAATTCCAACTATTATACGGTCGTGCAAAATACGACCACACAACTGTGAGCTTTAATACAGATATTATGTCGTATATAATACAAAAATATAAACGCTCAAATTAAGTCCTCTTTACAATTATTATCACAATATTTTACAAAATAGTGAGGATAACTATAGTACTATCTCGGACCATCACTCCATTCCCCTACTAATCCCAGCTATATTCTCATTTCCTGAAGAGAACAATAAAAGAAAACGGTGAGCTCAACTAGCCCAGTAAAGAATATTATGTCTAAGATAATGAAGAATAAATTATCGCTAGCCTTAAATAAATCAGATAAAATATTATGGACAACAAGTTTTAGATCAATAACTGCAGCGGAAATAACAATCCATTAGAAATGTTAAATGGAGAATGATGTCTACTATCTTCTATGACTTAAAAGTCCATCATCAATATTTTATCCTTGCAACACCAATCAATAGTTCCTGCCCACAATCATGTAAATAGTTTATGATCATAATTATGTTTATAAATTCACCTTTGCACCTAGGACAAAGATAATTTTTATCACTCGTCTTTACTGTGACAACCCAAATTTTCAAAAATTATTAAAATAAGAATTTAATGAATGAAATTCTTATTATGACGTGTTTTGCATGTAAGTAAATATATATATATATATATATTCATATATTGGGATGATGAGGTTTAATAGTTAATTTAAATATTGAAGAAATTAAATGAAGTTATTACGAAAAGGAAATTAACTGAATATTATTAGTTAATTTAATTAAGTTAAAGATTATATTATGAAATAATATAATTTGGTTATTATTCCTTGTTGGCAGTGAAATTATTATGAATTAAATCTCATAAATAATGTGAGTATTCACTTAATTAAAATAGTGAATTAATATAAATATAATTGTTTTAATAAGATAGGAAGGTAATATATTACATGTAAGAGTAATACGGTTATGTAATAGCTTAATATATTGTATTTAGCCAAGTGAATGTAAATGGAGTATGAGAATGAGAAGAACCAATATAACTGTAAATAAATATTGGTGTTAGGATTAATGAATTAAATAAATATCTAAATTGTGATTAAAAGTATAGATTAAATAAATTATCTTGGGACAATTTATAAAAGGAAGGAAACGGTATAATTATACATAATAATTGTATAATGTATTAAAATAATTAATGGAATAAATATTAATTATTTTAATGGAAAGGTTTATTTTAAGTTGAGGTGTTATGAATATAATTTCGTAATGTATGGAGTAATAGTTATACATATTATAATTGTATAATTATTCAATGTAGCTAGCTAAATAATTTAGCAATAAAGTGTAGTGTGACATAGGTATCATATAGTAAAAGGAATATTAAAATAATCAAAAAGAGAGTCTAATAGAGTTAGCCAAACAAGGCTTAGAGACTCCATATTTTTAACGGCTGGAAACTTTTCCTTTGTATAACCGATACAAATTAAAATTACGTAACTTTCATCAGTTTATTCCTCATTCACATGAGTAGAGAAAACACAGAGAGAAAGATGGAGCTTAGAGAGAAATTGAGAAGAGGGAAGAGAAACTCTGAGAATCAAGATGAAAAATGAGGATTAAACAAGGACTTCCAATCATCTATTCTAAATTTAAAGAAGAAACAAAGGTAAATTTTTGGAGTTTCTAGCTTTGGTTTTATTTTCTAAAAGTTCTTCTTTGTAATTAGTTTTGAGATTGTTAAGAGATTGATCATATATGTTAATTGGTATGTATAATTTGTTATATGTAATCTCTAACAGGTTTTCATGTAATCATATTCGTGGAAACATTTGTTGGAAGAAGAAATTTGGTTTTATGGCTTAGTATATATATTTTGGTCCATTTTAAGGCTTAAATTGATTGTTAGATCATGTATATAATCTGAAATTGATAATAGATGTTGTTAGTATTTTGAAAGACGAAAACAACGAAGTTTAAACGGATTTATTTGGTTAGGAATCGAATCCATGGTGAATGATTGCGCTAAAACATGTTAAAACATGTAAAACTAATATGAACATGAGTTTAGGTCAAATTTTAGGTTACTTAATGTTTCTGTAAATTACGGATTCCTTGGTATGTTGTAGTTCTATGAATTATGAATCCATAGAGCCGAAAACGGACTCAATCGGATGTGTATAACTTGAGTTATGGAGATTAGAAGGGAAAAAGGGTCAGAAAATTTGCAAGAATAGCAAACTGGGAAAAAAAATTGCGTAACAGGCTACCAGTGGCGCAGCTGCGCTGCCCCCAAGGCTATTTGGGGCGCAGCTACGCTGGAACAGTGTCAGGAGGGACTGTTTTGACCTCCTGTGGTAAAACTGCCATAACGTTTTGATACGAACTCCGATTAAGGAGATTCAAGATGATTCAAAATGAGCACGAGTAGACCTACAACTTTCTTTCTTTAAGTTTTTTAATTTGAGGTCAGTAACAAGGGTCAAAATGGCCATTTTTTGAACTAATGTGTATTCGGAGGCAATCGGAGGGCGTCGTGCATGCACGTATGCAAGTGTAGTGCTTCTGACGGTAAAAGATGTTGTCTTAAGTTATAAAACATGAATGTTAGTATATATAATGATGCTTAACATTAATAAATGATGTATTAGATTAGTTATATAAGCACACTAAGCATGCACAAGAGAGGCAATTCGGGCGGGTGACGAATGAATATCGAAACGCCGTGACAAGTGTTAAAGAATGTAAAAAGTGTTTTAAGTCAAATGAAATGAACATTATAAGATATGAAATGGGGTTAGTATAAAACCAATAAGTAGTCTTAGCAAGACTTAAACACTTGAATGAATTTCAAATATTACGAAAAAAAATATAGTGAAATATAAGTCGATAGTTAACACAATCAAATTGAATATTGTGTATTGATAATAGGAAGGGTTATGAGATGTAGAGTAAAGTTTACATTAAAACTAATATGCTTTGCTATGTGACTAATAGTTGATGTGCATGATTATATAATTGTGTAGGGCACGTGAAGTGCAGATATCTGTAAGATGTTAAATTGTACATTATTGGTAAACAACGATCAAGGCAAGTCTTTCAGTTCCTATTTTTTACGTGCACTTGATGATGAACTGTTTAAAATTGTTTTACAAAGAGCATGATATGTTGTATATATGTTGTAAGCATGAAATGTTAAAGTCAATTTATGACTACATTGATTGATTAAAGAATGTTGATTGAGTAAGGAACTCAATCTTTATATTTGTTATGTGATGTAAAGCATGTATGCCATGTTACCTTAATTATTATGAGATGTATGTTGAGCATGTATTTATGTGCTATGTGATGCATGAAAGCTGTTAGATCTTGCTGAGCTGTCGAGCTCATTCTTGCAAATAATCACTTTTGCAGGTTAAGGATTCAAGGTAACGCTATGTGCTACTTGAAAGAAATGAATCAGATGTAATGCATGAAGATTTATATACTTTGGCTGAATTGTTATTATTTTAGACCCTGTTTAAGGTTTCAGATAATGTATTTGATAATGTATGATGGTTAACAGATGTTGAGTTGTAAAATTTAAATTTTACCCGATGTATAAGGGTTATTGAACGTGGTTGTAAGTTTTAGTTTATACTAACTCTGACAAAGAGATTCATGAAATAAAGTTGAATCAAAGTTATGTAATGATAAAGGTTGAGATTCAAGGATAATAAAGAAGGAATAATATAAAAGTTTTAAATATTCTGTATTTTTAGTGATTGTATCATTGATTAATGATGTAAAGCCTGAATAAGGATGTATTGTTAACGACCGATGTCGAGAGTTGTATTATATGAATTTTGGGGTCGTTATATTTACCTAAAACACCAAAGGTTATGGTTATACCAAATCACAGTTTTTATTCATAATCATGCTAATAAATTCATCTTTGCACTCAGGCCAAAGATATTCATTTGTAACATCAATGGTCATGATCATACTAGTCTACAGCCTTTAGTCATAATCATGTTAGTCAATTCATCTTTGCACTACGGGCCAAAGATATTCAACAGTAACATCAATGGTCATGATTATGCCAAACACCTGTCCATCTTTGCACTACGGGCCAAAGATATTCAACAGTAACATCAATGATCATGATCATACCAAACATATGTCCATCTTTGTCTTATGGGCCATAGATATTCAAGTTTCATATTTCAAAGATAACGATTAAAATTTAATAAGAAGATTTAGGTAAATAAAAATTCAAGTGAAATGATATTAGATGAAACGCACATCTCAAAGGAATATCTAATCATTTTAAAAATTATAGAAGCAATACTTATAATCATGTTGATCAATTCACCTTTGCACTTAAGATAAAGATATTCAATTGTAAAATCAATGGTCATGATCATACCAATGAACAATTCATCTTTGCACCCCTGGCCGAAGAGAACCCATAGTCATGATCATACCAATAATCTACCCATCTTTGTACTCAAGTCAAAGAGAACTTTCATCACCATGATTATAAAAATTTTATATAAGATGAATAAAAATAATAAGAACAATATGGTCAATGATAAATATTAGAGATTTGTAATTTAATTTATCCAAGTTCAAGAATGTTCAAATTGTCAACATAATAACCAATTGTGGAGTAAAATTCAAGAATAATATTTAAGATTCACATTTCAAGATAATCTGGACAAAAAATGAAAATTTAAATTCTGTTATGAATAGTACTCTGGCATAAATACTACCCCGGATGAATAGTACTCTTGCAGGAAAAGTACCCTAAATAAATAGTACTCTTGTATGAATAAAAGATAATTTGGACAGAAATAGAAATCAGATTTGTCGTGAATAGTACCCCGTGAAGAGTACCCCATCATGAAAAGATTAAAATTTCCATAAGAATGTTCAGATCTGTATTCCAGTGAAATGATATTAGATGAATCGCAAAACTCAAGGAATTTCTAATCATTTCAGGAATTATAGAAGCAATACTTACCATAGCAAGTTTAGATTTAGGAATCTAAAATGAAATAATATACGAACCTGCAAATGGATTTTCACCCGTCATGTGGTAGTCCGCGTAGACAGATCATTTCCATAATTTAATAAAGAATGAATACAAAGGGTTATTCACCAGACATGCGGTAGTCCGCGTAGACAAGTTATTCCTATAGCTTAATAAAGAAATGAATACGAAGGGTTATTCATCATGCATGCGGTAGTCCGCGTAGACAGGTTATTCCCACAACTTAATAAGGAATAGAATGGCAATACTTACGAGTATTGAAAGAAAATAACATCCTTTACGAATACGAATGAAATAATATCTCTTACCTTAGTAGAAGATTGGATACTGCAATAGTGTAGAAGATTAGAATACTATTCTTCTTTCTCTCTTGTTCTCTCTGTAATATCCGAGATTTGTTGTGTAATTTAATAATTATCAATAAACAAATTTATGTGAAACTCTTGTGTGATTTCTACTATTAGATGTATATGTGTTATACATACAGGTTTTATTTTAAGTTATGTGATGAGGGATGTTTAAATAGTTGGTTTAGATTAATTCAACTACTTGAGTTAGTTACGTAATTAAATTGATTATTTACGTGGGATGGGATTAAAACATGAGTTGGAGTTCGGAGCGGAATTTAGAGACGCGGACTGCGTATTTGAGTCCGGAACGTCAAAATTAGTCAGGATAGACTGTAACCACAAAAACGTGTCGCGGTTGACTTTTTGGTCAAAGTCAACCGATTGACTTTTTCGGGTAAAAAGTCAACCATAAATTTCGAAGATGAATTTGACGAAACGGACAGTCCCATGACGTCCGGAATGTCAACTTTAGTAAGAATCGATAAAGGTATCGAAACATTTTGCTACGAAGGGCAAAATGGTCAAAATAGTTTATTAAGTGATTAAAGTGATTATAATAATATTTTTGTAATGGATCAGCAGCTGGAGGGGGCCCACGAGACCAATATATTGGGACAAGGGAGGGAGTATATACGTATGTAGTAATATAGAAGGACGAGGAAGTTGGTTTTATTCCTTAAACCCAAAATCTTTTCATTTTCTTACTCCCACATTATTTTCATTCATATTCACGTTACATGAGAATTCAAGTTCTATAAGAACATCTCTCTCCCATAGTATTTTTATTTTCTTAGAAACCTTACCAAAATAAACTTGAGATAATGAGAGTTTGAGAGCTCTTGAGAATTTTGGAGATTTGGAGAGTCTAAACAAGCAAGGAGGAAGGAATATCAGAATCAAAACAAGGAGAAATTCACACCAAGAGGTAATTCATGACCCATTTCATATGTTCTTAAGAAAATAGTAAGAAAAAGCATGTATAGCCATGGTAAATGATTTGTTTTGATTTTGTGAGGCTATGTTCGTGTTGGTTACTGATATGTGGATGTAGAGAACGAAAGTTCTGGTTTTAACATGTTCCTTATGTACTAAATTTATGTCATGCATGCTAAGTGTTTGATATTATGCTTCCTAGATGTCAAGTTGATCAAATCATGAAAATTTAGTGAGGTTAAAGGTTGTGTTATGTGCAAACATATTAGTATAGATGATTTGGAAAGTATGAGCCTTTAGATTGCATGCTAGAATCGAAAACATGGATTTTTGTCAAAGTTGGTTGAACTTAGAATATGTGATTTTTTGGGTTTTTTGGAGCCTCGGAATCATGGTTTCTATGACCTAATTAGTGTATGTAATAATTTTGTAAAATACTATGTAGTATCATGTACAACCTGACCAAATTTCATAAGGAACGGAGCTAAATGGAGAGAGTTATGATTTTCGTTAGCAAACATGTTGGAAATAAAACTCTATAGATTTCTGGGTTTTTCCCAGAAATTTTCTAATTATAGAACGCTGTCTGGCATATTTTTCTAGGCAACCGGTTTGTGGTCCTAACATGCTAGTTTCTGGTATGTGATATTTTTGTAAAATACTATGCTATATGGAGTATATTGTTTCCAAGTTTCATAGTCAGATGTTGTGTAGTTTAATCGGAATTAAATTGCAAAGTGCGCTGGTCGAGTTGAGGAATTTTCTGGGCAATGAAGAGCAGCGCAGCTGCGCCGCTCATCAGGCTTGTGCCTGCGCAGCTGCACCGGTCCGGGTAGGTCAGGGTTGAGTCAGGTCGGGTCGGGCCGAAAAAATTTCAGAAGCTTATTTTTCCCAGATTCTGATATTGAACCCCTGGACCTATAAAATGCAACATGCTTGTGTAATTGAATGGTTTGTTAAGAGAATACGTGTTAGTTAATAACTTAATTTAAATAAAAGGAAACCATTTTCTTTCAAATTTGAGTTCGAGAACCTAATTGCTTAACGTGACACCTATGACTAGGTTACATGAAGGTTAATTGCTAGCTTTAACGATAGCAGACGTATCAGGCAAGTTTCTTACCCAATTTTTCATTGATAAATTAATCAAGCCTTACTTCTTTTATTGCGGTAAGGATAAGTACCGAGCTCGTGTTTATTCGTTGACATGTATAAGTTCCTTTGACGTAAAGTTCTACAACTTCAATTATCTTGCCAGTTTTATTGTTGATTACTCAGTTATTGCTTCAACTGCTATGCTTTAAAGTTCTATTTATTTAAAGAACTGTTTCTAAGTATGTTTCCTGGCCTTTGTTTTTGGCTAGTTATTATTGATGAAAAATGGTTTAATTCAAATCTTTCGAAGCTATTTAATGTTTACCAATCCAAATTGCTTTGGTGCGGTCTCGCATGAATACTAAGATGAACAACCCGTATAAACGGGCAAACAGATGTCAGGCATATAGTCCCATTTATGCTTATGCAATTTAAACTTTATACTTGTGCACAATGTAGGGTACGATAGGCTGATCACCTGGAGTACTTGCAGAGACCGTTTACAATCTAATTGATTGTTAAACCGTCTGATGGTTTTTGATGAAACAAAGTAACGTTCAGGGTATTTAACACCCCTTAGTATGATATTGAGGATTCTTACACTCCTACTCTTTTACCTTTTTGTTTAACACTTGATAATTCTTTCAACTATTGAGATATAGCCATACAGATGCTTTTACTCCTGATGTATGATTTCAAACTTCTTTATATACTTGCTGGGCAATTTGTGCTCATTCTTGCTTAAACCTTTCAGTTAAGGCTGAGAACGCTGAGGGCTCGGGCAAAGATAAGGGAAAGTATAAGATGAAATGTTGAGAGTTATTTATGTAATAAGTTTATATTTTCGCATATGATGTAATGTAGCGATAAACGCTAAGTTTGCGTTTTAGTTTATTTAAGGTTGTAAGAACTTAGAATTTTATTTGAATAAGTATGTAATAGTTATTATTATTATTGTTGTTGGAGTTTATGTAGTTAGATGATGATGTATATTGTACCGTGAGTACCATGTCCTGTAATCGATGTTACACGGATTTGGGGGCGTCACAGGTTGGTATCAGAGCTGTAGGTTATAAACTTTAGGTGGAGAACCTTAGACTATAACCTTAGAGAAGTTAGTGGAGGAAATAAGGAGATGAACTCACATAGAGTTCTAAGTGTAGTGTCAAATCTATTTTACTAAAAACAAAATCAAAATCTATTTTAACTACTAACCGAGTTGCTTTGTTTTGATTATAGGATGTCAGGAGAAGAAGAGGTTAGAGATATTCACGTAGTGAGTGAGCAGTTGGTGACAGCTGTACCTGAGCCTATAGCTGAGGCAGCAGATGACTCAGACCCAGAGGAGTGTCCTAAAGAGGAAGAGGAGCCCGAGGAGGACTCCGAAGAAGCACCTGAGGATACTATGTTGGATGAGTTGATGGATAAGATTACTGAGTTGGACGATAGAGTCCATGAGTTGGAGGAGCTGTATCAGGGGGAGCAGGAAGCTGCAGCACTGCTTGAGGCTTTGGTGCATCACCTGATAATTAGGAATGGGGATCTGGCTGATAAGCTGCGAGCATCAGACCAGAAGGCAGATAGGCTGAAGGATGAGAAAGAATATATCAGGACCCACTTGGGACATACCATTAATAGGTTAGAGTCGAGGATACAGAGTCTCGAAACTGACAAGCAGATTATTACCACATTCTGGGGAGATGAGAGGAGAGGCCGTGTTCGGGCCGAGAAGCTAACGAAAGAGTTAGAAGGTGAAGTGAGGGATAAGAAGGTTAGGATGGACAGAATGAAGTATGCATTTAAGTCAGCACATGGGAGGTTTCAGCATAGGGTGTATCACTTTCCACGTGAGGAGTACCGGTCTAGACATGCTTTAAGCCGAGGGCTGGTGCTGGAGATGGCAGATGAAGAGCATGAAGACGCCATTAGGCGGGGTCTTTAGTTATTCGTGATAAACTTTTACTATTACCGTTTAGAACGCTTATCTATGAAATAAAACTTGGTTTTTGGTTTTTACCAAGTATTTTTGTTTAAAGTGATGTAAATGGCTTGAGGCCATAAGACGATGAAATACCTTGGGTATTATGTTTTTAAAAAAATATATAAATATGCTTTTATTTAAAAATGTGATGTGATGATTAAGTTTTATATGAATTGTAAATGTTGTAGGAATAAGTTATGAGATGATAACACTAAGTTTATTTAAACAGAAAGATGGCTAAAGGAAGACGTCGTCAAACACCCGTGGGGACAGGCGTTAATGCTGGGGATCCACCAAACCCCATGCAATAATTCATAGACATGTTAGTGGGGGCACTTCATAATCAAACTCCGAATACCAATAACCCTCCAGCGGGCCAAGTGGCACACTTTAAGGACTTCAAGAGCGCGGGACCCCCTGAGTTCAAAGGAACTACGTAACCCATCAAAGCCCAAACATGGATCAAAGTAATAGAAAAGGCGTTTGCTATCGCCTGAGTAGGAGAGGAGCAGAAAACAATCTTCGCCACATATATGCTGAAGGGTGAAGCCAACTTCTGGTGGGAGGCAAACCAGACCAGGGCTGGAGAAGGTGTAATACCTTGGGAAGGGTTTAAGAAGATCTTCTTTCTAAAATTATTTCCCTATGAGTATGCAGAGTCTCATAGAGATGCGGTTCCTGGAGCTAAAGCAAGACGACATGACGGTACCTCAGTACGCCGCAAAGTTTAATAAGCTGGTGAGATTCACGCCTCATCAGGGTGATACTAAGGAGAGGAAAACGAGGAGGTTTGAGTAGGGTCTCAAACCCTGGTTGTACAGCAGACTTTCGGTGTTGCAGACGAATAGCTTAGCGACTCTCCTGGAGAAAGCTATAATCGTTGAGGGCGGAAGTGAGGCTCTGATGAAATTTAACAAGGAGAAAAAGAGGAAGACTAAAGGAGGGAATCATGGAGAAGGTAGCAGTGGCAGTGGTGCAAACAAAAGGAAGTGGAACAACAATAACAGTAGCAACAACAATGTCAACTCGGGAAACTCTGGGGGAAAACCAGGGGAAGCAAAGAAGAGGACTGAGGCATGCAAGGAGTGTGGGAGGAATCACTCGGGGGCATGTCTAAAAGGAAAGAATGTTTGTTTCAATTATAGGCAAGAGGGGCACATCTCTCCCAATTGCTCTGCACCGAAGAGAAATGGATGCTTCAACTGTAGAGCACGGGATCATCAGGCAAAGAGTTGCCCAAAGAAGAATTCAGCAAGAGGAAATGGAGGAAGGGGACCGAGGGGTGGAAATCTCACAATTACTGGACCACCAACTCAGAATCGACCAACAGCAAGGACTTTCAACATGATAGTTCAGGATGCGGTCGCATCCAAGGACGTGGTTTCAGGTATCATTTCGATTAATGATATATTTGCTTACGTATTATTTGATTCGGGTGCTACTTGTTCCTTCGTATTGCATGAATTCTCCCAACGATTAAACTTACCCCAGGAAGAATTAGAATATCCTATGAATATAGAAGTTGCTAATAAGGAAATCATTTCTGTTAGTCATATCTATAGGAATTGTGTTGTAGATATCAGGCGATATAGGTTATCTGTGGAGTTAATTTCGATTCAATTAGGAGAATTTGATGTAATTCTAGGAATGGATTGGTTATTTAACCATGGGGCATTAATAGATTGCCAGAAGAAATGTATAAACCTTATGACTCCAGATCAGTCTAAGGTAATGTTCTACGGGAGTAGGTCGCCAAGACACTCGAGTTGTCTGACGATGATGCAAGCGAGGAAGTTGCTAAGAAAGGGATGTGTAGGTTATTTGGCCCATATCGTCGATACGCAGAAAGTAGGGGTAGGGATGGGACAGATACCAGTAGTGAATGAATTTTTGGATGTATTTCTGGAGGAATTGCCAGGTATTCCACCGGATAGGGAGGTCGAATTTGTTATAGATTTAGAACCGGGAACGGCCCCGATCTCAAAAGCCCCATACAGAATGGCATCGGCAGAGATAAAGGAGCTGATGGTACAGTTGCAGGAGTTATTGGATAGAAAGTATATTCAACTGAGTGTGTCTCCTTGGGGAGCACCAATTTTATTTTTGAAAAAGAAGGACGGATCGATTAGACTTTGTATCGACTATCGAGAGTTGAACAAAGTGACGATCAAGAATAAGTACCCGTTACCTAGGATAGATGATTTGTTAAATCAGCTGAAGGGAGCAAAATATTTTTCCAAGATCGACTTGAGGACGGGATAGCACCAGTTAAAGGTGAGGAAGGAAGTTATTCCTAAGACAGCATTCAGGACTCGTTACGGACACTACGAGTTCCTAGTGATGTCATTTGGGTTAACAAACGCGCCAGCGGCGTTTATGGATATGATGAATCGGGTATTCAAGCAATACTTTGATAAATTCGTAGTAGTGTTCATAGATGATATCCTGATCTATTCCAAGAGTCAGGAAGATCATGCTGAACATTTAAGAATGGTGTTGGAGGCATTGAGAAAGGAAAAGTTATACGCAAAATTTTTGAAGTGCAAGTTCTGGTTGGAGAAAGTTCAATTACGGGTCACGTGATCGACAAGGACGGAATCTCCGTGGATCCAGCAAAGGTGGAAGCGGTAAAATATTGGGAACAATCGAAGACACCGACTGAAGTAAGAAGTTTCTTAGGATTAGCAGGCTATTACAGACGGTTTATCCAAGATTTTTCGAAGATAGCGGGAACGTTGACGAATTTAAAGAAGAAGTCGGTAAAATTTGTCTGGACAGAGAAGTGTGAAGAAAGTTTTCGGGAACTGAAGAAAAGATTGAGTGAGGCACCGGTGTTATCTTTACCAGGCGATACGGGTGATTTTGTGATTTGCAGTGATGCGTCACACAAAGGACTTGGCTGTGTGCTTATGTAACACGGCAAAGTTATTGCGTACACGTCGCGTCAGTTAAAAGATTACGAAAAAGAATATCCTACCCATGACCTAGAATTGGCAACGGTAGTATTTGCCCTAAAGATATGGAGGCACTATTTATATGGTGTAAAGTGTGAAATATACACGGACCATAAAAGTCTGAAGTATATCTTCACGTAGAAGGAGTTGAATATGAGACAGAGAAGATGATTGGAACTAATAAAGGATTACGATTGCGACATCTTATATCATCCAGGGAAAGCTAACGTGGTAGCGGATGCGCTAAGCAGAAAGGGCAGTGGTAGGTTGGCAATGCTAACAACTCAGGATGAGTTAGTTAAGGAGATGGCTAGATTGGAACTCGAGATAAAGAGCCCGAGGGAGTCAAATGAGAAGTTGTTTGCAATGGAGGTTCATCCGACGCTATTGGACAAAATCAAGGAAGCACAAGGCAGCGATGAAGAATGTGAGAAGGTGAGGAAAAGAATTTCTGACGGAGAGGAGCTTAAGTTCAGTGTGGGTGGTGATGGACTAGTAAAATTCGAGAAGAGAATTTGGGTGCCAGCGGTATCTGAATTAAAAGAAGAAATTTTGCAGGAAGCTCATAATTCAAGTTACTCAGTTCACCCGGGAAGCACAAAGATGTACCAGGATCTTCGCCAACATTATTGGTGGCCCAATATGAAGAGGGAAGTGGCAGAGTGCGTCAACAAGTGTTTAACATGCCAGCGAGTCAAGGCTGAACATCAGAAACAGAGCGGGCTACTTCAACCTTTAGAAATTCTAGAATGGAAGTGGGAGCATATCACGATGGATTTCGTGGTAGGACTTCCAACTACACAGAAGGGTTACGATGCAGTATGGGTGATCGTTGATCGGTTGATCAAGTCAGCGCATTTCTTGCCAATCAAGATAAGATACAACTTGGATCAATTGGCAAAGCTTTATATCAAGGAGATCGTTTCCAGGCACGGTGTGCCAGTATCAATTGTGTCTGATCGTGATTCGCGATTCACAGCAAATTTCTGGAAAAGCTTTCAAGAATGCATGGGAACACAACTAAGGTTGAGCACGGCGTATCATCCTCAAACAGATGGGCAGAGCGAGAGAACTATTCAAACTTTAGAGGACATGCTGAGAGCATGTGTTATAGACTTTAAGGGAAGCTGGGATAACCATCTACCGTTGGTGGAATTTGTATACAACAACAGTTACCATGCGAGCATCGGTATGCCACCATATGAAGCTTTATATGGAAGGAAATGCAGAACACCATCGTGCTGGGATGAAGTGGAAGAATGATAATTGCTAGGGCCAGAATTGGTGCAGCAAACTGCGGATGTGATCAAAACGATAAGAGCGAGATTAGTGATAGCTCAAGATCGACAGAAGAAATATGCTGATCAGCATCGGCAACAACGAGACTTCGACGTAGGCACTTATGTGTTTTCTAAAAGTGTCACCTTAGAAAGGGAAAATGAGGTTTGGGAAGAAGGGAAAACTTAGTCCCAAATTCAGAGGACCCTTTGAAGTGTTAAGGCGAGCCGGTGAGTTGGCTTATGAAATAGCTTTACCTCCGGAGTTAGAACATATACACAATGTGTTCCACGTATCAGTTCTACAACCCTATAAACAGGATTACAAGCATGTTATAGAGTATGAACCCATCCAGTTTGAAAAGGACTTAACCTATGAAGAGGTTCCAGTGCAGATAATTGATAAAAAAGAGCAAGTGTTAAGAAATAAGATAATACCTTCTGTAAAGGTTGTGTGGAGGAACCACAACGTCTAAGAGGCTACGTGGGAACTCGAGGAGAAAATGATGAAAACTACCCTAGTCTTTTTATTTAACTTGTAATGATTCCGGGGACGGAATCCTTATAAGGGAGGGTGAATGTAATATCCGAGATTTATTGTATAATTTAATAATTATCAATAAACGAATTTATGTGAAACTCTTGTGTGATTTCTACTATTAGATGTATATATGCTATACATATAGGTTTTATTTTAAGTTATGTGATGAGGGATGTTTAAATAGTTGGTTTAGATTAATTCAACTACGTGAGTTATTTACGTAATTAAATTGATTATTTACGTGGGATGGGATTAAAACATGAGTTAGAGTTCAGAGCGGAATTTAGAGAAGCGGACTACGTATTTGAGTTCGAAACGTCGAAATTAGTCAGGATAGACTGTAACCACAAAAACGTGTCACGGTTGACTTTTTGGTCAAAGTCAACCGATTGACTTTTTTAGGTAAAAAGTCAACCACAAATTTTGAAGATGAATTTGACGAAACGGACAGTCCCATGACGTCCGGAACGTCGACTTTAGTAGGAATCGATATAGGTATCGAAACATTTTGCTACGAAGGGCAAAATGGTCAAAATAGTTTATTAAGTGATTAAAGTGATTATAATAATATTTTTGTAAAGGATCAGCAGCTGGAGGGGGCCCACGTGACCAACATATTGGGACAAGGGAGGGAGTATATACGTATGTAGTAATATAGAAGGACGAGGAAGTTGGTTTTATTCCTTAAACCCAAAATCTTTTCATTTTCTCAACTCCCACATTATTTTCATTCATTAACACAATTGGTCATGGGATACACTAAGGGCCTCTCAACTGATGAATTCATATTCACGTTACATGAGAATTCAAGTTCTATAAGAACATCTCTCTCCCATAGTATTTTTCTTTTCTTAGAAACTTTACCAAAATAAACTTGAGAGAATGAGAGTTTGAGAGCTCTTGAGAGATTTGGAGAGTCTAAACAAGCAAGGAGGAAGGAATATCAGAATCAAAACAAGGAGAAATTCACACCAAGAGGTAATTCATGACCCATTTCATATGTTCTTAAGAAAATAGTAAGAAAAAGCATGTATAGCCATGGTAAATGATTTGTTTTGATTTTGTGAGGCTATGTTCGTGTTGGTTACTGATATGTGGATGTAGAGAACGAAATTTCTGGTTTTAACATGTTCCTTACGTACTAAATTTAGTTAATTTATGCCATGCATACTACGTGTTTGATATCACGCTTCCTAGATGTCAAGTTGATCAAATCATGGAAATTTAGTGAGGTTAAAGGTTGTGTTATGTGCAAACATGTTAGTATAGATGATGTGGAAAGTATGAGCCTTTAGATTGCATGCTAGAATCGAAAACATGGATTTTTGTCAAAGTTGGTTGAACTTAGAATATGTGATTTTTTGGGTTTTTCGAAGCCTCGGAATCATGGTTTCTATGACCCGATTAGTGTATGTAATAATTTTATAAAATACTATGTAGTATCATGTACAACCTGACCAAATTTCATAAGAAACGGAGCTAGATGGAGAGAGTTATGATTTTCGTTAGCAAGCATGTTGGAAATAAAAATCTGCAGATTTTTGGATTTTTCCCAAAAAAATTTTAAGTATAGAACGCTGTCTGGCATGTTTTTCTAGGCAGCCGATTTGTGGTCCTAACATGCTAGTTTCTGGTATGTGATATTTTTGTAAAATATTATGCTATATGGAGTATATTGTGTCCAAGTTTCATGGTCAGATGTTGCGTAGTTTAATCATAATTAAATTGCAAAGTGGGCTACTCGAGTTGAGGAATTTTCTAGGCAATGAAAAGCAGCGCAGCTGCGCCGGTCCGGGTCGGTCAGGGTCGGGTCGGGTTGGGCCGAAAAAATTTTAGAAGCTTATTTTTCCCAAATTCTGATATTTAACCCCTGGACCTATAAAATGCAACATGCTTGTGTAATTGAATGGTTTGTTAAGAGAATACGTGTTAGTTAATAACTTAATTTAAATAAAAGGAAACCATTTTCTTTCAAATTTGAGTTCGAGAACCTAATTGCTTAACGTGACACCTATGACTAGGTTACATGAAGGTTAATTGCTAGCTTTAACGATAGCAGACGTATCAGGCAAGTTTCTTACCCAATTTTTCATTGATAAATTAATCAAGCCTTACTTCTTTTATTGCGGTAAGGATAAGTACCGAGCTCGTGTTTATTCGTTGACACGTATAAGTTCCTTTGACGTAAAGTTCTACAACTTCAATTATCTTGCCAGTTTTATTGTTGATTACTCAGTTATTGCTTCAATTGCTATGCTTTAAAGTTCTATTTATTTAAAGAACTGTTTCTAAGTATGTTTCATGGCCTTTGTTTTTGGCTAGTTATTATTGATGAAAAATGGTTTAATTCAAATCTTTCAAAGCTATTTAATGTTTACCAATCCAAATTTCTTTGGTCCGATCTCGCATGAATACTAAGATGAACAACCCGTATAAACGGGCAAACAGATGTCGGGCATATAGTCCCATTTATGCTTATGCAGTTTAAACTTTATACTTGTGCACAATGTAGGGTACGATAGGCTGATCACCTGGAGTACTTGCAGAGACCATTTACAATCTAATTGATTGTTAAACCGTCTGATGGTTTTTGATGAAACAAAGTAACGTTCAAGGTATTTAACACCCCTTAGTATGATATTGAGGATTCTTACACTTCTACTCTTTTACCTTCTTGTTTAACACTTGATATTTCTTTCAACTGTTGAGATATAGCCATACAGATGCTTTTACTCCTGATGTATGATTTCAAACTTCTTTATATACTTGCTGGGCAATTTATGCTCATTATTGCTTAAACCTTTCAGTTAAGGCTGAGAACGCTGAGGGCTCGAGCAAGGACAAGGGGAAGTCTAAGATGAAATGTTGAGAGTTATTTATGTAATAAGTTTATATTTCCGCATATGATGTAATGTAGCGATAAACGCTAAGTTTGAGTCTTAGTTTATTTAAGGTTGTAAGAACTTGGGATTTTATTTGAATAAGTATGTAATAGTTATTATTATTATTATTATTGGAGTTTATGTAGTTAGATGATGATGTAAGTTGTACCGTGAGCACCATGTCCTGTAATCGATGTTACACGGATTTGGGGGCATCACACTCTCTCTATAGTTTCTCTCTCTATAGCTTGTGATTATAACTTTGCTCTTCAAAAATGGTAGGAAATAATGAATGAGTGGAGGAGTATTTATAGGCTAATAAAAGGTGGCAAATTATAAGGTTAATTATACTTTAGTACCTTCATCTTTACCTTCATTTTTAATTTAGTCCCTCAAGTATTATCAATCTTGCATAACATCCCCAAATAGTGTATGCATGTGAACCAATAGTTCCTTGCGTGTGAACCAATAGTTCCTTGCATGTGAATCAATAGCAATTAATTGCTCATTTATCCGATTAATTGCCCGTTTGGTCAATTTAACATCTAGAAATTTACTATTATCGAAATAAATGTCACTTTCAACTAACATTAATGTTCCCAACACAATGGAAATATTTTTATAAACAATTCATCATTAATTTTATAACTCACAATATTGACAACCATACCGTTCCCATGAAAGAGGGGGCTTTCCGATAAGAATTTATCATTACTAACGCGCAATTAAATAACATAACCCCTTTCCTTGACAGAACTTTCTAGACATTATCAATAATGCTAATAATAATATAAGTAACTGTGTCGTGTCAATTATTGATTTAATAATATAAAGTATTGTGCAGATGATACTATGACAATAGTTGAATAAATAATATAAAATACTATGCAGTAATTACTGTGGCAATTATTGAATACTTTCATTTAATAAAATTTGGGGTCTTACAATCTCCCCTCCTTATGAAATTTCATCCCCGAAATTTACGTACCTGGTAATTTGAAGAGGTGAGGATACCGTGCTTTCATTTTAAATTCTATCTTCCCGGTCATTTCCTCTGTATCAAGATTTTTCTATTGCTCATCTCTTGGATTTCATATATCATTCCAGAATACAGCTTCAAAACAAAGGTTAATTGACATATCATAATTTATCAACTTATTAAGTAAGAAAATTCAGCTTAGTTAGGACACACACTAGCGAAGGATATTATTCGTCTCTTCACTCCTAGTTCTAGTCTCAGATCTTCGCCAGAGACCATATTCCTAAGCTCTGATACAACTATGACGCCTCTAAAATAGGTCCACAAAACCCATTCTGAGTCACCAAATACATGGTACAGAATCTAAATACACATCTTCAAATTTCAACTATTATACGGTCGTGAAAAATACGACCACACAACTGTGAGCTTTAATACAAATATTATGTCGTATATAATACGAAAATATAATGCTCAAATTAAGTCCTCAGTACAATTATTATCACACTATTTTACAAAATAGTGAGGACTACTATAGCACTATCTCAGACCATCACTCCATTCTCCGACTAGTCCCAGCTATATTCTCATTTCCTAAAGAAAATAATGAAAGAAAAGGGTGAGCTCCACTAGCCCAGTAAAGAATATTATGACTAGTATAATGAAGAATAAATTATCTCTAGCCTTCAATAAATCAGATATAATATTATGGACAACAAGTTTTAGATCAACAACTGCAGCGAAAATAACAATCCATTAGAAGAGTTAAGTAGAGAATGATGTCTACTATCTTCTACAATTTAAAAGTCCATCATCAATATTTTATCCTTGTAACAGCAATCAATAGTTCCTGCCCACAATAATGTAAATAGTTCATGATCATAATTATGTTGTTAAATTCTCCTTTGTACCCAGGACGAAGATAATTTTCATCACCTGTCTTTATTTGAAACATCAAAGGTCATGGTAATACCAAATCACAGTTCATGTTCATAATCATGCTAATAAATTTATCTTTGCACTCAGGCCAAAGATATTCATTTGTAACATCAATGGTCATGATCATACTAGTCTACAGCCTTTAGTCATAATCATGTTAGTTAATTCATCTTTGCACTACGGGCTAAAGATATTCAACAGTAACATCAATGGTCATGATCATGCCAAACACCTGTCCATCTTTGCACTACGGGCCAAAGATATTCAACAGTAACATCAATGATCATGATCATGCCAAACACATGTCCATCTTTGCACTACGGGCTAAAGATATTCAAGTTTCATATTTCAAAGATAACGATTAAAATTTAATAAGAAGATTTAGGTAAATAAAAATTCAAGTGAAAAGATATTAGATGAAACGCAAATCTCAAAAGAATATCTAATCATTTTAGAAATTATAGAAGCAATACTTATAATCATGTTGATCAATTCACCTTTGCACTTAAGCTAAAGATATTCAATTGTAAAATTAATAGTTATGATCATACCAATTAACAATTCATCTTTGCACCCCCTGGCTGAAGAGAACCTATAGTCATGATCATACAAATAATCTACCCATCTTTGAACTCAAGTCAAAGAGAAATTTCATCATCATGATTATAAAAATGTTATATATGATGAATAGAAATAATAAGAACAATATGATCAAGGATAAGTATTAAAGATTTGTAATTTAATTTATCCAAGTTCAAGTGTAACGACCCCAAAATTTATACAATACAACTCTCGACATCGGTCGTTAACAATACATCCTTATTCAGACTTTACATCATAAATCAATGATACAATAACTAAAAATACGAAATATTTAAAACTTTTATATTATTCCTTCTTTATTATCCCTGAATCTCAACCTTTATCATTACATAACTTTGATTCAACCTTATTTCATGAATCGCTTCGTCAGAGTTATTATAAACTAAAACTTACAACCACGTTCAATAACCCTTATACATCGGGTAAAATTTAAACTTTACAACTCAACATCTGTTAACCATCATACATTATCAAATACATTATCTGAAACCTTAAACAGGGTCCAAAATAATAACAATTCAGCCAAAGTATATAAATCTTCATGCATTACATCTGATTCATTTCTTTCAAGTAGCACATAGCGTTACCTTGAATCCTTAACCTGCAAAAGTGATTATTTGCAAGAATGAGCTCGACAGCTCAGCAAGATCTAACAGCTTTCATGCATCACATAGCACATAAATACATGCTCAACATACATCTCATAATAATTAAAGTAACATGGCATATATGCTTTACTTCACATAACAAATATAAAGATTAAGTTCCTTACTCAATCAACATTCATTAATCAATCAATGTAGTCATAAATTGACTTTAACATTTCATGCTTACAACATATATACAACATATCATGCTCTTTACAAAACAATTTTAAACAGTTCATCATCAAGTTCACGTAAAAAATAGGAACTAAAAGACTTGCCTTGATCGTTGTTTACCAATAACAGTTTAACAGCTTACAAATATCTGCACTTCACGTGCCCTACACAATTATATAATCATACACATCAATTATTAGTCACATAGCAATGCATATTAGTTGTAATGTAAACTTTACTCTACATCTCATAACCCTTCCTATTATCAATACACAACATTCAATTTGATTGTGTTAACTTTCGACTTATATCTCACTATATTTTTTTTTGTAATATTCGAAATTCATTTAAGTGTTTAAGTCCTGCTATGACTACATATTGGTTTTATATTAACCACATTTCATATATTATAATATTTGTTTCATTAGAATCGAGACACTATTTAAGTGTATTACCACGTTACACGACGTTTCGACATTTATACGCCACACGCCTAACTCGCCTCTGTTGCATGTGTTTTGCATGCTCCTATATTGGGTTACATTACTCCATAATGTTTCACTCTTATAAAAATATAATATTAAACAAGGTCATACACACTCGTTAAGGCATTGAGACGCTTGCACGTCCATACGCCAAACTTGCCTATTCGAACGCCCAAATGACACGCATTTGTGCACGCTTAGCACACCCAACCAAATTGTCTAATACTCAAGGGTTAATGCTAAGTATCATTATAGTACCTAATAGTCATGTTATGGAAGTTAGAACATCATTTTACATGGTCAGGAGCATTACATGTTCATACGTGCATGCCCGACGCCCCTCGATTGCCTCTAAAAATACATCAGTCCCAAAAATAACCATTTTGATCCCTATCTAACGACCTCCAATTGAAAAACTTAAAGAACAAAAGTTGTAGGTCTACTCGTGCTCGTTCCGGATCATCTTGAATCACCTCAATCCGAGTCCGTATGAAAACGTTATGGCCATTTTACCACAGGAGGTCAAAACAGCCCCGAACTGAATTTTCCTCCCGGCGCAGCTGCGCCCCAAATAGCCTTGGGGGCAGCGCAGCTGCGCCCCTGGCAGCCTGTTACGTGATTTTTCTTTCTAGTTTGTGGTTCTGGCGAATTTTCTAACCCTTTCGTCCTTCCCATCTTCATAAATCAAGCTATACACATCCGATTGAGTCCGTTTTCGACTCTATGGATTCGTGAAACACTGAACTACCCGTCTATATGATAATTATAACACTTCAAAAACATTAGCAATTCCTTATACGCATTCCAATTTAGTGTTCATGCTACTTTTTTATGTTTTACACATATTTAGCGAATTCATTCACCACGGATTCGTTATTCAACCAAATCGATTCGTTTAACTTCCGTTGTTTTTGTATTTCAACGTATTAACAACATCCATCATCAATTTACAGTTTATAGTATGAATTTAAAACTAATTTTAACTCCAAAACCGACCATGTAATATATATAAAAATTAAAACTCCAATTCTTCACTTTCAAACATGCTTTCATGAATTTGATACTTCAAAAATCATCTATAGACAACATATAATAGATTATGTAATCCCAATACACATAAAACTAATTTCTCAACAAATTAACCATAGAACTTCAATTAAAGAGAATTTAGAAAACAAAACTAAGAACTCGAAATTTAAACTAGATTGTCTACCTTTGATTAGCTAGATGATTAGAGAAGCTTGATTAATCTTCTTCCTCTTCTTTGATTCTCAAAATTTTCTTCTCAATTTACAGAGAATTCTCTCAATTTCTCTATTCCTCTCTTCTGTGTTCTTAACCTTAGAAAAATAAATTACGTATATTCACTTAGCCCTCAGTTACACAAACCAAGAGTCTCAGTAGTTAGAAAATACAAAGGGTCTCTAGGCCATGTTTGGCTAGAACTCAAAATCCCTTTTTAATTTATTTTAATATTCCTCTATTATATGGTACATTTGTCACACATAACCAAACCAATCTTATAGTTTCATATTAAGTTACATTGGGTTTATTAATCACTTAATTTATTAAATCACTCCTTATCAACATAATAAATTTATTTAATAAATCATTCATCCTCTAATTTAATTATTTAATTAAATTAGAGCATTGTCATTCCATTAGCGTAAAAAAATACGCACCAATTATAAAATTGTTCATCATCAATTTACTTAATATCATCATACATGAATAAATTATTCCATAATAATTTCCATCAAATATTTACTTTATTTAATAAATATCTCAACTAAAATATTTATTTTACTCGATAATTATCTTAACTATTTACGAAATTCTCAATCAAATTACATTAACATATTACATTTATATGTAACACATTACCCTCTCATTTTATTAAAATAAATATATTTACATTAATTCACTATTTTAATTAAGTGAATTACTCTCATTATTTATGAAATTTAATTCATAACAATTATAGTGCCAACAATGCATAATAATCAAATTATATTATTCAATAATATAACTTCCAACTTAATTAACTTAATTCCCTTTTCAAATAATTTCGTTTCCCTTCTTTAATAGTTAAAATAAATTAACTACTAAACCTCATTCCTCCAACCTATGAATATATATATATATATATATATATATATATATATATCTTCTATATTCACACCACATCATATACTTCACCACATCGTATACTCATATCCAAACTCAAAATATCTCGTAATAAGAATTTTATTTATTAAATTCTTATAATAATAAATTTTCGAAAATTCGGGTTGTCACATCCTTCCCTCCTTGTAAGGATTCCGTCCTCGGAATCATCGAAACCCTACCTTACTCAGGTTTTCATCAAATCTCTTAAAAAACATTTATCGTTGAGTAACTTCAACGCATTACCTTAATATAGGTTTTATATATATATATATTCAACTACATTCAGTTTTTCAACGAATTCTAGGTTTTATTTCATAACCTTCATTTAAACACAATTATGTTTCAAATATTATATATTCTCTAACTCGTTCATTTCCTTTCTAAGGATCATTACCATATACTTTACTCGTCGAAGACATATACTTCATAATTCACTATCTTATAAGTATTTGGGTTATCACATTCACTCCTTCTTCTAAGAATTTCGTCCTCAAAATTTTTATTAATCTTTATTCATTCAATCTATCAAAGTAGATTTTACGTTAATTTTATTCACTAACTTGTTGTGTTCCACAACTATTTCTTTCTAGGGAATATAATTCTTGCCACCTTCACCTTCAGAATAATAAGAATCTTCCACAATTGTTCAATAATTGGGAAGCGATATGAATAACAAGAATTTAAAAGATTCCAATTCATGCTGAGGGGTCATAAGACCTTAAACTCTTCTCCAGGTTTTGTAATACCCGAGAATTTCCTATTATTATTAAATAATTATATTAATGGAATTGAGAATTTATTTGAATATAAATGATTTTGTGTTATGAGGATGATTAAATTCAATTATATTAAATTGAATATCTATGACAATTGAGAAAAATGTGGAGTTTACGATAAACTCGTTGAGAGCCTAGTGTGGCACAGTGATGGGAAATATTAATAATTATATTAATTAACGAATGAATTATTAAGTAAACAATTAATCTATATTAATTGTTAATTGCTATTGTAAAATATTAGCTGATGGTTATGGAATATTAACTGTGATTGATTAATAATACGTGATTTTTATTATTGCAAGAAATATAATAATAATAAACCACTTGTTTATAATTGTGCTGAGATTTATACTTGTTAATGTGATAATGAATCCTATGATTATTAATTAGGTGTTATTAATAATCGATGAGGAATGGATTAATTAATATTATTGTTAATTAATTGATAAGATAAATAATTTATTTATTTGACATTATGAATAATAAAACAAATAAGTAAGTTATTAATATAATAAGATTATATTGATTGTTATGTACAAGCATGCAATAATATATAATACAACTATATTATATAGTGTAGAGAAACACTTAGGTGTGACCATACAAGTATACATAAACTATGCTATATAATGCAATGTGAATATATTACACATATGGACCATGTATTAAGATTAATTAAACTATGTGAGCTACATGATTAATACCTATGTGACAATGTGTATGTAAGTATACATTAAAATGATATATCATGAATATATTGAAATCACTTGTTGATTGTAGAATTTAATGAAGGAAATATTGTGATGTGATTATATCCGGTATTAATAAATGTACATGGATGATATGTATGTTACATTGCCATATCACATCTACTACCTTGAAATATTAAGCATGTGACTTACATTATAATGTTAATTATAAAATATAGTATGAATAAATATATAATAGCCTAAGTGTATATGTATATATGGCCTTAGTGTTAATACACTTCATGTTGCAAATGCTGAGTTTCATATTGCCTTGTCCCTAAATGATAGTCACTATCTCTTCTCCCACGTGAAAGGCCAAAGGCCTAAGCTACTCCCTCATGTCAACTTCCTAGCTAGCCAATGATGCTCATGATGAAGAAGGATGTGGGTGATGGGGGTGGTTGGACACTATTCCATCAACTCCCCTCAATCCTCTAGTTCTTCATTTCCCCCATTGTTTCAAACCTTGGGGCAATTGCTTTGTATGGATATTGAATTCTCCTATAAATACCAAGCCTCTCTTCATTTTCTATGTTGCTAAAATTTGTGCTAAGTTGATATAGAGAGAGTATTGTGAGTTATAATCTGAATTTGAGAACAAGTCTTGTGCAAGTTTGAGCTCAAGAGGTATAAATCCTTCATTCTTGGTTCATCATTTTGTTTACTGTCAAAGTTTCCAATTCTTGATTTTGATTACAATTCATGCTAGATTGGATTAGAACATGTTCTTAGTTGTTATATAGACTTATAAACATGTTTAAACCATAATGTGGCTGCTTAGAAAAGTTTTTGTGAAGTAATTTCGTGAGTTGGATTTGATATGTGCCGTTGCAGGCTGCTCTCTGGACTGGAACAGGAGCCGCGCGGCCGCGCGTCTCTCTAGTACAATTTGGGCGCGGCCGCGCGCCACTGCAGAATTTGTTGATGATTTCTTTTATATCTTCTGATGTATTGAGCATGATGTACTGTTAGGATATGCATATAACTCACATTAACATATGGAATAAGGTTACTAGGTTATAGCAATCTATGCTAGTTGTTTTAGTTGAATATTTCAAAGAAAACTTAAAATTATGAAAAGAGGAACTTGGATATAGAAATACCATAATAGTATTCTGACTTTTGAGACACGTTTGTATGACCTAGAAACACATGGAATGCATATTGACTTAAGTATATATGTATCGTGATATAATATGAACATGTGAACCCAACTAGTGCACCTTTCTAACAAAAGTACAAGTTTTGAAGGTTGATATTGACATGTAAAGACCATGTATACATTCTGACTTTTCAAGCATGTTATGTGACCTTGAAATGCGGGTCAAATATGTTAACATATGAATCTAGATAGCATGAGCATGTTAGGCCTTATTAGCAAGCTTTACTAATGACAACATAAGCTTTAAATGTGGACTTTGACATGTTATATTAGGACTCTACATTCTGATATTTTCAACATGATTGAATGTAGTTTGAAGGCATCATATATGTACGTACTTGTTAGAGGTAATGCAAGTTAATCAAGCATGAGTTTGATTAAGTCACGAACTAGTAATAGTGCTAGAATCACATATCCATGACATAAGAAACATATGAACATGCGTATCAATAAAATATATGACTACTTTATATGTCTAAATGATAAGCATGACAATTTATGTGAATTCATGGCATTGTATAACCCTAAGTCGTTAGGGATCGTGAATTAAAATAAAATCATAAATGATTAGAACGAGGAAAGATTGTATACAAACATAAAAGTATCCTTTAAAAATGTATACATGCTACGTGATATTATATGATGTCACTTGAACCCGATTTTGACGGTAAACTTATGAGAATGTCATAACTTGCTAAAATGAAATATATTTAGTATTGATTGTAGTCTTATGTGATATTAATAATATGCGAATATGTTTGCTAATTGTGGTAGTCTCACATGATAGTAACGATGTATGAATATGATCAACTTGAGAAAAGAGAAAGTTAAGAATAAAAATTAGATACTAAATAATTGTGTAGCTAGGGTAAAACTTAGCTTGTGTGTTGATCGTATATTCGAAGATATAATGTGAAGTTAAATTATATGACTAATGAATATCATATATATACGTAACTGTATTACGATAGGAATTCGAAAGTGTTGATTGCTTTTCGTGGATAAACTACGCTAAAGGCAAGTTCTCTTACTTACACTCTCTTAAAGTGCAAGTATCCTAAACCCTTGCATTACTTTATTCAACGGATATCGTAAGCGAGTATCTAAAACTTATCTCTTTGGATACAAGTATTCTATCTTTGTATATTGCGAACTAGTTTCCTACTTAATTGTTTGAATTGAATTAGCATACTTGAACTCTTATTTCATTAAAGCTATTATTCATGTTGAACTTAGTATTGTTCTTGAATATTGTGAAAGTGTCTATGCCATTTGATTCGGCTAGACTTATGTTATTAAAAAATAACCCAAACTAATTGATTGGTGCGGGATCTTGTATTTGACTGAGAAGAACAACCTTCTTTGAAGGGAATATATAATTGTCGGAGAACCGACGTGCACACTTGAGTATGATTGATTGTTATGCATAACGATGGTACTTTAGGCTGATCACCTGTTGTACCTGTTTTTATTGGATTTTCATTTTATTACTGTCAATTCTAGTAGAAGTTCATAGTCCTTAGTGACTGCTCAGTATTCAGTTATTTAAAATCTTGAATTGACGTATTATTGAATCATATTGATATTATTCTGTCCTTAGCGACTGTTATTGAGAACTGTTGATATTCTTGTTATCCTTGAACGATCAAACCTTGTTATACCTTTTCGAGAATTGGGAATCTTATTATTCACCCTTATTGTATATTACTTGCTGGGCAATTTGTGCTCATTCTTGCTTTCCCTAAAACATTTCAGTTAAGGCAGAGCATGGCGAACCTTCGGGCATTGATAAGGGCAAGGGCAAGGCTACCAACTAGCTTATGTCTGTTATGTTTCAAATATATTAATATTGTGTGAAGATGATGTAGTAAGACTGGATTTGTTTATGTTTAAGCTTAAGTTAGATTATATAACAAGTCGTTAATTGATATTGCTATGTAATCTATTAAGTACTGTAGGTTGCGAGACTTGGGGGAATAATTATAATAAATCATTGTAAATTATTCTAGAATAGATTTTCCGCTGTGGTTGTGTGATATTTAGTTATCATTATTGCGATGTATTACCATGAGCACGTGATGAACCAAATTCGAGAGACCAAGTGGCGGTCCTGGAATTTGGGGGTGTCACAGGTTTAATAGTGCATCACCACTGTAAACCATCTTTAACAGAATGTTTAGCAATCACACAGACTGAAAACACTCTCTGCAAGTACTCTAGGTGATCAGCCTATCGTACCCCTACGTCGTGCACAACGTATTACATCTTAACATCGTAACGGCTATATGCGTTACTCTCGGAACCATTGTCTCCGATAACATGTACCCTTTTACAGGGTTGTTCACCTCAGCTTCTTAACATTTGAATCCTCACCAAAACAATTTGGTTTGGCATAGTTTGACAAAGAACGCTTGAATTTCATGAACATCTTTTAATATTCGTCTAGCTGAATAGAGTAGCATAGACTTCTAGCAATAACTCGGACATCAATCGGGATATATAAATATATATATCTTTAACCAACTCAAAATATATATATTTTTTTCATTTAAAGAAACTAAAAGTAAATAAATACCTTGTTCTTTTTATAGTTTAAGGAAACTAAAAATAAATGAATCTTTTCATAATATCCTGATACCGTACCGTAATAATGGTACGTTAAGGATTTCGTCATTACATGACGTTGTTATACTACATCATACCATAGTGGGCTGATGATCATACGATCACAACCAACACTAGGTTTAACTACATTGATAACTTCCTCGATTATTGTCTTTATACCATATCAAATGATGCATAGAACACATAAAATACATTTTGAAAATTTAAAATTATTTTTATCTGGCTGAAGCAATTAGCATAGACATGTGAATAATAGCACTATTTTTTAAAAAAAATCATTGGTTCCATCATTTGATCCAATGTTTTTTTTTAAGAAAACAGAAGTGCAACATCAGCACGAAGTCAATAAATTTTGAAAATCTGGCAAAGCTAGGAGATTTAGAATATAAAACTTTCTCCATTAATTAAATCTTTACTCCATCATTACTTAATCATTCTATCAACCTTAAACAACATCAATGCTTCCTACACTATAACCTTTCTATTCCTAGTATAGTTCATTAAACTTTCCACACTTTGGAAGTTAGGAACTTTCCACATTAATATGGGTTTAAGAACTTCCTAGTCAGACCATAGGCGTCCATTCGCAGAGGAGTTCCAAACATACCATATGATTATGAGTCATGAACTTACCATAAGCATGAGTTTCAAGAACTCGCACTTAATCCTAATAACTCTTACTAATCTTAATAATCTCTAACTATCAAATATACACATGAGAAAAGAATCACCTTTTCACCACATATACATTGATAGCGCGACACCAACATTCCAATGATTATCAATGTGATAAACTAAGTGCAAGCACAAAACCCTCGCCCATACAAAAGTTTGTACAACTCAGCCATCACATGATTATTCAATTGAAATCCCACCTAACTCTATCTTGCTCATAACTTGCTCTATACTCGATACAGTTTCCTTGAATCTCATCATTTATAACTCCTCGTGAGTTAACCTCGTACTATATCATAGTACATTCTCATTATAGCATCAAACTATAACTATTCAATCATTACTGACCATCTGTCTTTCAACTTTAAAAGATCACGTCGTGATCTTATTCTATAATCATCTCCCTTATGATTCTTCCTTATCTCATTATCGTTTTGTTTTAAAAACTTCTTATCTTTACCTATCATCATGTCATATCATGATTTCCTTTACGCTTTCAATATTATAGACTTTGTCTATTCATCGTAATTCGGCATCTTTATTATTGGAGTTAGGTAACTCCTGATTCTCATCTTCATATCTCTTTGAGATTCTTCTTTGAATCTTCTTGTTTATTTATTAACTCTTCTTTTAAGAATTTCTAACTTCGTTCATAAAGTTCAACATTTTATTCGAGTTTTATTCCTCGTTATTCTTACCTTCTTCTTATAATATTTCTAGGACTTAACACATCCTATACATCTACGTATGTGAAAAGAATCACATTTTCGTTATACGTAACTTAACTTCTCATTCTCTAAGGTCATAGTCTAAGGTACTCTTACCTAAGGTGTATAACCTATCAGCTCTGATACCAACTATAACGACCCCAAAATTTATACAATACAACTCTCGACATCGGTCGTTAACAATACATCCTTATTCAGACTTTACATCATAAATCAATGATATAATCACTAAAAATACGGAATATTTAAAACTTTTATATTATTTCTTTTTTATTATCCCTGAATCTCAACCTTTATCATTACATAACTTTGATTCAACCTTATTTCATGAATCGCTTCGTCAGAGTTATTATAAACTAAAACTTACAACCACGTTCAATAACCCTTATACATCGGGTAAAATTTAAACTTTACAACTCAACATCTGTTAACCATCATACATTATCAAATACATTATCTGAAACCTTAAACAGAGTCCAAAATAATAACAATTCATCCAAAGTATATAAATCTTCATGCATTACATCTGATTCATTTCTTTCAAGTAGCACACAGCGTTACCTTGAATCCTTAACCTGCAAAAGTGATTATTTGCAAGAATGAGCTCGATAACTCAGCAAGATCTAACAGCTTTCATGCATCACATAGCACATAAATACATGCTCAACATACATCTCATAATAATTAAAGTAACATGGCATATATGCTTTACTTCACATAACAAATATAAAGATTGAGTTCCTTACTCAATCAACATTCATTAATCAATCAATGTAGTCATAAATTGACTTTAACATTTCATGCTTACAACATATATACAACATATCATGCTCTTTACAAAACAATTTTAAACAGTTCATCATCAAGTTCACGTAGAAAATAGGAACTGAAAGACTTGCCTTGATCGTTGATTACCAATAACAGTTTAACAGCTTACAAATATCTGCACTTCACGTGCCCTACACAATTATATAATCATGCACATCAATTATTAGTCACATAGCAATGCATATTAGTTGTAATGTAAACTTTACTCTAGATCTTATAACCCTTCCTATTATCAATACACAACATTCAATTTGATTGTGTTAACTTTCGACTTATATCTCACTATATTTCTTTTTTGTAATATTCAAAATTCATTTAAGTGTTTAAGTCCTGCTATGACTACATATTGGTTTTATATTAACCACATTTTATATATTATAATGTTCGTTTCATTAGAATCGAGACACTATTTAAATGTATTACCACGTTACATGGCTTATCGTTGTTTATACGTCACACGCCTAACTCGCCTCTTTTGCATGTGTTTTGCATGCTCCTATATTGGGTTACATTACACCATAATATTTCACTCTTATAAAAACATAATATTAAACAAGGTCATACACACTCGTTACGGCATTGAGACGCTTGCACGTCCGTACGCCAAACTTGCCTATTTGAACGCCCAAATGACACGCATTTGTGCACGCTTAGCACGCCCAACCAAATTGTCTAATACTCAAGGGTTAATGCTAAGTATCATTATAGTACCTAATAGTCATGTTATGGAAGTTAGAACATCATTTTACATGGTCGGGAGCATTACATGTGCATACGTGCATGCCCGACGCCCCCCGATTGCCTCTAAAAATACATCAGTCCCAAAAATGACCATTTTGACCCTAGCTAACGACCTCAAATAGAAAAACTTAAAGAACAAAAGTTGTAGGTCTACTCGTGCTCGTTCCGGATCATCTTGAATCTCCTCAATCCGAGTCCGTATGAAAACGTTATGGCCATTTTACCACAGGAGGTCAAAACAGTCCCGGACTGAATTTTCCTCCCGGCGCAGCTGCGCCCCAAATTGCCTTGGGGGCAGAGCAGCTGCACCCCAGGCAGCCTGTTACGTGATTTTTCTTTCCAGTTTGTGGTTCTGGCGAATTTTCTAACCCTTTCCTCCTTCCCATCTTCATAAATCAAGTTATACACATCCGATTGAGTCCGTTTTCGACTCTATGGATTCGTGAAACACTGAACTACCCGTCTATATGATAATTATAACACTTCAAAAACATTAGCAATTCCTTATACGCGTTCCAATTTAGTGTTCATGCTACTTTTTTATGTTTTACACATATTTAGCGAATTCATTCACCACGGATTCGTTATTCAACCAAATCGATCCGTTTAACTTCCGTTGTTTTTGTATTTCAACGTATTAACAACATCCATCATCAATTTACAGTTTATAGTATGAATTTAAAACCAATTTTGACTCCAAAACAGACCATGTAATATATATAAAAACTAAAACTCCAATTCTTCACTTTCAAACATGTTTTCATGAATTTGATACTTCAAAAATCATCTATAGACAACATATAATAGATTATGTAATCCCAATACACATAAAACTAATTTCTCAATAAATTAACCATAGAACTTCAATTAAAGAGAATTTAGAAAACAAAACTAAGAACTCGAAATTTAAACTAGATTGTTTACCTTTGATTAACTAGATGATTAGAGAAGCTTGATTAATCTTCTTCCTCTTCTTTGATTCTCAAAATTTTCTTCTCAATTTACAGAGAATTCTCTCAATTTCTCTATTCCTCTCTTCTGTGTTCTTAACCTTAGAAAAATAAATTACGTATATTCACTTAGCCCTCAGTTACACAAACCAAGAGTCTCAGCAGTTAGAAAATACAAAGGGTCTCTAGGCCATGTTTGGCTAGAACTCAAAATCCCTTTTTAATTTATTTTAATATTACTCTATTATATGGTACATTTGTCACACATAACCAAACCAATCTTATAATTTCATATTAAGTTACATTGGATTTATTAATCACTTAATTTATTAAATCACTCCTTATCAACATAATAAATTTATTTAATAAATCATTCATCCTCTAATTTAATTATTTAATTAAATTAGAGCATTGTCATTCCATTAGCGTAAAAAAATACGCACCGATTATAAAATTGTTCATCATCAATTTACTTAATATCATCATACATGAATAAATTATTCCATAATATTTTCCATCAAATATTTACTTTATTTAATAAATATCTCAACTAAAATATTTATTTTACTCGATAATTATCTTAACTATTTACGAAATTCTCAATCAAATTACATTAACATATTACATTTATATGTAACACATTACCCTCTCATTTTATTAAAATAAATATATTTACATTAATTCACTATTTTAATTAAGTGAATTACTCTCATTATTTATGAAATTTAATTCATAACAATTATAGTGCCAATAAGGCATAATAATCAAATTATATTATTCAATAATATAACTTCCAACTTAATTAACTTAATTCTCTTTTCAAATAATTTCGTTTTCCTTCTTTAATAGTTAAAATAAATTAACTACTAAACCTCATTCCTCCAACCTATGAATATATATATATATATATATATATATTTTCTATATTCACACCACATCATATACTTCACGACATCATATACTCATATCCAAACTCAAAATATCTCGTAATAAAAATTTTATTTATTAAATTCTTATAATAATAAATTTTCAAAAATTCGGGTTGTCACATCAGGAATGTTCAAATTGTCAACATAATAACCAATTGTGGGGTAAAATTCGAGAATAATATTTAAGATTCACATTTCAAGATACTCTGGACAAGAAAAGAAAATTTAAATTCTGTCATGAATAGTACTCAGGCATGAATAGTACCCCAGATGAATAGTACTCCAGTATGAATAGTACTCTGATATGAATAGTACGCAAGATGAATAGTACTCTTGTATGAATAAAAGATAATTTGGATAGAAAAAAAACTAATTTTGTTGTGAATAGTACCCCATAAATAGTTCCCCGTCATGAAAAGATTAAAATTTGCATAAGAAAGTTCAGATCTGTATTCAAGTGAAATGATATTAGATGAAGCGCAAATCTCAAGGAATTTCTAATCATTTCAGGAATTATAGAAGCAATACTTACCATAGTAAGTTTAGATTTAGGAATCTAAAATGAAATAATATATGAAACTAAAAATGGATTTTCACCTGTCATACGGTAGTCCGCGTAGACAGATCATTTCCAAAATTTAATAAAGAATGAATACGAAGGGTTATTCACCAGGCATGCGGTAGTCTGCGTAGAGAGGTTATTCCCACAGCTTAATAAATAAATGAATACGAAGGGTTATTCACCATGTATGCGGTTGTCTGCGAAGACAGGTTATTTTCACATCTTAATAAAGAAATGAGTACGAAGGGTTATTCACCATGCATGCGGTAGTCCGCGTAGACAGGTTATTTCCACAGCTTAATAAGGAATAGAATGACAACTCTTACGAGTATTGAAAGAAAATAATATTCTTTTTAAATACGAAAGAAATAATACCTCTTACCTTAGCAGAAGATTGGATACTACAATAGTGTAGAAGCTTGGAATACTATTCTTCTTTCTCTCTTATTTTCTCTCTATAGTTTCTCTCTCTATAGCTTGTGATTATAACTTTGCTCTTCAAAAATGGTAGGAAATAATAAATGGATGGAGGAGTATTTATAGGATAAGAAAAGGTGGCAAATTATAAGGTTAATTATACTTTAGTACCTTCATCTTTATCTCTATTTTTAATTTAGTCCTTCAAGTATTATCAATCTTGCATAACATCCCCAAATAGTACATGCATGTGAACCAATAGTTCCTTTCGTGTGAACCAATAGTTCCTTGCATGTGAATCAATAGCAATTAATTGCTCATTTATCCGATTAATTATCCATTTGGTCAATTATACATCCAGAAATCAACTATTATCGAAATAAATGTCTCTTTCAACTAACATTAATGTTCCCAACACAATGAAAATATTTTTATAAACAATTCATCATTAATTTTATAACTGACAATATTGACAACCATATCATTTCCATGAAAGAGGGGGCTTTACGATAAAGATTTCTCCATACTGACGCGCAATTAAATAACCTAACCTCTTTCCTTGACAGAACTTTCTAGACATTATCAATAATGCTAATAATAATATGAGTAACTGTGTCGTGTCAATTATTTATTTAATAATATAAAGTATTGTGCAGATGATACTGTGACAATAGTTGAATCAATAATATGAAATACTATGCAGTAATTATTGTGGCAATTATTAAATATTTTTATTTAATAAAATTTGGGGTCTTACAATCTCACCTCCATATGAAATTTCATTCCAGAAATTTATGTACTTGGTAATTCGAAGAGGTGATGATACCTTGCTTTCATTTCAAATTCTATCTTCCCGGTCATTTCCTCTGTATCAAGATTTTTCTATTGCTCATCTCTTGGATTTCAGATATCATTCCAGAATACAGCTTCAAAACAAAGGCTAATTGACATATCATAATTTGTCAACTTATTAAGTAAGAAAATTCAGCTTAGTTAGGACACACACTAGCGAAGAATATTATTCGTCTCTCCACACCTAGTTCTAGTCTTACATCTTTGCCAGAGACCATATCCCGAAGCTCTAATACAACTATGACGCCGCCAAAATAGGTCCACAAAACCCATTATGAGTCGCCAAATACATGGTACAGAATCCAAATACACATCTTCAAATTCCAACTATTATACGGTCGTGCAAAATACGACCGCACAACTGTGAGCTTTAATACAGATATTTTTTTCGTATATAATACGAAAATATAAACGCTCAAATTAAGTCCTCATTACAATTATTATCACACTATTTTAAAAAATAGTGAGGACTACTATAGCACTATCTCGGACCATCACTCCATTCCCCAACTAGTCTCAGCTATATTCTGATTTTCTGAAGAGAATAATGAAAGAAAACGGTGAGTTCAACTAGCCTAGTAAAGAATATTATGACTAAGATAATGAAAAATAAATTATCTCTAGCCTTTAATAAATCAGATATAATATTATGGACAATAAGTTTTAGATCAACAACTGCAGTGGAAATAACAATACATTAGAAGAGTTAAGTAGATAATGATGTCTACAATCTTCTATGATTTAAAAGTACATCAATATTTTATCCCTGTAACACCAATCAATAGTTCCTGCCCACAATCATGTAAATAGTTTGGATCATAATTATGTTAATAAATTCCCCTTTGCACCCAGGACAAAGATAATTTTCATCACCTGTCTTTATTTGAAACACCAAAGGTCATGGTTATACCAAATCACAGTTCATGTTCATAATCATGCTAATAAATTCATCTTTGCAATCAGACCAAAGATATTCATTTGTAACATCAGTGGTCATGATCATACTAGTCTACAGCCTTTAGTCATAATCATGTTAGTCAATTCATCTTTGTACTACGGGCCAAAGATATTCAACAGTAACATCAATGGTCCTGATCATGCCAAACACCTGCCCATCTTTGCACTACGGGCTAAAGATATTCAATAGTAACATCAATGATCATGATCATGCCAAACACATGTCCATCTTTGAACTACGGGCCAAAGATAACGATTAAAATTTAATAAGAAGATTTAGGTAAATAAAAATTCAAGTGCAAAGATATTAGATGAAACGCAAATCTCAAAGGAATATCTAATCATTTTAAAAATTATAGAAGCAATACTTATAATCATGTTCATCAATTCACCTTTGCACTTAAGCTAAAGATATTCAATTATAAAATACATGGTCATGATCATACTAATCAACAATTCATCTGTGCACCCCTGGCCGAAGAGAACCCATAGTCATGATCATACCAATAATCTACCCATCTTTGAACTCAAGTCAAAGAGAACTTTCATCATCATGATTATAAAAATGTTATATATGATGAATAGAAATAATAAGAACAATATGATCAAGGATAAGTATTCGAGATTTGCAATTTAATTTATCCAAGTTCAAGAATGTTCAAATTGTCAACATGATAACCAATTGTGGAGTAAATTTCAAGAATAATATTTAAGATTCACATTTCAAGATAATCTGGAAAAGAAAAGAAAATTTAAATTCTATTGTGAATAGTACTCAGGCATGAATAGTACCCCAGATAAATAGTACTCCAGCATGAATAGTACTCTGGCATTAATAGTACCCGAGATGAATAGTACTCTTTCATGGATAAAAGATAATTTGGACAGAAAAAAAAACCAATTTTGTTGTGAATAGTACCCCGTCCTGAAAAGATTAAAATTTCCATAAGAAGGTTCAGATCTGTATTCCAGTGAAATGATATTAGATGAAGCGCAAATTTCAAGGAATTTTTAATCATTTCAGGAATTATAGAAGTAATACTTACCATAGTAAGTTTAGATTTAGGAATCTAAAATGAAATAATATGCGAAACTGCAAATGAATTTTCACCCGTCATGTGGTAGTTCACGTAGACAGATCACTTCCAAAATTTAATAAAGAATGAATACGGAGGGTTATTCACCAGGCATGCGGTAGTCTGCGTAGAGAGGTTATTCCGACAGCTTAATAAATAAATGAATACGAAGGGTTATTCACCATGCATGCGGTTGTCCGCGTAGACAGGTTATTCCCATGGCTTAATAAAGAAATTTATACGAAGGGTTATTCACCATGCATGCGGTAATCTGCGTAGATAGGTTATTCCCACAGCTTAATAAGGAATAGAATGACAACCCTTATGAGCTTTGAAAGAAAATAACATTCTTTACGAATACGAAAGAAATAATACCTCTTACCTTAGTAGAAGATTGGATGCTACAATAGTGTAGAAGATTTGAATATTATTCTTCTTTCTCTCTTATTTTCTATCTATAGTTTCTCTCTCTATAGCTTGTGATTATAACTTTGCCTCTTCAAAAATGGTAGGAAATAATGAATGGATGGAGGAGTATTTATAGGATAAGAAAAGGTGATAAATTACAAGGTTAATTATACTTTAGTACCTTCATCTTTACCTCCATTTTTAATTTAGTCCCTCAAGTATTATCAATCTTTCATAACATCCCTAAATAGTACATGCATATGAACCAATAGTTCCTTCCGTCTGAACCAATAGTTCCTTGCATGTGAATCAATAGCAATTAATTGCCCATTTATCCGATTAATTGTCCGTTTGGTCAATTTAACCTCCAGAAATCAACTATTATCGAAATAAATGTCTCTTTCAACTAACATTATGGTTCCCAACACAATGAAAATATTTTTATAAACAATTCATCATTAATTTTATAACTCACAATATTGACAACCATATCGTTTTCATGAAAGAGGGGGCTTTCCGATAAGGATTTCTCCTTACTGACGCGCAATTAAATAAGCTTACCCCTTTTCTTGACAGAACTTTCTAGACATTATCAATAATGCTAATAATAATATGAGTAACTGTGTCGTGTCAATTATTTATTTAATAATATAAAGTATTGTGCAAAAGATATTGTGACAATAGTTGAATCAATAATATAAAATACTATGCAGTAATTACTGTGGCAATTATTGAATACTTTCATTTAATAAAATTTGGGGTCTTACAATCTCCCCTCCTTATGAAATTTCATCCCCGAAATTTACGTACCTGGTAATTCGAAGAGGTGAGGATACCATGCTTTCATTTCAAATTCTATCTTCCCGGTCATTTCCTCTGTATCCAGATTTTTTTTATTGCTCATCTCTTGGATTTCAGATATCATTCTAGAATAAAGCTTCAAAACAAAAGCTAATTGACATATCATAATTTGTCAACTTATAAAGTAAGAAAATTCAGCTTAGTTAGGACATACACTAGCGAAGGATATTATTTGTCTCTCCACACCTAGTTCTAGTCTCAGATCTTTGCCAGAGACCATATCCCTAAGCTCTAATACAACTGTGATGCCCCAAAAATAGGTCCATAAAACCCATTCAGAGTCGCCAAATACATGGTACAGAATCCAAATACACATCTTCAAATTCCAACTATTATACGGTCGTGCAAAATACGACCACACAACTGTGAGCTTTAATACAGATATTATTTCGTATATAATACGAAAATATAAACACTCAAATTAAGTCCTCATTATAATTATTATCACATTATTTTACAAAATAGTGAGGACTACTATGGAACTATCTCGGACCATCACTCCATTCCCCGACTAGTCCCAGCTATATTCTCATTTCCTGAAGAGAACAACTGAAAGAAAACGGTGAGCTCAACTAGACCAGTAAAGAATATTATGACTAAGATAATGAAGAATAAATTATCTCTAGCCTTCAATAATTTAGATATAATATTATGGACAACAACATTTAGATTCAACAACTGCAGCGGAAATAACAATCCGTTAGATGAGTTAAGAAGAGAATGATGTCTACTATCTTCTATGATTTAAAAGTCCATCATCAATATTTTATTCCTGTAACACCAATCAATAGTTCCTTCCCACAATCATGTAAATAGTTCATGATCATAATTATGTTGATAAATTCCCCTTTGCACCCAGGGCGAAGATAATTTTCATCACCTGTCTTTATTTGAAACACCAAAGGTTATGGTTATACCAAATCACAGTTCATGTTCATAATCATGCTAATAAATTCATCTTTGCACTCAGGCCAAAGATATTCGTTTGTAACATCAATGGTCATGATCATACTAGTCTACAGCCTTTAGTCATAATCATGTTAGTCAATTCATCTTTGCACTACGGGCCAAAGATATTCAACAGTAACATCAATGGTCATGATCATGCCAAACACCTATCTATCTTTGCACTACGGGCCAAAGATATTCAAGTTTCATATTTCAAAGATAACGATTAAAATTTAATAAGAAGATTTAGGTAAATAAAAATTCAAGTGAAAAGATATTAGATGAAACGCAAATCTCAAAGGAATATCTAATCATTTTAAAAATTATAGAAGCAATACTTATAATCATGTTGATCAATTCACCTTTGCACTTAAGCTAAAGTTATTCAATTGTAAAATACATGGTCATGATCATACCAGTCAACAATTCATCTTTGCACCCCTGGCCGAAGAGAACCCATAGTCATGATCATACCAATAATCTACCCATCTTTGAACTCAAGTCAAAGAGAACTTTCATTATCATGATTATAAAAATGTTAATATATGATGAATAGAAATAATACGAACAATATGATCAAGGATAAGTATTAGAGATTTATAATTTAATTTATCCAAGTTCAAGAATGTTCAAATTGTCAACATGATAACCAATTGTAGAGTAAAATTCAAGAATAATATTTAAGATTCACATTTCAAGATAATCTGGACAAGAAAAGAAAATTTAAATTATGTCGTGAATAGTACTCAGGCATGAATAGTACCCCAAATGAATAGTACTCCAGCATGAATAGTACCCCGGATGAATAGTACTCTGGTATGAATAGTACCCGGGTTGAATAGTACTCTTGTATGAATAAAAGATAATTTGGACATAAAAAAACTAATTTTGTTATGAATAGTATCCCGTGAATAGTACCCCGTCATGAAAAGATTAAAATTTCCAATAAGAAAGTTCAGATCTGTTTTCCAGTGAAATGATATATGAAGCGCAAATCTCAAGGGATTTCTAATCATTTCAGAAATTATAGAAACAATACTTACCATAGTAAGTTTAGATTTAGGAATCTGAAATGAAATAATATAAGAAACTGTAAATGCATTTTCACCCGTCATGCGGTAGTCCGCGTAGACAGATCATTTCCAAAATTTAATAAAGAATGAATACGAAGGGTTATTCACCAGGCATGTTGTAGTCTGCGTAGAGAGGTTATTCCAACAGCTTAATAAATAAATGAATACGAAGGATTATTCACCATGCATGCGGTTGTCCGCGTAGACAGGTTATTCCCACAGCTTAATAAATAAATGAATACAAAGTGTTATTCACCATGCATGCGGTAGTCCGCGTAGACAGGTTATTCCCATAGCTTAAAAAGGAATAGAATGACAACCCTTATGAGTATTGATTGAAAATAACATCATTTGCGAATACGAAAGAAATAATACCCCTTACCACTGTAGAAGATTGGATACTACAATAGTGTAGTAGCAGAATACTCGTCTTCATTCTCTCTTATTCTCTCTCTATAGTTTCTCTCTCTATAGCTTGTGATTATAAATTTGCTCTTCAAAAATCGTAGGAAATAATGAATGGATGGAGGAGTATTTATAGGCTAGGAAAAGGTGGCAAATTACAAGGTTAATTATACTTTAGTACCTTCATCTTTACCTTTATTTTTAATATAGTCCCTCAAGTATTATCAATCTTACATAACATCCCCTAATAATATATGTATGTGAACCAATAGTTCCTTGCATGTGAATCAGTAGCAATTAATTGCTCATTTATCTGATTAATTGCCCGTTTGATCAATTTAACATCCAGAAATCAACTATTATTGAAATAAATGTCGATTTTCACTAACATTAATATTCTCAACACAATGAAAATATTTTTATCAATAATTTATCATTAATATTATAACTCAAAATATTGACAACCAAATCGTTCCCATGAAAAAGGGGGCTTTTCGATAAGAATTTCTTCTTACTGGCGCGTAATTAAATATCCTAACCCTTTCATTGACAGAACTTTCTAGACATTATCAATAATGCTTATAATAATATGAGTAACTATGTCGTGTCAATTATTGATTTAATAATACAAAGTATTGTGCAGATGATACTGTGACAATAGTTGAATCAATAATATGCAGTAACTACTGTGGCAATTATTGAATTCTTTCATTTCATAAAAATCGGGGTCTTACAAATTTGATGTCTAACAACTCCTGTAGTTGGACCTTTAACTCCTGAAGTTCAATAGGAGCCATTCAATATGGGGTTTTGAAAATGGGTTTTGTACCGGGTTCAAGGTCAATAAAAAATTCAACTTCACGTTCTGGGGGGAGGCCAGGATGTTCTTTGGAAATACATCAGGGAATTTATTAACAACAGAAATATCATTCAAATCTGACATATTCTTTTTTAAATCGGTGACATGGGCTAAGAAAGCTTAACATCTATTTTTTAATAAATGAATAACTTTATGACTTGAAATGACAGTGATTGATTTTAGTGATTTGGTTGCTGGAATTCACATAAATGGTTTGTTAGGAATATGAAAGCTAACAACCTTACGAAAATAATCAATTTTAGCATGATGAGTAGTTAACCAGTCGATTCCTAAAATCACATCAAATGCAAGTATTTTTAAAAAGATGAGATCAACAGGTAATGTGAGGGTGCCAATTTGAATCAAACAAGATTTATAAATAGTGGATGTAACGAAGGTTTCTCCCAACGGAGTTTCAACAAATAAGTCAAAGTCTAATTTCTCGGGGGTCAATTTCAAACGTTGAGTATTAGCAGGTGAAATAAAAGAGTGGGTAGAACCGGTATCTAATAAGGTATAGACTACGCAAGAGTTTATGATTAGCTTACCCGTGAAAACTTCGTTTGGGTTCCTTGCTTTTTGGGAAGTCACGACAAAAGCTCTCCCATGAACCACCGACTTTGACTTGTCTAGGACAGCCTTAGGTGTCACCATCCCAGCTGGACTTGACTTCGCTATAGGGCACACTCGAGCTATGTGACCTTCCTTTCCGCAATTGTAACACACTTTGGGTTGCTGTGTACAATTTGGACTGATATGCCCCTTTTGTCCGCATTTTGAACATACGACTGGTGGTCGTTCTCCTCCCCTAGAAACGGTTGTTCGTGCTGGTGCTGGTGCTGGTGCTGCTGCCGATGTCTTTCCGTTGTCATTGTTGAATCTTCTCTTTTTTAAATTTCCACCTAACTCACTTCTTCTATTATCTTGGCCATGATTACCACCAAAGTGGTTACCATTTCTGGCATGATAATTTCCTCCACGCAGGTTATCATTATTCCGATGACGGTTGCCACCGGTACGTACGACTATTATCGTGTTGTCGGTTGTTGTCCTTTGGTTGAACAGTCTCATTATCCCGCTCTAATAATTGAGTCCTATTCACAACATATGAATACAAACAAAGTTTATGAGAAATGAGGTATTGACGAATTTCAGGTTTCAAACTGCTCAAAAACATTCGTGTCATTCGTTCCTCATTATCCACCAAATGGGATGCAAACCGGGATAATTGCTCAAACTTGGCCTCGTATTGTGATACAGTCATATTGTTCTATTCTAGTTTGATGAATTCCACCTCCTTCATATGACAAATACTTTTTGGAAAATACTTGTCGTTGAAAAATTCCTGGAACTTCACCCAAGTCATCTTAAGTGCGGAAAGATTAGTACGTTTTACAGATTCCCACCAGTAATCTGCCTCTCCAAGCAACATAAAGGTGGAGAAGGGAACCTTTTGCTCCTCTGTGCATCCTAGGACATCAAATATTTTGGTGATCTGCATAATCTAAGCTTCTGCCTTGAGTGGCTCTGCCTTCCCCAAAAACTCCGGCGGTCCCAACTCCTTGAATTGCTTAACAATGACCAGCCGTGAGTTACCATTGTTTCCACCTGCATTTTGAAGAGGAGTCTCTCTTGTCTAGTTTTGCATGAATTGTAGAAGCTCCTAAACACCCCATCATTCATCATTTGGTCGGTGTTATTGTTTACAGTAGGATTATTTCCTTCCTGATGCACATTATCCTGGTTATTGATTGGCAGTGTCTCGATGGTCTCATATGCTCCATTGCTCATCTCCGATTTTTTAGATGTCATTCTAAATTACTGCCATAAAACAAGGGTTAATTAAAGAATTGACATGTCACATATTATCCCTATATTCTGACCGACCAATTAAATAACCAATAAGCTTAGGTAGGACACACTAGCGAAGGTTTTACTCGTCTCTTCCCACCTAGTTATAATCTCAGATCTCCACTAGAGATCATATCCCTAAGTTCTGATATCAACTGTGACGCCCCAAAAATAGGTCCACACAACCCATTCTGAGTCGCCAAAATACATGGTACAGAATCCAAATACAAACTTCATATTTACAACTATTAACTGTCGTGCAAAATACGACAACACATAAACTGTGAGTTTCAATACAAATATTATCTTGCAGACAATATCCAAACTCAAATAAAGTCCTCATTACAATAATTGTCACCCTATTTATAGAATAGTGAGGACTACTATAGTAACCATCTTGAACCATTACTCCACTCCCCGACTAGTCCCAGCTACATTCTCGCTTCCTAAGAAGAACAATGGAACCAAAAGGAAAAGGGTGAGCTCAATTAGCCTAGTAAAGAATATTATGACTAAGATAATGTAGAACAAATTATCCTTAGTCCTTTATAGGAAAAAATCTGATAGAATATAATAGACAACAAGTTTTAGATCAACAACGGTAGCGAAAATAGCAATCCATTTGAAGAGTCAAGTAGAGCATGATGTCTACTATCTTCTATGATTTAAAAGTCCATCATTAATATTTTATCCCTGTAACACCAATCAATAATTATTTTCAATCAACGAATTATCTATGCACTACGGGCCAAATATATTCGTTTGTATCACCAGTGGTCATGATCATGTCAAACACCTGTCCATCTTTGCATTACGGGCCAAAGAGAACTTTCACCACAAGAATTTTTCTATAACACCAAAAGTTATAATTATACCAATACACAATTCCTGTTTATAATCATACCAATCAACAGTTCATCTTTGCACTACGTGTTGGGTTTGTACGAAATCATAGGCGCAATCAAATTGCAAAATAAGCGGAAGCATAGTATATCAGAGTTTAAAAAATTTCTACAAAACCATTACCCGGATCATCTTTTATGCAAATTATTAATTTAAAACAATAAATAAGAAGTTATGGAATTCATACCCTTGTAGAACGAAGCTTTCAAATGTACAACTTCAACTACTTGTTCTTCGTGATCTCCTTGAATTTTCGGGTTAGATTCCTTCCTTTAATCAACGTTAGCCACCCAAGTGTTTGGCCTCTAAGAGGTTGATAGTAGTGTGCATACAAGCCAATCATGTATGATGATAAAGCACGTACTTTGTAAACAATCTTATTTATTTATTAATGAAATATTCATTTATTACAGGCATTTAATTATCTACATGTTGCTGTTTTTATAATATGTAAATAACCCATAGTTTTAAGCAATGCTTTTAGAATCATGATGATGATCATGCTAATGAGATCTAAATTCTTAGAAAGTTTTAAAACTTAAATAGTTCCCAATCGTGGGATTACTAAAAAGGGGATTAGTAAATCCGGATAGATTGGTACATATGTTGCTTGCTCATTGGATGAGGATGATTGATCTCATGATCATTTGTGTGGAGACACTAAAGCAAGTATGTAGGTGCTTATTGGAGAATAAGTTCACTGAACGTGATTCGCTATGGAATACCTAATGGAGTTTTACTCGCATGTCAATAGGAATTCCTAATGTGATAGTAGTACAAGTGATCCTTGGACTTGAGATCATCATAGTATCTTGTATGTAACAAATTATACTTTGACTTATTCCTTAAGACCTTTTAAGGCATATATAGGGTATGCTTGGGTATAATGAGTTACATATGGAGATAATGAATGATCAATAAAGAATCTACCACCTCTAGTAAAAGAGGAGATATGTCCCATGTGATTCGTTAAATGACAACCCAGGAATCCTTGGCCAAGGTGAAATGAAATTAGAAAGGAGTTTTTAATTTGCATTATTTGGAGTTGTGCATTTTCTAATCGAAATACATATAATTAAATAAAATAAGACTTGACAGTAAATCCATGTCTTATATTTAATTGGGACATTGTATGGTGGAAGGATTGAATTGTATGGTAACTATTAACTCACAGGTTCTTTTATGATTAATGTTGAAATCTATATTATCTGGAAAGTCGTTGATCGCTAGGGAGGCTTATCCCTATTGTAGAATAAATATTATTTATTTAAATAGATTATTAGTTTAATTTATTTATTTAAATAAGATTAAAATTGTTTTAATTGATTTATTCACAACCGGTTTACTATGGAGAACCTAAAGGGTCACACCATAAAATGAAGAATAATTATTTAAGAAGGTAATGGCATAATCGTAATAATGCATTAAGTATAATTAATTTAATCTATGGTGATAGAATAAATTAAATAGCTTAATGTTTATTATTTAATATTTTAGAAATATTAAATATAAATTAATAAGAGGAGTCTTATTAATATTATTACAATTATTATTATTTTAATTTCTAAAGGAGTTTAGTAATTAATTTAATATTTAGTACTCTCATTTATTCCTAATAAGATTAGGAGACAAATTAATTAAATGAATTTAATTAATTATTCCCATGTGGTGGGAAGCCTAAATTAATTAAAGGAGTTTAATTAATTAAAAGAAATCCCATGTCTAATAGGATTAGAAGGGTTGACCAATGTCTATATAAGAGAAGTCTTATAATAGATATTAGATTGATGTAATTCCAATTGTTGGAGAGTACTCCTTTTCTATAGAGGATAGAAAACTAAGGTTAAGCCAAACACCCTCCTTCTTGATAATTCATCTTCCTTGGTGGATCACCTCTAGAGGCCAAACACTTGGGTGGCTAACGTTGATCAAAGAAAGGAATCTAACCTGAAAATTCAAGGCGATCACGAAGAACAAGGAGTTGAACTAGTACCTGTGGAAGCTTCGTTCTACAAGGGTATGATTCTATAACTTCTTATTTATCGTTTTAAATTAATAATTTGCATAAAGGATGATCCGGGTAATGGTTTTGTAGAAATTTTTTAAACTCTGATATACCATGCTTCCGCTAATTTTTGCAATTTGATTGCGTCACGATTTCGTACAAACCCAACAGTGGCATCAGAGCCAAATCTTTATGCAATTATTAATTTATTTTTGATTTCATATACATATGGGTATGTATTTAAAATAATTTATTGGGCATAATTTTATTGTATAAAATTATATTTTTTAAGGAAAAAAAAAAGAAAAAAAAAAGTCTTTTTTTGGGACGAATCACAATTTTTTTTTGGTGCTAATCTTGAATTCTGCAAAGAAAAGGTGTTGTCTATTTCCTACTCCAAAAAGAAGGTGACCCATCATGAAAGGACTTTTTTTAATAAACCTTGCAGGACTCTTTTAATAAAAGAAGGTGACTTCTTTTTAAAAAATAAATATGATATATTTATATATTATATTCTAAATAATTTTATAATTAAAATAAAGAGTTTATTTTAATCTTGAAATTGGATTTCATGCAATTTAAAATTGCCCATTAAATGATACTCATATATATATGGAATGTTTTAATTCATGAGATGAATATTTATTTATTGATATATATGGTGATATGTATGAAAATAAATGGGGATTGATTATGGACTATTTGACCAATGTGATTGGATTTTATTTTAGTTGAATGCTTGAATGAATGGGTTTTATTAAATGGGGTCTGCGTACCTCGTCTTCTCTAATTTCTTTTCTTGATGTAAAATTCTATCTCCTTCCTATGTACTTCCCCTTGACTGTTGATCAAGGTTTCTATTTAAATTAAATAGTTTAATGTAATAAGAATAGTTAGAATTATCTTGAAGAAATTGGAGACCAAGGAGCAAGGAGCGCGTGAAGACCCGTTTGTATGGAGCCCGAGTTTAAATGTAATAGTTATATTTAAATTTAAATTCTTGCACTCCTAGGTTTGACCTTTTGGTTCACTTGGTGGCTCTAGTGAACCAAACTAGAATAAAAGTCCATAATCAATCCGGGTAGAATATAATATTCTATATTGCATGCTAAATATTATATATATTATATTTTATGCAAACATGCTTCGCATGTTTAATAAAATGACGCGTATTTTATATATATATGTGCATGCGCGCTAAACAAGATGAGACAAATAATAACAAACCCCTCAAAGAAATAATATTAAGTCTGAAGCGTTCAATGATATTTGGAATATCGAACGTCGCCTTCTAGCATGATAAATTAATAGAGTATTAAATATTTAATATGAGCTTGTTGTGCTATCCACAAGGCGAGTATTGCGTATTTAAGATGTTAATTAATCACATTTGATGCTTATCAAGAAAATTGAACGATCTAGTCTTGTTGTGCTATCCACAAGGACGAACATTTTTCTTTTTTGAATTTATGGAAGTGCTAGGCTGGACTTAACTTAAATCATTTTAGTTCGGATGTGCACACACTTGACCATTATGATTTAAGAGGCAAAATAAAAGGAGTTATATAGTGTTGTAATTGACAAGAGTTGTCTACCTATTTATTTGTATATCGCTTGTTGTGCTATCCACAAGGTTATATACATTTGAAATGGGATCCTTATTCTCACTAGCAAATCTTTAATTAGATGTTGCCGAACTATATAAGTGAGGGTAATATAGTTTAATGAAAATAGTGGGAGATACCAATTTAAAATAAAGACCTAAATTTATTTTGGTATGCAAAATTAATAAAATGAATGTTTGCTAAAATGTTATTTTTCACATGCAGAATTTTAAAAATGTCTAAATCACTAATCTCACTACGAAGCATACTTGATGCAAACAAGCTTACCGGGCCGAATTATAAGGACTGGCTAAGAAATCTGAGAATTGTTCTCACTGCTAAAAAGATTTCTTATGTCCTAAATTCAACTGTCCCTGAATCTGTTTCAGAAACAGCCTCTGAGGAAGAGATTGCCACTTTCAATAAGTGGCAAGATGATGCATCTGTGGCTCAATGCATCATGCTCGCATCCATGAATAACGAGCTTCAGCGTCAGCACGAAAAAATGGATGCTCCTGCTATGCTGCTTCACCTCAAGGAGTTGTATGGTGAACAGAGTAGGACTGCTAGATATGAGATATCTAAGGAGCTCTTCCGATCTCGGATGACCGAGGGTACTGCCGTCGAGACTCATGTCCTGAAAGTGATCAATTTGATTGAACGCCTTGGACAGCTTGGGTTCGTCACGGATGGGGAGTTGAGTCAAGACTTGGTCTTGCAGTCACTCCCTGAGACCTTCTCGCAGTTTGTGGTTAATTTTCACATGAATAAGCTAGATGTAAGCTTGCCTGAGCTGCTTAACATGCTGAAAACTGCAGAAGGTCACTTCCCATCCAAGAAGAACCATATCTTGATGGTGGATTCTTCCAATAAAAGGAAGAGACCTAAGGTATCTTCTGAAAAGAAGAAATCCAAGAAGGCTAAGGGAAAGGGGAAAGAAAAGGAACAAAAGAAACCTGAATCAGCTAAAGGAATGTGCTTTCATTGCAACAAGCCGGGACATTGGAAAAGGAACTGCAAGAAGTATCTAGCAGAGAAGAAGCTTGGAGAAGCTTCGACTTCCAATCAAGGTTTGTTTATGATTGAAATTAATTTTTCTGAAAGTCATAATTCTACTTGGGTATTGGATACCGGCTGTGGTTCTCACATATGTAATACTGTGCAGGGACTGGTCAGAAGTAGAGAGCTGAACAATGATGAGGTGATCCTACGAGTGGGGAATGGAGCAAAGGTTGCTGCATTAGCTGTAGGAACTTATTATTTAGCAATGCCTTCGGGCAAGTCCATTTATCTTAATAATTGTTATTATGTTCCGAATATTATTAAAAACATTATTTCAATTTCTGTATTGGATATGGAAGGATTTAACGTTGTTATAAAGAACAATAGTTGTTCTATTTATAAAGACGATGTTTTATATGGTATTGGAAATTTGCGAAATGGACTTTATACACTTGACTTACAAGAAAATATATTTCAAATTGAACAAACTAAGAAAAGAAAAAGAGATGATATTAAGTATACCTACATGTGGCACTGTAGACTCGGTCATATCAATGAAACAAGATTATCCAAGTTGCATAAAGATGGGCTCCTCGAGCTATCTGATTATGAATCATATCCAACTTGTGAATCTTGTCTCATGGGTAAAATGACTAAATCTCCTTTTAGTGGAAGAGGAGAAAGAGTTACAGAGTTGTTGGCATTGATTCACACAGACGTTTGTGGGCCTATGACAACAAGTGCACGGGGTGGGTATTCTTCTTTTATTACTTTCACTGATGATCACTCAAGATTTGGATATGTGTATTTAATGAAATACAAGTCAGAATCATTTGAAAAGTTCAAAGAGTTCAGAAATGAAGTAGAGAAACAAACGGGCAAGAGTATAAAGATACTTCGATCAGATCGAGGCGGAGAATACTTAAGTGGTGAGTTTCTCAATTGTCTCAAAGAAAATGGTATAATCTCACAATGGACTCCTCCAGGTACACCACAGTTAAATGGAGTATCTGAAAGGAGAAATCGAACACTGTTAGACATGGTTCGATCCATGATGAGTTTTACCGACCTTCCAATTTCCTTCTGGGGATATGCCCTAGAAACGGCTGCATACCTACTTAACAAGGTACTTACCAAATCCGTCCCAAAGACTCTATATGAGATGTGGAAGGGGAGGAAACCAAATCTTAAGCATGTTAAGACTTGGGGTTGTCCAGCTTATGTCAAAAAGTTTGAACATGATAAGCTACAGACTAAATCCGAAAAGTGTAGATTTGTGGGATACCCTAAAGAAACTGTAGGGTATTATTTCTATCATCTAACTGATCAAAAGGTGTTTGTTGCGAAACATGCTGCCTTCTTGGAAAAGGAGTTTATCCATGAAGGGGTCAGTGGGAGTAAGATATATCTTGAAGAAGTTCAAGAACCACAAATTACCACGGATCAAAGTCAGGTACCTGACCAAGTAGAAGAACCAACTATACCACACCCTGTTCGTAAATCTTGGAGAGTACCGAAGATACCTGAGAGGTATGGATTCGTTATAGAGGATGATGATGAGGTACACATCATGAATGATGATGATCCATTGAATTACGAACAGGCCATGAGTAATAAAGACTCAGGGAAATGGCTTGAAGCCATGAAATCCGAAATGGACTCCATGTATGAAAACAAAGTATGGACTTTGGTTTCACCACCTGAAGGCATTAAGCCTATTGGGTGTAAATGGGTCTTTAAAAGAAAGACTGGAGCGGACGGCAAGGTGGAGACCTATAAGGCCCGACTGGTTGCAAAAGGTTTCAAACAAAGACAAGGAGTTGATTATGATGAAACCTTTTCACCAGTAGCTATGCTCAAGTCCATTCGGATTTTGCTTGCAATTGCAGCTTATAACGACTATGAGATCTGGCAGATGGACGTGAAAACGGCCTTCCTCAATGGAAAACTTGAGGAGGATGTGTATATGACACAGCCAGAGGGATTTGTTTCAAAGGTTGGAATAAATCAAGTCTGTAAGCTGCAACGATCCATTTATGGATTGAAGCAAGCTTCTCGTAGATGGAACATTCGTTTTGATGAGACAATCAAAGAGTTTGATTTTATCAAAAATGACGATGAACCATGTGTGTACAAGAAGGTTAGTGGGAGCGTAATTTCATTCCTTGTATTATATGTTGATGATATATTACTGATAGGGAATGACATTCCTATGCTACAATCAATTAAAATCTGGTTATCTAAACACTTCTCCATGAAGGACTTGGGAGAAGCATCCTATATTTTGGGGATAAAGATCTATAGAGATAGATCTAAAAGGATGCTTGGTTTATCCCAAGGAACGTACATTGATGCAATGCTAAAGAGATTTAGCATGGAAGATTCCAAAAGAGGTCTCATGCTGATGAGCCATGGAATACATCTCTCCAAGAAACAGGCCCCAAAGACACCTGAGGAGAGAGACCGTATGAGTAAGATCCCTTATGCTTCTGCAATAGGATCTATCATGTACGGTATGATATGTACTAGACCGGATGTTGCTCATGCACTTAGTGTAACGAGCAGATACCAGTCGAATCCTGGAGAAGAGCACTGGAAGGCAGTGAAGAATATCCTAAAGTACTTGAGAAGGACTAAAGATATTTTTCTTGTCTACGGTGGGTCTGAATTAAAACTCGAGGGCTTCACAGACTCAAGTTTTCAAACGGACCAAGATGACAGTAAATCTGTTTCGGGGTATGTTTTTTACCTTGAACGGAGGCGTAGTGAGTTGGAAGAGTTCCAAGCAGCAAACAGTTGCTGATTCAGTGACAGAGGCAAAGTATATAACTGTAAGTGAAGCTGCAAGTTGATGTTTTAGATGAAAAGTTCATTACAGAACTAGGAATAGTTCCTAAGTCTCATCTTGAATCTAAACATGTGTTGCGGCACTTTGATTAAACAAATCATTGAAAGAGGAGAGTGTAGACTCTCAAGACAACATTGCAGATCCATTAACTAAAGCTTTAACACAACAGCAGTTTGATCGTCACTTAGAGAAGATGGGTATGAGATACCATGGCGATTGGCTTTAGTGCAAGTGGGAGATTGATAGTAGTGTGCATACAAGCCAATCATGTATGATGATAAAGCACGTACTTTGTAAACAATCTTATTTATTTATTAATGAAATATTCATTTATTACAGGCATTTAATTATCTACATGTTGCTGTTTTTATAATATGTAAATAACCCATAGTTTTAAGCAATGCTTTTAGAATCATGATGATGATCATGCTAATGAGATCTAAATTCTTAGAAAGTTTTAAAACTTAAATAGTTCCCAATCGTGGGATTACTAAAAAGGGGATTAGTAAATCCGGATAGATTGGTACATATGTTGCTTGCTCATTGGATGAGGATGATTGATCTCATGATCATTTGTGTGGAGACACTAAAGCAAGTATGTAGGTGCTTATTGGAGAATAAGTTCACTGAACGTGATTCGCTATGGAATACCTAATGGAGTTTTACTCGCATGTCAATAGGAATTCCTAATGTGATAGTAGTACAAGTGATCCTTGGACTTGAGATCATCATAGTATCTTGTATGTAACAAATTATACTTTGACTTATTCCTTAAGACCTTTTAAGGCATATATAGGGTATGCTTGGGTATAATGAGTTACATATGGAGATAATGAATGATCAATAAAGAATCTACCACCTCTAGTAAAAGAGGAGATATGTCCCATGTGATTCGTTAAATGACAACCCAGGAATCCTTGGCCAAGGTGAAATGAAATTAGAAAGGAGTTTTTAATTTGCATTATTTGGAGTTGTGCATTTTCTAATCGAAATACATATAATTAAATAAAATAAGACTTGACAGTAAATTCATGTCTTATATTTAATTGGGACATTGTATGGTGGAAGGATTGAATTGTATGGTAACTATTAACTCACAGGTTCTTTTATGATTAATGTTGAAATCTATATTATCTGGAAAGTCGTTGATCGCTAGGGAGGCTTATCCCTATTGTAGAATAAATATTATTTATTTAAATAGATTATTAGTTTAATTTATTTATTTAAATAAGATTAAAATTGTTTTAATTGATTTATTCACAATCGGTTTAATATGGAGAACCTAAAGGGTCACACCATAAAAGGAAGAATAATTATTTAAGAAGGTAATGACATAATCGTAATAATGCATTAAGTATAATTAATTTAATCTATGGTGATAGAATAAATTAAATAGCTTAATGTTTATTATTTAATATTTTGGAAATATTAAATATAAATTAATAAGAGGAGTCTTATTAATATTATTACAATTATTATTATTTTAATTTCTAAAGGAGTTTAGTAATTAATTTAATATTTAGTACTCTCATTTATTCCTAATAAGATTAGGAGACAAATTAATTAAATGAATTTAATTAATTATTCCCATGTGGTGGGAAGCCTAAATTAATTAAAGGAGTTTAATTAATTAAAAGAAATCCCATGTCTAATAGGATTAGAAGGGTTGACCAATGTCTATATAAGAGAAGTCTTATAATAGATATTAGATTGATGTAATTCCAATTGTTGGAGAGTACTCCTTTTCTATAGAGGATAGAAAACTAAGGTTAAGCCAAACACCCTCCTTCTTGATAATTCATCTTCCTTGGTGGATCACCTCTAGAGGCCAAACACTTGGGTGGCTAACGTTGATCAAAGAAAGGAATCTAACCTGAAAATTCAAGGAAATCACGAAGAACAAGGAGTTGAACTAGTACCTGTGGAAGCTTCGTTCTACAAGGGTATGATTCCATAACTTCTTATTTATCGTTTTAAATTAATAATTTGCATAAAGGATGATCCGGGTAATGGTTTTGTAGAAATTTTTTTAAACTCTGATATACCATGCTTCCGCTAATTTTTGCAATTTGATTGCGTCACGATTTCGTACAAACCCAACAGAGGTGATCCACCAAGGAAGAGGAATTATCAAGAAGGAGGTTGGTTGGCTAAACCCTAGATTTCTATCCACTATAGAAAAGGAGTACTCTCCAACAATTGAAATTGCCTCAACTGATATCTATTATAAGACTCCTCTTATATAGATATTCTTATAATAGATATTAGTCAACCCTTCTAATCCTATTAGACATGGTGTTTTATTTAATTAATTTAGGCTTCCCACCACATTGGGAATAATTAATTAAATTCATTTAATTAATTTGCATCCTAATCTTATTAGGAATAAATGAGAGTACTAATATTAAATTAATTCCTAAACTGCTTTAGAAATTAAAATAATAATAATTGTGAGAATATTAATAAGACTCCTCTTATTAATTTATATTTAATATTTTTAAAAATATCAAATAATAAACATTAAACTATTTAATTTATTCTATCAACATAGATTAAATTAATTACACTTAATGCATTATTACGATTATGTCATTACCTTCTTAAATAATTATTCTTCCTTTTATGGTGTGACCCTTTAGGTTCTCCATAATAAATCGGTTGTGAATAAATCAATTAGAATAATTTTAATCTTATTTAAATAAATAAATTAAACTAATAATCTATTTAAATAAATAATATTTATTCTACAATAGGGATAAGCCTCCCTAGCGATCAACGACTTTCTAGATAATATAAATTTCAACATTAATCATAAAAGAACCTGTAAGTAAATAGTTACCGTACAATTCAATCCTTCCACCATATAATGTCCCAATTAAATATAAGACATGAAATTACTGTCAAGTCATATTTTATTTAATTATATGTATTTCGATTAGAAAATGCACAACTCCAAATAATGCAAATTAGAAACTCCTTTCTAATTTCATACTGCCTTGACCAAAGACTAATAGGTTGTCATTTAACGAATTACATAGGACATATCTCTTCTTTTACTAGAAGTGGTAGATTATTTATTGATCATTCATTATCTCCGTATGTAACTCATTATACATAAGCATACCCTTTGATATACCTTAAGGGCTTTTAAGGAATAAGTCAAAGTATAATTCATTACATACAAGATACTATGATGATCTCAAGTCCAATGATCACTTGTACTACTATCACATTAGGAATTCCTATTGACAGGCAAGTAAGACTCCATTGGGTATTCCATAGTGAGTCACGTTCAGTGAACTTATTCTCCAATAAGCACCTACATACTTGCTTTAGTGTCTCCACACAAATAATCATGAGATCAATCATCCTCATCCAATGAGTAAGCAACATATGTACTGTAAGACCCCAGATTTTATTAAATAAAAGTATTCAATTTTTCTATTTAGTAAATGGTTAAATTGATAAAAGTTTAAAGTTAAGGGTGAAATATGCAAATTTTTCAAAGTAAACAAGTGGTTATAAAATATTCTTGTTGTCGGGGAATATTCGTTTGGTCGTGGAATATTCTTGTTGTCGGAGAATATTCGTACGACGACGCAGCTATTTGTGGGCCCCACAACGGAATAACTGTCGGATATAGAAAGCAACAGAAATAACCTTTTTATAAAATAACGGCGTAGTTATTAACGTTAGTACTGTTGAAATACCCGGTGGTTAAAATACAGTAATACACGGTGTTGCACAGTAGCACACGGTATTGCACAGTATTACGAATTATTGATTCTTACGAAAGAATGGCACTTACTCAGTTATTGTTACAGTAATTACTGTTCAATATTTTATATTATTGATTCAATAATTACATGATATTTTATTGATTCAATAATTGCTACGTTGATATTTTATCAATAATTGCTACGTTGCTATTTTATATGATTGATTCAATAATTGCTACAGTTGATATTTTGTATTATTGATTCAATAATTGTCACTGCACAGTATTTCACATTATCAACTCAATAATTCATATTATTTGAATAATATTATTAGATAGCATTATTGACAATGTCTAAGGAATTTCTGTCTTGGTGGGTTATTTAATTGCACGCCAGTAAGGAGAAGTCCTTATCGGAAGGCCCCCTCTTTCCTGGGAACAACCTGGTTGTCAATATTGTAGTTCTGTAATATTATTTGTGAATAATTAATTATTGATTTATATGATAAGAAAATATTTATTTTGTGGATATAAAAGAAGGAATTAGTGCTGATATGTTTTTATCAGTATTTTGGTGTGAAAAATCATTCGTTTATGGATTTCGGATAATTTATGTTTGGAATTTGGAAAATCTTCCTTCTAAAAAGTTGTAGAGAATTAAATTTCCTATGAAAAAGACATAAAATTTGTATTTGTCTGACAAAGGGGCTATTTATTATGAATTAGTGAAGTTTCAAAAAATAAATATTTTTTTTTAAAATGGTGGGCCCCACTTTTGGTTGGTGAATGCTGATGGCTTTTCTTGGGGAGGCGGCTAGAAATTTTTTTAAAAAATTTTATTCAAAAGTCTACTTTGGCATCCTAAGCTTTTCCTATAAATAGGGTGCTTAGGTTAGAATTGAAAATCACATCAGAATCAGAAGTTTTCTCTCTCTATAATATCGAGCGTATTTTTGTGAGTATTTAGATTCTTTGAGTGTTACTATTCAGTGTAAGTTTCATTCGGTATTATATCCGATATTTCAGTCAGAAGTACTATTCTTTTGAGGTAAGGGATGTTATTTTTTTCGTAAATGATGTTATTGGTTTCACTATCATTTCATCGAAATATTGGTATGAATTTTATTATAAAATTTTTACCTTTTCCGTCGAGATTACTATTCACATATACGGCACTATTCACATATACGGCACTATTCACGAATACGGCACTATTCACGAATACGGTACTATTCACGAATACGGTACTATTCACGAAGTATGATTTTTCTTATGAAATTTCTATTTTTTTCATGTTAGAGTTACTATTCACGTATACGACACTATTCACGTATACGGTACTAGTCACCGAAAAATTAAATTTTCTTCTATTTGTCCAAGTTGCCTGTTAAGGTTCCTATCTTTGATCGGATCCATATTTTGAACTTCATTCTTGAATTTTACTCCACAATTGGTTATCAAGTTGACAATTGGATCGTATTCTTATATATAACATTTTTATAATCCGGATGATGAAAATTCTCTTTGATTTGAGTGTAAAGATGAGTAAATTAATGGTATGATCATAACTATGGGTTCTCTTTGGCCAGTAGTGCAAAGATGAATTGTTGACTGGTATGATCATGATCATTGATTTTACAATTGAATATCTTTAGCTTAAGTGCAAAGGTGAATTGATCAACATGGTTATAAATATTATTTCTATAAATTCTGAAATGATTAGATATTTATTTGGGATTTGAATATCTTTGGTCTATAGTGCAAAGATGAGCTGTTGATTTATGAATATCTTTTGCCTGTAGTGCAACGATGAATTATTGTTGAATATCTTTGACCTGTAGTGCAAAGATGAGCGGTTGATTTGTGAATATCTTTGGCATGTAGTGCAAAGATGAGTTATTGATGAATATCTTTGGCCTGTAGTGCAAAGATGAATAATTAATTGTTGAATATCTTTGGCCCATAGTGCAAAGATGAATTGATTAGCATGATTATGAACAGGAACTGTGATTTGGTATAACAATAATCTTTGGTGTTTCAGGTGAATATAGGTGATGAAAATTATCTTCGTCCTGGGTGCGAAAAGGAATTTAGCAACACAATTATGATTATGAATTATTCACATGATTATGAACAGAAACTGTTGATTGGTGTTACAGGGATTAAACATTGTTGGTGAACTTTTAACATGGAGAAGATAATAGACATTATGGTCTATTTGTCTCTTCTAATGGATTGTTCGTTTCGCTGCAACTATGGTTGAAAAATTTTATCATCTACCATATATTATAAATCTCTGATTTATTACTGATGAAGACTATCGATAATTTAATTATCTTTAGTCATGATATTCTTTACTGGGCTATTTGTGCTCACCCTTTTGCTTCACAATTCCTTTCAGGTAATAAGAGTATAACGGGGTCGAGCAGGGATAACAGGGGAATAGAACGAGGGTCTATAACTGTTGAAGTTTTCCACCAAACAGTATAAAAATAATTTTATTGAAAATTTTAGATAAGTGTGTCGTATTTTATACGTCATTTAACCGTTGATTTTGGTGACCTGACTTAAGTGAGGTGATCCCAATTTTGAAAGGGTGTTTTGTCAGTATCATACAAGATGTCTAACCACATACGACTTCATATTATTATAAGACATGGTTGTGCACATCCACTTGCTGATTATATCTATGAGCATTACCTATATAATATTGGAGTTTGGTTGAAATATAATTCTCAATTGGAGACAATGAAGATAATTATATGGCAAGAGAAGACCCACCATTGGAAAGAACATGATAGTAATCTTCTCATTTTTTTTGGGGTCTATTGGGTCAACCAAGGATAATTCTCGAGTCCTACGATATCTATTATAACTTAGATGCATGGCCTCCCATGTACGAAGGTTTCCTTGAGCATTTTCCAAAGATTTTAATTCCTAAAATAGTTATTGACTGTACCTTTCTGTAACGTATTATTGATTTGGAGTATGGGCACTGTATTTGTATTGAAACTCACAGTTTAATTGTGGTCGTATTTTGTACGACAGTTTAAAAGTTAGAATTTAAAGATTTATATTTAATATTTTGTTGAGTGTATTTCGTGGCGACCCAGAATGGGTTGGGTGGATTAGACCTATTTTGGGGGCGTTACATTTTGGTATCAGAGCTATAAGTAAAGAGCCCCGAGCCTCTTGCTGGTGACTTCCTGTTTATGGGGGATGCACCGAAGCCAGACTCTCCGTAGGGGACGCCGTTCTGCGGTGGCAAACTGATAGGTATCAATGTAAGGTGCTGTCCAAGGTTGGGAAATGAGTTACATTTTGGTATCAGAGCTTAAGGATATGGTCGCTGGCGGAGATTGGAGTCTAGAACTAGGAGGGGAGGGACGAATAATATACTTCGCTAGTGTGTGACTTACCTAAGCTGACTTTTTTTACTTAATAAATTGACAATTGTTATATGTCAATTAACCTTGTTTTGAAGCGGTATTCTAGAATGAGCAATGGAGAAATCATGATACAGAAGAAATGACCGGGAAGAAAGAATCTGAAATAAAAGCAATGTATCCTCATCTTTTCGAACTACCAGGTACGTAAATTTTGGGGACGAAATTTTATAAGGAGGGGAGATTGTAAGACCCCAGATTTTATGAAATAAAAGTATTCAATTTTTCTATTTAGTAAATGGTTAAATTGATAAAAGTTTAAAGTTAAGGGTGAAATATGCAAATTTTTCAAAGTAAGCAAATGGTTATAAAATATTCTTGTTGTCGGGGAATATTCGTTTGGTCGTGGAATATTCTTGTTGTCGGAGAATATTCGTACGACGGCGCAGCTATTTGTGGGCCCCATAACGGAATAACTGTCGGATATAGAAAGCGACATAAATAACCTTTTTATAAAATAACGGCGTAGTTGTTACCGTTAGTACTGTTGAAATACCCGGTGGTTAAAATACAGTAATACGCGGTGTTACACTGTAGCACACGGTATTGCACAGTATTTCAAATTATTGATTCTTACGAAAGAAGGCACTTACTCAGTTATTGATACAGTAATTACTGTTCAATATTTTATATTATTGATTCAATAATTGCATGATATTTTATTGATTCAATAATTGTTACATTGATATTTTAATATCAATAATTGCTGCGTTGCTATTTTATATGATTGATTCAATAATTGCTACAGTTGATATTTTGTATTATTGATTCAATAATTGTCACTGCACAGTATTTCACATTATCAACTCAATAATTCATATTATTTGAATAATATTATTAGATAGCATTATTGACAATGTCTAAGGAAGTTCTGTCTTGGAGGGGTTATTTAATTGCGCGCCAGTAAGGAGAAGTCCTTATCGGAAGGCCCCCTCTTTCCTGGGAACGACCTAGTTGTCAATATTGTAGTTCTATAATATTATTTGTGAATAATTAATTATTGATTTATATGATAAGAAAATATTTATTTTGTGGATATAAAAGAAGGAATTAGTGCTGATGTGTTTTTATTAGTATTTTGGTGTGGAAAATCATCCGTTTATGGATTTCGGATAATTTATGTTTGGAATTTGGAAAAACTTCCTTCTACAAAGTTGTAGAGAATTAAATTTCCTAAGAAAAAGACATAGAATTTGTATTTTTCTGTCAAATGGGCTATTTATTATGAATTATTGAAGTTTCAGAAAATAAATCTTTTTTTTTATAAAATGGTGGGCCCCACTTTTGGTTGGTGAATGCTGATGGCTTTTCTTGGGGAGGCGGCTAGAAATTTTTTTAAAAAAATATTATTTTATTCAAAAGTCTACTTTGGCATCCTAAGCTTTTCCTATAAATAGGGTGCTTAGGTTAGAATTGAATATCGCATCAGAATCAGAAGTTTTCTCTCTATAATATCGAGCGTATTTTTGTGAGTATTTAAATTGTTTGAGTGTTACTATTCAGCGTAAGTTTCCTTCGGTATTATATCAGATATTCCAGTTAGAAGTACTATTCTTTTGATGTAAGGGATGGTAAGGGATGTTATTTTTTTCGTAAATGATGTTATTGGTTTCAATATCATTTCATCGAAATATTGGTATGAATTTTATTATAAAATTTTTACCTTTTTCGTGGAGGTTACTATTCACATATACGGCACTATTCATGTATACGGCACTATTCATATATACGGCACTATTCACGAATACGGTACTATTCACGAAGTATGATTTTTCTTATGAAATTTCTATTTTTTTCATGTCAGAGTTACTATTCACGTATACGACACTATTCACGTATACGGTACTAGTCACCGAAAAATTAAATTTTCTTCTATTTGTCCAAGTTGTCTGTTAAGGTTCCTATCTTTGATCGGATCCATATTTTGAACTTCATTCTTGAATTTTACTCCACAATTGGTTATCAAGTTGACAATTGGATCGTATTCTTATATATAACATTTTTATAATCCGGATGATAAAAATTCTCTTTGATTTGAGTGTAAAGATGAGTAGATTAATGGTATGATCATAACTATGGGTTCTCTTTGGCCAGTAGTGCAAAGATGAATTGTTGACTGGTATGATCATGATCATTGATTTTACAATTGAATATCTTTAGCTTAAGTGCAAAGGTGAATTGATCAACATGGTTATAAATGTTATTTCTATAAATTCTGAAATGATTAGATATTTATTTGGGATTTGAATATCTTTGGTCTGTAGTGCAAAGATGAGCTGTTGATTTATGAATATCTTTGGCCTGTAGTGCAACGATGAATTATTGTTGAATATCTTTGACCTGTAGTGCAAAGATGAGCGGTTGATTTGTGAATATCTTTGGCATGTAGTGCAAAGATGAGTTATTGATGAATATCTTTGGCCTGTAGTGCAAAGATGAATAATTAATTGTTGAATATCTTTGGCCCATAGTGCAAAGATGAATTGATTAGCATGATTATGAACAGGAACTGTGATTTGGTATAACAATAATCTTTGGTGTTTCAGGTAAATATAGGTGATGAAAATTATCTTCGTCCTGGGTGCGAAAAGGAATTTAGCAACACAATTATGATTATGAATTATTCACATGATTATGAACAGAAACTGTTGATTGGTGTTACAGGGATTAAACATTGTTGGTGAACTTTTAACATGGAAAAGATAATAGACATTATGGTCTATTTGTCTCTTCTAATGGATTGTTCGTTTCGCTGCAACTATGGTTGAAAATTTTTATCATCTACCATATATTATAAATCTCTGATTTATTACTGATGAAGACTATCGATAATTTAATTATCTTTAGTCATGATATTCTTTACTGGGCTATTTGTGCTCACCCTTTTGCTTCACAATTCCTTTCAGGTAATAAGAGTATAACGGGGTCGAGCAGGGATAACAGGGGAATAGAACGAGGGTCTATAACTGTTGAAGTTTTCCACCAAACAGTATAAAAATAATTTTATTGAAAATTTTAGATAAGTGTGTCGTATTTTATACGTCATTTAACCGTTGATTTTGGTGACCTGACTTAGGTGAGGTGATCCCAATTTTGAAAGGGTGTTTTGTCACTATCATACAAGATGTCTAACCACATACGACTTCATATTATTATAAGACATGGTTGTGCACATCCACTTGCTGATTATATCTATGAGCATTACCTATATAATATTGGAGTTTGGTTGAAATATAATTCTCAATTGGAGACAATGAAGATAATTATATGGCAAGAGAAGACCCACCATTGGAAAGAACATGATAGTAATCTTCTCATTTTTTTGGGGTCTATTGGGTCAACCAAGGATAATTCTCGAGTCCTACGATATCTATTATAACTTAGATGCATGGCCTCCCATGTACGAAGGTTTCCTTGAGCATTTTCCAAAGATTTTAATTCCTAAAACAGTTATTGACTGTACCTTTCTGTAACGTATTATTGATTTGGAGTATGGGCACTGTATTTGTATTGAAACTCACAGTTTAATTGTGGTCGTATTTTGTACGACAGTTTAAAAGTTAGAATTTAAAGATTTATATTTAATATTTTGTTGAGTGTATTTCGTGGCGACCCAGAATGGGTTGGGTGGATTAGACCTATTTTGGGGGCGTTACATTTTGGTATCAGAGCTATAAGTAAAGAGCCCCGAGCCTCTTGCTGGTGACTTCCTGTTTATGGGGGATGCACCGAAGCCAGACTCTCCGTAGGGGACGCCGTTCTGCGGTGGCAAACTGATAGGTATCAATGTAAGGTGCTGTCCAAGGTTGGGAAATGAGTTACATTTTGGTATCAGAGCTTAAGGATATGGTCGCTGGCGGAGATTGGAGTCTAGAACTAGGAGGGGAGGGACGAATAATATACTTCGCTAGTGTGTGACTTACCTAAGCTGACTTTTTTTACTTAATAAATTGACAATTGTTATATGTCAATTAACCTTGTTTTGAAGCGGTATTCTAGAATGAGCAATGGAGAAATCATGATACAGAAGAAATGACCGGGAAGAAAGAATCTGAAATAAAAGCAATGTATCCTCATCTTTTCGAACTACCAGGTACGTAAATTTTGGGGACGAAATTTTATAAGGAGGGGAGATTGTAAGACCCCAGATTTTATGAAATAAAAGTATTCAATTTTTCTATTTAGTAAATGGTTAAATTGATAAAAGTTTAAAGTTAAGGGTGAAATATGCAAAATTTTCAAAGTAAGCAAATGGTTATAAAATATTCTTGTTGTCGGGGAATATTCGTTTGGTCGTGGAATATTCTTGTTGTTGGAGAATATTCGTAGGACGGCGCAGCTATTTGTGGGCCCCATAACGGAATAACTGTCGGATATAGAAAGCGACAGAAATAACCTTTTTATAAAATAACGGCGTAGTTGTTACCGTTAGTACTGTTGAAATACCCGGTGGTTAAAATACAGTAATACGCGGTGTTACACTGTAGCACACAGTATTGCACAGTATTTCAAATTATTGATTCTTACGAAAGAAGGCACTTACTCAGTTATTGATACAGTAATTACTGTTCAATATTTTATATTATTGATTCAATAATTGCATGATATTTTATTGATTCAATAATTGTTACATTGATATTTTAATATCAATAATTGCTACGTTGCTATTTTATATGATTGATTCAATAATTGCTACAGTTGATATTTTGTATTATTGATTCAATAATTGTCACTGCACAGTATTTCACATTATCAACTCAATAATTCATATTATTTGAATAATATTATTAGATAGCATTATTGACAATGTCTAAGGAAGTTCTGTCTTGGAGGGGTTATTTAATTGCGCGCCAGTAAGGAGAAGTCCTTATCGGAAGGCCCCCTCTTTCCTGGGAACGACCTAGTTGTCAATATTGTAGTTCTATAATATTATTTGTGAATAATTAATTATTGATTTATATGATAAGAAAATATTTATTTTGTGGATATAAAAGAAGGAATTAGTGCTGATGTGTTTTTATTAGTATTTTGGTGTGGAAAATCATCCGTTTATGGATTTCGGATAATTTATGTTTGGAATTTGGAAAAACTTCCTTCTACAAAGTTGTAGAGAATTAAATTTCCTAAGAAAAAGACATAGAATTTGTATTTTTCTGTCAAATGGGCTATTTATTATGAATTATTGAAGTTTCAGAAAATAAATCTTTTTTTTATAAAATGGTGGGCCCCACTTTTGGTTGGTGAATGCTGATGGCTTTTCTTGGGGAGGCAGCTAGAAATTTTTTTTAAAAAATATTATTTTATTCAAAAGTCTACTTTGGCATCCTAAGCTTTTCCTATAAATAGGGTGCTTAGGTTAGAATTGAATATCACATCAGAATCAGAAGTTTTCTCTCTATAATATCGAGCGTATTTTTGTGAGTATTTAAATTGTTTGAGTGTTACTATTCAGCGTAAGTTTCCTTCGGTATTATATCAGATATTCCAGTTAGAAGTACTATTCTTTTGATGTAAGGGATGGTAAGGGATGTTATTTTTTTCGTAAATAATGTTATTGGTTTCAATATCATTTCATCGAAATATTGGTATGAATTTTATTATGAAATTTTTACCTTTTTCGTGGAGGTTACTATTCACATATACGGCACTATTCATGTATACGGCACTATTCATGTATACGGCACTATTCACGAATACGGTACTATTCACGAAGTATGATTTTTCTTATGAAATTTCTATTTTTTTCATGTCAGAGTTACTATTCACGTATACGACACTATTCACGTATACGGTACTATTCACCGAAAAATTAAATTTTCTTCTATTTGTCCAAGTTGCCTGTTAAGGTTCCTATCTTTGATCGGATCCATATTTTGAACTTCATTCTTGAATTTTACTCCACAATTGGTTATCAAGTTGACAATTGGATCGTATTCTTATATATAACATTTTTATAATCCGGATGATAAAAATTCTCTTTGATTTGAGTGTAAAGATGAGTAGATTAATGGTATGATCATAACTATGGGTTCTCTTTGGCCAGTAGTGCAAAGATGAATTGTTGACTGGTATGATCATGATCATTGATTTTACAATTGAATATCTTTAGCTTAAGTGCAAAGGTGAATTGATCAACATGGTTATAAATGTTATTTCTATAAATTCTGAAATGATTAGATATTTATTTGGGATTTGAATATCTTTGGTCTGTAGTGCAAAGATGAGCTGTTGATTTATGAATATCTTTGGCCTGTAGTGCAACGATGAATTATTGTTGAATATCTTTGACCTGTAGTGCAAAGATGAGCGGTTGATTTGTGAATATCTTTGGCATGTAGTGCAAAGATGAGTTATTGATGAATATCTTTGGCCTGTAGTGCAAAGATGAATAATTAATTGTTGAATATCTTTGGCCCATAGTGCAAAGATGAATTGATTAGCATGATTATGAACAGAAACTGTGATTTGGTATAACCATAATCTTTGGTGTTTCAGGTAAAGATAGGTGATGAAAATTATCTTCGTCCTTGGTGCGAAGAGGAATTTAGCAACACAATTATGATTATGAATTATTCACATGATTATGAACAAAAACTGTTGATTGATGTTACAGGGATTAAACATTGTTGGTGAACTTTTAACATGGAGAAGATAATAGACATTATGGTCTATTTGACTCTTCTAATGGATTGCTCGTTCCGCTGCAACTATAGTTGAAAAGTTTTATCATCTACCATATATTATAAATCTCTGATTTATTACTGATGAAGACTATTGATAATTTAATTATCTTTAGTTATGATATTCTGTACTAGGCTATTTGTGCTCACCCTTTTGCTTCACAATTCCTTTCAGGTAATAAGAGTATAACGGGGTCGAGCAGGGATAACAGGGGAATAGAACGAGGGTCTATAACTGTTGAAGTTTTCCACCAAACAGTATAAAAATAATTTTATTAAAAATTTTAGATAAGTGTGTCATATTTTATACGTTATTTAACCGTTGATTTTGGTGACCTGACTTAGGTGAGGTGATCCCAATTTTGGAAGGGTGTTTTGTCACTATCATACAAGATGTCTAACCACATACGACTTCATGTTATCATAAGACATGGTTGTGCACATCCACTTGCTGATTATATCTATGAGCACTATCTATATAATATTGGAGTTTGGTTGAAATATAATTCTCAATTGGAGACAATGGAGATAATTATATGGCAAGAGAAGACCCACCATTGGAAAGAACATGATAGCAATCTTCTCATTTTTCTTTGGGGGTCTATTGGGTCAACCAAGGATAATTATCGAGTCCTACGATATCTATTATAACTTAGATGCATGGCCTCCCATGTACGAAGGTTTCCTTGAGCATTTTCCAAAGATTTTAATTCCTAAAACAGTTATTGACTGTACCTTTCTGTAACGTATTATTGATTTGGAGTATGGGCACTGTATTTGTATTGAAACTCACAGTTTAATTATGGTCGTATTTTGTACGACAGTTTAAAAGTTAGAATTTAAAGATTTATATTTAATATTTTGTTGAGTGTATTTCGTGGCGACCCAGAATGGGTTGGGTGGATTAGACCTATTTTGGGGGCGTTACATGTACCAATCTATCCGAATTTGCTAATCCCCTTTTTAGTAATCCAAAAATTTGAAACTATTTTAGTTTTAAGGTTTCTAAGAATTTAGATCTCATTAGCATAGTAAACATCATGATTCTAAAAGCATTGCTTAAAACTATGGTTTATTTACATACTATAAAAACAGCATCATGTAGATAATTAAATGCCTTTAATAATTGAATTCTTTTATTAAGAAATAAATAAGATTGTTTACAAAGTATGTGTTTCATCATCATACATGATTGGCTTGTATGCACACTACTATCAATCTCCCACTTGCACTAAAGTCAATCGTCATGGTATCTCATACCCATCTTCTCTAAGTGACGATCAAACTGCTGTTATGTTAAAGCTTTAGTAAATGGATCTGCAATATTGTCTTGAGAGTCTACACGCTCCTTTTTCAATGATTTCTTAAATCAAAGTGTCGCAACACATGTTTTTATTCAAGATGAGACTTAGGAATTCCTAGTTCTGTAATGAACTTTTCATCTGAAGCATCGACTTGCAGCTTCACTTACAGTTATATATTTTATCTTTGTCACTAACCCGGCAACCTTTTGCTGTTTGGAATCTTTCCAATTCACTGCACCACCTTTCAAGGTAACGACTTATCCTAAAGTGGATTTGATGTCGTCTTGGTCAGTTTGAAAACCTGAGTTTGTTTAGTCCTCTAGTTTAATTCAGACCCATCATATGTTATGATGATATCCTTAGTATCAGTTAAGTACTTTGAGATGTTTATCACTGTCTTACAATGATCTTCTCCAGAATATGACTGATCAACATCAATTCTCGTATATTTCATTGCATACATGATAGTAACTCATGCGATCTCTCCTTTATTGAGGATAATTTTAGAGAGATACACTCTATGACTCATCATCACGAGACACCTTTTTGGAGTTTGCCATGCTAAACGCCTTTAGCATCTAATGAATATACATTCCTTGGTTTAAGATGAACATCCTTTTAAATCTATCTATACATATTTATATCCCCAATGTAGGATGTTCTACCCAAATCATTCATAGAGGAATGTTTAGACAACTTTATTTTGATCAATTGTAGAATAAGAATGTCATTCCCTATTATTAATATATCATCAACATATAATACAAGGAATGAAACAGCGCTCCCACTAACCTTCTTGTACACACTTGGTTTATCCTCTTTTTGATAAAATAAAACTCTTTGATTATCTCATCAAAATGAATGTTCCATCTTTGAGAAACTTGCTACAACCCATAAATGGATTGTTGTAGCTCATATACATGATTTGCTTTAACCATTGAAACAAATTCATCTGGCTGTATCATACATACATTCTCCTCTAATAATTTATATTTGAGGAAGGGCGTCTTCACGTCCATTTTGCCAAATTTAGTAATAATAAGCTACAACCACAAGTAAAATTCAAATGGTCTTGATCATTACTTCAAAGATCCATTTTAGATTTTATGGTCATCTACCATTTCTCTGAGTCTTTATTACTCATAGCCTGTTCGTAATTCAATGGATCATCATCATTCATAACGTGTACCTCATCGTCATCCTCTATGACGAATTCATACCTTTCAGGTATCTTCGGTACTCTTCCAGATTTATGAATAGGGTGTTGTACAGTAGGTGTCTCTACTTGGACAGGTTCATCCAATTGATCTGTAGTGGTTTGTGGTTCTTGAATTTCTTCAAGATCTATTTTCCTTCCACTAGCCCCTTCAAGGGTAAACTCCTTTTCCAAGAAGGCATCGTGTTTCACAACAAACACCTTTTGCTCAGTAAGATTGTAAAAATAGTATCACAAACTTTCTTTAGGATATCCCACAAACGTGCACTTCTTAGATCTTGTCCCAAGCTTATCATTTTCAAACCTTTTCACATAAGTTGGACATTCCCAAATCTTAACATGCTTAAAACCAGGTTTCCTCACTGTCCACATCTTATATGGAGTCTTGGGGATGGATTTCAAGGGAACCTTATTTTATAGATATGCAGCCGCTTATAGGGCATAATCCCAGAACGATACTGGAAGATCGGTAAAACTCATCATCTAACGAACTATGTCCAACAATGTTCGATTTCTCCTTTCAAATACTCCATTTAATTGTGGTATACCTGGTGGAGTCCATTATGAGATTATACCATTTTCTTTGAGACAATCTAGAAACTCACCACTTAAGAATTCGCCACCTCGATCTGATCGAAGAATCTTAATACTTTTGCCAGTTTGTTTCTCTACTTCACTTCTGAACTTTTTTGAACTTTTCAAATAATTCAGATTTGTATTAAATACACTTTTCCAAAATCTTAAGTGATCATCAGTGAAAGTAATAAAATAGGAATACCCTCCCCGTGCATTCGTTGTCATAGGTCTTCAAACGTCTATGTGAACCAACGCTAACAACTCTATAACTCTTTCTCCTTTTCCACTTAAAGGAGATTAGTCATTTTACCCATGAGACAAGATTCACAAGTTAGATATGATTCATAATCAGATAGCTCTAAGAGTTCATCCTTATGCAACTTGAATAATCTTGTTTCATTGATATGATCAAGTCTACAGTACCACATATAGGTATAATTAACATCATCTCTTTTCCTTTTCTTAGTTTGTTCTATTTGAAATATATTTTCATGCAAATCAAGTACATAAAGTCCATTTCGCAAATTTCCAACACCATATTAAACATTGCTTTTATAAATAGAACAACTGTTGTTCTTTATTATAATGTCAAATCCATCCTATATCTAATACATAATTTGAAATAATGTTTCTAATGATATTCGGAACAAAATAATAATTATTTAAATAAATGGACTTGCCCGTAGGTAGTGCTAAACAATAAGTGCCTACATCTAATGCAGCAACCTTTGCTCCATTTTCCACTCGCAGGACAACCTCATCCGTACTCAGCATTCTACTTCTGACCAGTCCTTGCACAATATTACATATGTGAGAGTCATAGCTGGTATCCAATACCCAAGTAGAATTTTGATTTTTTGAAAAATTAATTTCAATTATGAACAAACCTTGATTGGAAGTCGAAGCTTCTCCAAGCTTCTTCTCTGCCAGAAATTTCTTGCAGTTCCTCTTCCAGTGACCCGACTCGTTGTAATGGAAGCACATTCCTTTGCTAGATACCTTGGGTCTCTTCCTTTTCTCGGAAGAATCCACCATTAAGACATGGTTCTTCTTAGATGGAAAGTGACCTTCTGCAGTTTTCAACATATTAAGTAATTCAGGCAAGCTGACGTCTAACTTGTTCATGTGGAAATTAGAAACGAACTGCGAGAAGGTCTCAGGTAGTGACTGCAAGACTAAGTCTTGACTCAACTCCCCATCCATGACGAACCCAAGCTGTCCGAGGCGTTCAATCAGATTTATCACCCTAAGGACATGAGTCTCAACGGCTGTGCCATCGGTCATCCAAGATCGGAAAGAGCTCCTTAGATATCTCATATTTTGCAGTCCTACTTTGTTCACCATACAACTCTTTGAGGTGAAACAACATAGTAGGAGCATCCATATTTTCATGCTGACACTGAAACTCGTTATTCATGGATGCGAGCATGATGCATTGAGCCACAGATGCATCATCTTGCCACTTTACGATAGTGGAAATCTCTTCCTCAAAGGCTGTTTCTGGAACAGTTCCAGGGATAGGTGAATTTAGGACAGAAGAAATCTTTTCAGCGGTGAGAACTATTCTCAGATTTCTTAACCAGTCCGTGTAATTCGGTCCGGTTAGTTTGTTAGCATCAAGTATGCTACACAGTGAAATAAGTGATTTTGACATTTTTTTAAAATTATGCATGTGAATAGACAATAATTTAGCAAACATTCATTTAATTAATTTTATATACCAAAATAAATTTAGTTCTTATTTTAGATTGGTATCTCCCATTATTTTCTTCAAACTATATTACCATCACTTGTATAGTTTGGCAACATCTAATTAAAGATTTGCTAGTGAGAATAAAGATCCCATTTCAAATGTATATAGCCTTGTGGATAGCATAACAAACGATATATAAATAAATAGGTAGACAACTCTTTGTCAATTACATCAACATGTAACTCCTTTTTATTTTGCCTCTTAAATCATAATGGTCAAGTGTGTGCACATCCGAACTAAAATGAATTAAGTTAAGTCCAACATAGCACTTTCATAAATTTAAAAAAGAAAAATATTGTCGTTGTGGATAGCGAAACAAAACAATATTGTTCAATTTTCTTGATAAGCATCAAATGTGATTAAATTAATATCTTAAATACGCAATACTTGTCTTGTGGATAGCACAACAAACTCGTATTAAATATTTAATACTTTATTAATTTATCATGCTAGCAGGCGACGTTCAATATTCCAAATATCACTGAACGCTTTAGACTTAATATGATTTCTTTGAGGAGTTTGTTATTATTTGTCTCATCATGTTTAGCGCGCATGCACATATATATATAAAATACGCATCATGCGAAGCATGTTTGCATAAAATATAATATATATAATACTTAGCATGCACATTTAGAATACTATATTCTATCAGAATTGATTATGGACTTTTATTCTAATTTGGTTCACTCGAGCCACCAAATGAACCAAAAGGATCAAACTTAAGGGTGCAAGAAATAAAATTTAAACGTAACTATAACATTTAAACCCGGGCTCCATTACAAACGGGTCTGCACGCGCTCTTTGCTACTTGATCTCCAATTTTTTCAAGTTAATTCTAACTAGTCCTATTACATAAACTATTTAATTTAAATATAAAGTTTGATCATCAGTTAAAGAGAAATACATAGGAGGGAGATAGAATTTTACATCAAGAAAAAACTAGAAAAGACGAGGTATGCATACCCCATTTAATAAAACTCATTCATTCAAGCATTCAACTAAAATAAAATCCAATCTCATTGGTCAATAGTCCCATAATAAATATATATATATATATATATATATATATATATATAACCGTATATATCATATAATAAAGTACTAATGTTATTACTGCATATATATATAGTAACATATATATAACTCCTGACACATATAAATCCACGAATTCTCCTTTTAATAAATGGCCCACACGAATTCTTCTTTTTAAATGATCCAGGATGATTTAAAAGTGATGCAAAATCAATGTTTCAAAAAAAAAAACGAGTAAACTGAATGTTAGCAATTAAAGGCTGTGGGTCACTTGCAACCAAATTCACACAGCAAAATCAAGAATTAAAAGAAGTTTTTGCATTTTGGCCCCTTTTTCATAAAAAATAATTTTATACAATATAATTATGCCCAATAAATTATTCTAAATACATACCCATAAATATATATGAAATCAAAACAATTAATAATTGCATAAAGGTTTGGGTTTGATACCACTGTTGGGTTTGTACGAAATCATGGGCGCAATCAAATTGCAAAATAAGCGGAAGCATGGTATATCAGAGTTTAAATTTTTTTACAAAACCATTACCCGGATCATCCTTTATGCAAATTAAAATAGGAACCGAAAGACTTGCCTGGCTCGTAGATTATCAATTACCGAAAATAGCCTATAATTATCTGTACTTCATGAATTCTACACAACGTATTATCATACACATCAACTATTAGTCACTTAGCGATGCTTAGCAACTGTCTAAGTAAATTCTACTTTACGCTTCATAATTCTCTCTCATTTATTTAACACACACTATCAAATTATATGTATAATTAACAATATAAGTTAATTATCATATAGCTAATTCTCATAGTTAGTTAACTAATTTAGGTTAACTCATTCCTCTTTAACTATTAAGTTAATAATTAATTATCACATAATTAATCACATCACATAATCATATTACATTATCACATAATTAATCAATTAATAATTACATACTCATATTAATTAAATTATAATTTAAACAAATTATAACTTAAATTACACATTCTCCTCAATTATAATTAATCAAATTATAATTGTATTTTATATTAATTAAATTATAATTAACAAATTATAATTTTAATTAAACATTTATTAATCAAACTCAATTTATGCATTAAATCATAATTAAACCAATTATAATTTAAATTAAACAATTACTTAGATTACAATTAATCAATTTCAATCCATGTACTCATTAAATTATAATTAAATAAATTATAATTTAAATTACACATTCACCTTAATTATAATTATTTCAACTTTTAATTACATATTAAATTATAATTAAATAATTTATAATTTAAATTAAGCAATTACTTTGATTTAAATTAAATCAAACTATATTCATTATAATTTAACAAATTATAATTTAAATTAAACCTTTACTATAATTATAATTATTCAAATTATAATTACACATTATATTTTATTAATATAACTCATTACTATAATTTTAGCATTATAATGCATGCTTATAATGTCCTCACATTACCACATAAAACTCAGTTTTCATAATATGAACCAAAAGCCACATAAAAAAATAAACAAATTTTATTTTCTGCATACCCTCCGCCGGGGCGGGGGTATTAGGCTTAGCAAGGACCGCCGGGGCGGACCCCCTGTAGCGGCTCCATGTTTGTTCGCGAACTGTGTAGAGAAAAAGCTAATTTGGCTTATTTCTCCACACCAAATTTCAATTCCAGTCAACACAATTCATAACAACTTTTTAGAAAACATAAATTCTAAACTTCTAACATGTTTTAACATATTTAATCCACAAAACACATAATCAAAACTCTTAATTTTGAAAATTTTGGATAAAAACTATTTTCTAGTGTTTTTGATAAAATTGAACACTGTAAGTTAATTTCTCAATCAAAACATACAATTCCACTCACAATGAATTCGTTTCTTGACAAATAACAAGAATCCAAAAAAATCAATTTGTACAACAATTAATAATAAAACTTAAAATTTTAATTTTTAAAGAAAACTATATATTTTCAAAAACTTTTACTGTCACTTTTGATGAACATGAATTCTTCATGTTCATCATGTCTTCATGAATTAGACAACTCAATTAAGCATACAAATTAATTATAACCATATATGAACACAATTTATACATAAAATTCATATTTATATAAATTTCTCGTTAATTCACAAACACAGAAAACTGATACTCATGAAGAATCATAAAAATATATTGAAAAAACAAGGAATTGAGATTATACCCTTGTTGCTTTGATTAGGAGAACAAGATGAAGATGATGATGGTGAGGTGTTTGACTCTCTCAAACTTCTTCTTCCTCTACCTTCTTTCTCTCTTCCTCTTCTCTTTTCTCTCTATCTTTTCTCTGTACTTTCTCTGTATTTCTTTCTTCTTTGTTATTTTCTAACACTGACTATTTTCTCTAACTCTTCTAACTAACGTAGTTTAAACATATAACTAATATGATATATATTATATGTAAAATTATATAATATATAACTCCCAAATATTTAAGCCACCCAATTAATACAATAATTGTAATTAATATATATAAGTTACAAATTGAATTTTAAAAGCCCTGAGGCTTATTTGGCAAAATAAGTTATTTAAAAAATAGATTTTTAGTAGTTAAGACCCCGTTTGGCAAAACGAATTTAAAACGATGCAATGGCCTTATTTGGAAAAACGATTGTAAAAACTCTTTTAATAAATCTTTTAACACATCTTTTTAATGTTATACTTTAATTAATTAAATCTTAATATTCTAATTTAATTAATTAAAGTTAACACCAATTAATCATAAAAATTATCACATTATAATTACTTGCTAATTATAATTTTATGTAACAATTATCAGATAACTTCATCTCATTTAATTATCCCAATTAAATTAGAACTATACCATAAAATTATTACATTAATTAAATTAAATATTAAATATTTATTTAATTAATATATTACACTTAATTAAATTACTCCATAACAGTCACATAATCATTTATTTAAATCAATAAATAAATCAATTAAAATATTTATTTTAATCAATAAATATTAAAATTAATATCTAAAATTTTTTTCACACTAAATCATATATTTCACAATATATGACACATATACACATTTTTAAACTCAAAACATCTCATAATAATAATTTTATTTATTAAATTCTCATTTATAAATTCTTAAAAATTCGGGATGTCACATCCTTCCATCCTTATAAGGATTCCGTCCTCGAAATCAACGAAACCTCCCTTACTCGATTTTTATAAAATCTCTATCATAATTTTATTGTTGAACAACTTCAACACATTATCTCAACAAAAGTTTATATATATATAATACTCCATTCATTCCTTAAATAAGTTTTAGGTTTTATTACATAACATACAATTAAACACAATTACATCAAATATTATATATCCTTTAACCCGTTCAATTATTTTCTAAGGATCATAACCAAATACTCTACTTGTAGAATTCATATACTTCACTATCTTGTAAGTATTCGGGTTATCACATATTATATTCTAAAATATGTGATTTGGTATGAAGAGAATTATATTCATGTATTGGGGAAAAGAGGTTTAATATTTAATTAAACTATTAAAGAAAATAAATGAAGTTGTTACTAAAAGAAAGAAACTGAGAATTATTAATTAATTTGATTGAGTTGAAATTATATTATGAGACAATATAATTTGGTTATTATGTCGTGTTGGCAATGAAATTGTTATAAATTAAGTTTCATAAACAAGGTGTGTAATTCACTTAATTAATATAGTGAATTAATGTGAATATATTTGTTTTAATAAAATGAGAGATTAATATATATTACACATAAAAGTAATGTGTTAATGTCGTAAGATTGTGAATTTCATAAATAGTTAAAAATATTTATGGAATTGAATAAAGGTTTTATTTGGAATATTTATGGAATTGAATAAATGTTTGATGAAAATTATTATGGAGATATTCTAATTTAATAATTAAATTAGAAAGGTAATGATTTGTTAAATAAAATTGGAGTTATATTTGTTAAACAATTTGATTAAATATGATTTAATTAAATTAGATGTGACATTTGTAAACTATATAATAAGTAAATGATTGTATAGTGTACTAGTCAAACAAGGTCTTATGACTCTTGGTGGGTTGTAACTGCTGATACCCATGTTTATATCAGTTATTTTTTTTACGTATATTTTTTCTAAGCCTAAGAAAGAAGAACAAACACAGAGAAGAGAGGAAGATAGAAAAATTGAGAGAGAAAGAGAAGAAATTCCCTGTAATTGAGAAGGTTTTGAGAATCAATAAAGGAAGAAGAAGAAGATTCATATCATCTATCCTAGATTTAAAGAAGAAATCAAAGGATACGTGAGATGCAGATAGCTATAAGATGTTAATCGGTTCTTGTAATTGTAGGGGTTTTCGGCACATAAACGCAGCGGAAATTAAAAATTTTCGAAACCCTAAAACAGGATCCATGCGAAAACATATTAATTCAGAGGTTAAGATATGTTTTACCGATTATTCAAGCCTGAAAGGAGACGATGGAGATTCTGGAACTGCTTCGAATCCTCAACGCAATCCAACGGAACTGCGCCTCTACGGTATCCACACGAACGTCCCGCGAATCGTCACACGATCTGCAGCAAGGAAAGCTGCGGTACTAGCCGCCAAGGATCTGGACTTTTTGAAAATTTTCTCTCTAGTCTCTCTCTAAGAGCGGCTAGGGTTTTGATATCGATAATACCTTAGACGGCTGATATATCATATATATAGCAGTTAAAGGAATTAACCAAAACCTAATCCAATTAGAAATATAAAATTCGAATTTATATATATATATATATATATTATATCTTAATTAAGTCTTACTTAATTAATATACATATATATATATACAAATTATCCTATTAATTTAAATTCATAATTTAAATACTATCAATCATATTGATATATTTAAATCCATACAATTTAAATTAATTCTCTTTTAATTACGTTCTAAGTGTGTGACCCTATAGGTTATTATTATGTTGGCAATAATTCTAAAATCATATTATAAAATTATAAACAGTGAGCGGCATCTAGTAATGCATCACTGCTACCCAAATAATAATAAGATCGGTGATTCGATACAACCTTTTCGTGACCAATGTTTCAATGTAATTTAATCCTTTTAACCTTGACATCCTAGATTAAACTCGAGGTATGGAATGTGTCATCCTCTTCATAATTTAATCTGAGTTTTCTTGATCGATGAGTAGACTATATGAAACAAATCACTATTTGAGCATGGCCATGCATTTCATAGTCCTACTCAATCAAGAGGCCTATGGATATCACCCCTAATATATTGGAGGGTTAAATTCCATCTAGATCACTCATATTCCTCACACGATTCATGATGTACCCAATAATCACCTTTATCGTCCATCTATTAAAGGTGGCCTTTGATGATATCAAAGTACATAAATTCTCGTGTAGTAATATAGTGATTTCAGGTCGGAGGATCATTACATCATTGTCACTATGAGAATTGCTTATGACACTTTGCATAATGCTCCACGTAGAATTCTCATGGTGGGTCTGCCCAGTACATTGTTCTCTAACATGTACCTATGCATTGACTCAATATCTCATATATTTATGACCAATGAGATTTGGCCATCAATCAATCCACATACTAGTCTCAATGTATCATTGTTGTCCCATTAACAATGACACTCGACTAGGGACATTTAAGAGTAATGATACTAATTGTAACTATATGATCTCATGTTCAAGTCACATACTTGAAGCTATATAATTTGTATCACTATTCTAAGGACTTTTATTATGTTAACATTTATATAACGCAGTAAATAAAACCATAATAAAATAATTCATTTATTCAATCAAATATAATATCAAAGATGTTTAAGCAATTACATCAAAGAATTAGCCTCTAGGGCATAAACTCTAACAGTAATCTACAAACCATACTAAAGATTCAAGGTAACGATATATGCTACTTGAATGACGTGGATCAGATATAATGCACGAAGATTAAATATTTTAGCTAAAGTTGTTATTCCTTTAAACCATGTTTAATATTCTAGAGATGTACTTAATGGTTTATGATGTTTATTTTATGTTAAGTTGTAAAGTTTGAGTTATCCGAAGTATAAAGGATACTGAATTGGGATGTAAGGTTTTATATAATAACTCTGCTGAAGTGAATCATGAAAATAAATTTGATTCAAAGATATGTGAATGATAAAGGTTGTGATTCAGGGAAGTTAATAAAGAAAGAAGATAGAAAAGTTTAAATTAGAAATTTAGTGAAAAAAAGTTTAAATTAGACCGCATTTTATTAATTGTAGCATCGAATAATGATGTAAAGTTAGAATAAAGATGTATTGATAACGACCGAGGTTGAGAGTTGAATTGTATGAATTTTGGGGTCGTTATAGTTGGTATCAAAGCTGATAGGTTATACACTTAGGTAAGAGTACCTTAGGCTATGACCTTAGGTTATAAGAAGTTAATTTTAAGTAGGGGTACAGTCGTACTCTTTAATGGTTGATGTATAGTATCTGGGTAAACGATTCCTTCAGGGAGCGGAGGTATATACAAAGTAGCCACTGATCTAACTTGCTGTGAAATACAGTGTAGACGATACGGAAAACTAGTTTGTTGGTTGTTTGTGGGAAACCACTCAACTTATTATATTGAACACTGTTAGAGACTCGATGTGTACCGAGTATAGAGTTCTGAATACCTATTATGAAAAGGTGATTCTTTTCATATACGTAGATGTATAGGATGAGTTAAGTCCTATAAATGTTATAAGAAGAAGGTGAAAATGACGAGGAGTAAACTTGAATAAAATATTGAGCAATATGAATGAAGTTAAAAATTCTTAAAGGAAGAATTGATAAATAAACAAGAAAATTCAAAGAAAAATCTTGAAGAGATATAAAGATAGGAATCAGGAGTTACCTAACTCCAATAATCAAGATGACGAATAATGATGAATAAACAAGGTCTATAAGATTAAAAGCATAAATGAAATCATAATATGACATGATGAAAGGGAAAGATAAGAAGATTGTAAAATAAAACGATCATAAATAGAAGAAGAATCATAAGGGAGATAATTATAGAATAAGATCACGGTGTGATGTTTTAAGGTTGTAAAAGACAGATGGTCTGTAATGATTGAATGGTTATAGTTTGATAGTATAAAGAGAATATACTATGATATAGTACGAGATAAACTCACGAGGAGTTATAGATGATGAGATACATAAAGTATGTATCGACCAAAGAGCAAGAGAAGAGCAAGATGGAATTAAGTGGAATTTCAACTGAGGACTCATGTGGTGGCTGAGTTGTACAAACCTTTGTATGGGCAGGGGTTTTGTGCTTACACTTGGTTTATCACATGGATAATCATTGAAATATTGGTGTCGCGTTATCGATATATATGGTGAGAAGCTGATTCTTGTCCCATATTTATATTTGATAGTTAGAGACTATTAAGATTAGATTAGATGATATTAAGATTAGATGCGATTCTTAAAACTCATACTTATGGTAAGTTCGTGACTCATAATCGTATATATGTTTTTAAACCCTCTAAGCGTATGGACAGTCCCTGATCAGTTCTTGGACTACGTATTGCTAGGACAAGTTCTTAAACTCATATTATTGTGGAAAGTTCCTGAACTTCCAAAGTGTGGTAAGTTTGATGAAATATACTGGGTAGACAGGTTATGATATAGGGAGCATTGATGGTGCTGAAGATTGTTAGAATGTTTAAGTAATGAAGAAGTGGAGTAAATATTTAAATTGATGGAGGAAAATTGAATATTCTAAATCTTCTAGCTATGTTAGATTTTCAAAATTTATTGACTTCGTGCTTATGTTTGCACTTCTGAGTCTTTTAAAAAATATTGGATCAAATGATTGAACCAATGAATTTTTTTTAAACAGTGCTATTATTCACATGTCTATGCTAATTGTTTCAGCCAGACAAAAATAATTTGAAATTATCAAAACGTATTTTATGTGATCATATGCATCATTTGATATGGTGTGGAAATTCTGACACCCCCAAATCCGGGTACTTCATTTCCAAGGGATTTGGTGTTCACTATCTAAATAAAACATTACTACTGCCCATAAATAAGGAATGCAAAATAAATTAAAACCTTAAGAAATAAAATATTCCTTATAAAAAGAATTACAACCTTGAACAAAAGTTCCTAGGGTTTCTAACCTTAATCATCGTCAATGCGAAAAATAAAGCATCATAAATAATTAAAGTCTTATTACAGAAATCATAATCAAATATGAACAAGTCTTCACTTGTTCATCTTGCCTTTGCCTTTGCTAGTCGACGGTTCGTCAACTCTTTCAATCTTGGCTACAATAGTTATATTAATGCAAGAGTGATCAAACAAAAGCTCACTTGAAATAACAATCAACAATGATGATATATTACTGAATAACTTCAACTGGATTGAATAATATTTCTTTTATCAATAATCAAGAATTGAATATAGAGTTTATAATTCATCTGAGGGTCATAAGACCTTGACCTATGTCCCAGGTTATAAATATTTTTATTTAAACCTTTAACAGTTGTAAGGCTATATGGACCTTAACTCGTACTTAGGGGGATCAGCCCTTCGTACCATGTATTGTGCACAAATATCTTAACGCTTTTACATGGTAATCCCCTATTAATAGGGTTGTTCATCTCAGTATTTATTTAACGAGTCCACACCAAAGAAAGTTTGGTTTGGATAAGCTCAAAGGGTAATTTAGAGTTCAACTATCATCAACTAAGGAGTAGTTAAATCAACTTACAACAATTAAGAGTTCAATAATAAGAAAATTATGAAATAGCTATGAGTCATAACATTAGACATCATTTTCAACATTCATGCTTTAGAAATAAATTTAAAGCATTTGAAAGATACAATAAACCTTGCTTGAACAATTAAGTCAAGGTCACATTATTTCAATAATGAATTTCAATAAACACTTGTCCATTGCAGAATAAAAGGACTTGCTCAATAAAGGTATAATGAGAAAACACGCGTAATTAAAAGTAAACATAACCGAGTTGGGGTAAGAAAACTTGCTCAATGTAAAAGAAAAGTTTAGGAGCTTGCCTCGTGCGCAAGCTAGCAATTATTAACCCGTTTCACAATTATCCTACGTACACGTAATTAGTTATAGTAACATAAATTAGTTACCATATAGCTAAATCACATCCTTAGTTAACCCATCTAGGTTAACCCATTATTCTTTATTTACTAGGTTTAACCACTAATTATCACATAAAATGATCAAACCACATATATAAATAATCAAAGTATAATATTATATCATATAGTCGCATTAATCCAATTATAATTTAAATTATATATTTCATAATTAAAAACATAATTTAATATTGTCCACTTAGCATATAATTTTATTAACATGCTTTTATATTTATTACATCATCATTCTCATAAAATTGTACACTTAAAAATAATTTTTTGGCTAGACTGCACTGCTGGCGCTGCAGCGCCACATAATGAACTGCAGCCGAAGCTACCGCACCTCCACGTCATCAGAGCTCTGCAGGCCTGGTGCTGCAGCGCTCCATTTATACTCATAATTGGCGCTGCCGCGCTGACACATCAGCATTCTCTGAAATCCGGTCTTGGCGCTGCAGCGCTGCCATTAACACGTGTAACTTAGCGCTGCGGCGCCGTGACACGTCACCTGACTCTGCAGTGGCGCTGCAGCGCCCAGTTTACTCACAAAACTAGCGCTGCTGTGACACGTTACAGTCAGACGCAGACAACCTCGCGAACTATGCAGGAAAAAGCCAATTTAGTTTACTTCCTCGTACCAAATTAGAAATTAACCCACATATTGCATATAAAGCTTTATTAAAACATAATGCTATGCTTCTAACATGTTTCAACACATATAAACATCACAACACATGATTAAAAACCTTTAATTTTGTGATTTTGAAGAAAACACCATTGTTAAGTGTTCTTAATGAAAATAAACACTGTGACTTTGTTTTTAAACCAAATCACACAATTCAAATCATGTTATTTTTGTTTCTTAACATATTACTACAATCTATGATCAATTTATATAACATAGCATAATCAAACACCAACTTTGACATTAAAGAAACTATTTTTCAAAATAGTTTACTGTAAATTGCTATAAACCTGATTTCTTTATGTTTATCATATTTACATGAATTAAATCATTCAAATACTCATATAAATCATCTATGATAGTTTATATACACAAATAAACATGTATAAATCATATTTATATAAATTCTCATGAAAACTTAAATCACAAAGAACCTAAAACTATGCAAACATGGAAGAACAAAGCTTAAATTAGGTTATACCTTTAGAAGAAGATGATGATGGTGATGATGATGCTTATGATGATGGTGATGGGTTTCAATTCAACAAAGCCTTCTCTTTCTTCTTCTTTCTTTCTTTTCTCTCTAGTTTTCTTCCTCTGCTCTATCTTTCTTTTCTTCTAACTTTAATACTCTAACGTAGTATAAAATATATAATTGACAATCATAATATTCTATATTAATAATATATCAGTTACAAATTTTTAAAACTCAAAAGCCACTAAGGCTTGCTTGGCAAAATCAATTAAAAAATAGATTTTTAAAACTTTGGCCTTGTTTGGTAAAACTAGTTTAAATTAGACTTAAAGAGTCTTGTTTGGTAAAAAAAATTAAAACCCTTTTAATTTATTTTAATCACTCCTTTAACACATAGTTTTCAATGTCACACTTTATTTAATTAAATCCCAACATTCTAATTTAATTAAATTAAAGCTATCATCAATTTATTAAATAAAATTGCCATATAATATTAAATTGCTACACAATTACAACTTACTCATTAATTATAATTCCATGTGTAACGACCCCAAAATTCATACAATTCAACTATGACACCCCCAAATCCGGGTAATTCAATTTTCATGGGATTTGGTGTTCACTGTACAAATATCACATATCTATCTACCAATAATAAATACAAATCATGAAATAAATAAAAATCTTCCCCTTAAGGGTTAATCATCTGAATTAATAAATAAAATCCCAAGTTGAATTAACTTTAAATCTCAATGCGGAAAACATAACCAAATAAGTCTTAAACATCACACATAAGTCTTAAACAAATATTCTCAATTAAATAACAAGTCTTCATCACTTGTTAACTTTGCCCTTGTCTTTGCTAGTAGAAGACTCGTCGGTTCTTTCGTTCTTAACTGCAATGTTATTATGCAAGAGTGAGCACGATTGCCCACAAGTATAACAATATAATAGTAATAATAACATGCGAGTAAATCAAAGAATTCTGAATAATAGAAAGCTAGACCTTCGAATCAAGAATGAATAACAAGAATCAACAGTATATATCTGAGGGTCATAAGAACATGAACTATGTCCCAAGTTATTAAGTATTTCTAGTTTAAACCTTTAACAGTCATAAGACTATATGGACTCTACTACTCGTACTTAGGGGGATCAGCCTTTAGTACCATAATGTGCACATCATCTCAACGCTAACGCGTAATTTAATCCCCTATAAGGGTTATCCATCTCAGTTTGTCATCAGAGTCCGTACCAAAGGAAGTTTAGTTTGGATAAGCTCAATAACTGTTCTAGAATTTAGAACACTCATCAACTATGGACTAGTCGAATCAATAAGGGTTCGATAGTCTTATAAGATTCAACAATAACATTAATATCCAAATTGAATAATGAATCTCGAGAGTATACAATTGAATAAATATTGTATACTGAAGTAATGTTTTACAAAGATTATAATACCTCATATGAAATCTCAACTTGAATAAACAAGAATAAGAACGTGCTCAATATAGAAATATAAGTCTAAGACTTGCTCAATGAATAACTTAGAGTTTAAGGAACTTGCATCATGATAATGAATCAAGGATAAAAACTTGTTTAATTAAAAGTAAGGAGGAAACTTGCTCAACAATAGTAAATTAGGGATAGAACACTTGCCTCTTGTACAAGCTATAATTATAATTCTCGTTCTCCAATTAATCCTACATATCATTACATTCACAGTACAAATTAATTTTAAGTCCGATATATACATCGAACCACAAACATCAGTCTTTGTCGTGTTATTAGACTTCATAAATAATGAGATTAATTCACGTATCTAACTTATCAATTAATCACGTGAAATAAGTTCTTAAATTATTTTAACATCTCAATATATGCTTAACATGTCACCATGTTCATTACATTAAGTTTAAGATTACATTTCTGACTTTTGAACACTTAATAAAATTTTGTTAATTTTATTCTGCTGGCCTGGCGCTGCAGCGCCCTGTTCCTTCACAGGACCGGTGCCGCGACGCTGAGCTCATGTCAGCTAAGTCTTTGGCCTGGCGCTGCAGCGCTGGGTTCTTTCTTCAGAACCGGCGCTGCCGCGCCATACTTACATCAGTCATGCCTTGGTCTGGAGCTGAAGCGCTGGGTTCCTTCTCAGGACCGGAGCTGCCGCGCCACGACTACGTCAGCCAACTACCTGCCTGGCGCTGCAGCACCTGGTTTCTTCACAGAACCGGCGCTACGGCGCCGAGTCGCAGAATGGTCTGACAGTATTTGCAAAGAACACAGAAAAGGCCAAATAAATGCCAAATTAAACTAAACTAACAAATTTTAACGTTACTCATGAACTAGTAACTTAACAGAAACATCATATAATATTTTTAGCATGTTTTTAACCATTTAGATCACATCATCACTCAAATTAGAACACATAATTTACTATTTTTTGGTATTTTTCAAAGTTTCGAGAGAAATCATGAAATTCATCATTATAAATTCATTATAACACCGAATCTGTCCGTTTGAATTTTGATTTGTTCGTTTAAACATACATAATTATAATCAACTATCAATTTAAAATTTAATAAATAATTAAAGCATGAGATTTTGTACATAAGGGCCATATTCATATGTTCATACTCTGTAACTTATGAAACTTCAATTTCAACATGATTACATTAATTTGATTACTCTAAAGCATGAATAAATGATATAGAACATGTTATAAACATCTATTAACGCACATATAATCATATCTCATGCATTAGTCATAAAAATTGTTTACAAAGAACTCAACTTGGCTTTAATGGAGAAAATACAATAACGTAAATATAAAATTGGGATTAAGAAATTACCCTGGCAATTCTCTGTTAAGATTGATATAAACTTTAATTCTCCAACTTTCCTTTCTTCAATTCACAACTCTCTCTCAATTCTCTCTTTTCTCTCTGTGTTTGTTAACTGATGGATAAATGATATATGAACTAGTACTAGTATAATATAAATATGCGTATAGTTATATAACTACTGAAGAGAGTGGTGTCAGTTAATTCTATAATGATTTTAACTGGCACCCACTATCTTAAGGGCATGTTTGGTTTGTCACTTATTCACTCATTTCCCATTTAATTAAATTAAAGTGTTATTATATAGTTTAATAGTCACACTTTAATTAATCAAATAATCTTATTTAAATTTAATTAAATAAAATATAATATTCCACATTAAATCATATCATCACATAATTAAAATTCTCATTTATTAATTATGTCAAATCATTAAATCTCTAATTAATTATTAAATTAACTAGAATAACATTATGCTTATTAAATAATTCATTTAATTAAATAAACTCAATTAAATATATACTTTGAACTATAAAAATTCTCCACCTTAATTTAATCAATGTAACACATATAATTAAATTAATTTGTCACAATTCTATCAATTAATTATTTAACTCAATAAATAAGCATCAAATATTTATTTAACTCAATAAATAAATTATCAAAAATATTTATTTAATTCAATAAATACTCAAATTAAATTATAAAATTCTCGTCCGTTACATCAACTCTCAATCTCGGTCGTTATCAATACACCTTTATTCTAATTTTTCATCATTATTCGATGATACAATCATTAAAATTACGGAATATTTTAAACTTTTCTGTCTACTTTCTATATTTTTCTGAATCACAAACTTTACCATTATATATCTTTGATTCAAATTTATTTCATGAATCGCTTCATCAAAGTTTCTATATAAAATCTTTCATCACAAAGCAATGTCCATTATACATCGGATAGCTCAACTTTACAATTCAATAATTATGTTACAATCAAAAATATTAAATGCATTTCTCATGTAAAATAAGTAATCTTCTTGAATTGCTATTGATCTCTATCATTCAATTAGCACGTATCATTACCTTGAAACTTTGACCTGCAAAAATAGTTATTTTGCAAGAATGAGCTCGACAGCTCAGCAAGATCTAACAATTTTCATGCATCACGTAGCACATAAATAACATGCTCATCTTATACATCATAATCATTAGACTAACATATCATACATGCTTTAATTCACATAACAAGTATAAAGATTGAGTACATTATTCAATCAACATTCTTTACTCAATCAATGTAGCCATAAATTGACTTTAATATTTCATGCTCACAACATATGTAATATCTTTGCAATACAGATTAAAACAATTCATCATCAATTACACATAGCAAATAGAAACTGAAAGACTTGCCTTATTGGAGATTACCGCTAAAATTTAACTTAAAGTTTCTCCATAATTCCTACATAATCATATTTACATGCACACACATATTAGATAATTGAATATGTTACAAAACATGCATGTATATCCATTAATAATAATTATTAGTTTTACACAAACTAATATTATTTATTCTTACTCAAAACGAATATTAGTTTATTTAGAAACATAATTCGTTTTAATATTTTTACGCCAAATAAAGGTCCCTCACAGTTTAATATGTAAATATTTAACATTTCAAAGTTTAAATCACTTATATTCCACTTTAGGAATATATTTTGCCTTTATTTGCGAATTTAGGTTCTAAAAAAATATTATATAACTTTAAGTAAAACACGGCTTACTATATTATTTCTTTTATTTATATTATTTTTATACCTTTTTGATAGCTTATAAGTTAATTCGGCCCATTCCCTCATACATAAATATTATAGTTCCTTAGCAAATTAGTTTCACACTTTACTTCACGAATAACTCATATCCTTGCATAACGAATGAGCCACTTTGCAATTTTCTCATGCCTTGCTCGCTTATCGAAAAATTTCCAAATTTTAGTATGTTTTTCGTATCATATGATAAATATTTTTAAAAAATATGAAACCCCCTTCTCGGGTTCATTAGGCAGCCCAAACAGAGCGTCAAAAGTGTACGTTCATAATAGTTTTTCACTTTCGTTTCAGCTTTACCCTCTCTCGCTAAAATAGTCATAACTTTTTCGTTTTAAAATATTTTTGAGCGATTCTTGAGCCCATGCGAAACTAACTTCCGGGGCTACAACTCTTATTTACTGACATTTTCCAAATTAGCGCCAAGGACATGTCTGCACTTGATTTTCCTGATTTGGACAGTTTTGACGCGACTACTTTGAGCATTCATAACTCTTTGCTCCGAAGCCAGAATTAGTCCGTTCCAGTGACACCCCCAAATCCGGGTACTTTAATTTTCACGGGATTTGGTGTTCACTATACAAATATCACGTATCTCTCTACACATAATAAATACAAACCATGAAATAAATAGAAATCTTCCCCTTAAGGGTTACATCATCTAAATTAATAAATAAATCCCAGGTTGAATTAACCTTAAATCTCAATGCGGAAAACATAAAAAAATAGATCTTAAACATCACACATAAGTCTTAAACAAATATTCTCAATTAAATAACAAGTCTTAATCTTTTGTTAACTTTGCCCTTACCTTTGCTAGTAGAAGGCTCGTCGGTTCTTTCATTCTTAACTGAAATGTTATTACGCAAGAGTGAGCACTATTGCCCACAAGTATAACAATATAACAGTAATAATAACATGCGAGTAAATCAAAGAATTCTGAATAATAGAAAGCTCGACTTTCGAATCAATATAGAATAACAAGAATCAAAAGTACATCTGAGGGTCATAAGACCATAAACTATATCCCAGATTTTCAAGTATTTCTACTTTAAAACTTTAACAGTCATAAGACTATATGGACTCTAGTACTCGTACTTAAGGGGATCAGCCCTTAATACCATAATGTGCACATCATCTCAACGCTAAAGCGTACAAAATCCCCTATAAAGGATTGTTCACCTCAGTTTGACGTCAGAGTTCGCACCAAAGGAAGTTTGGTTTGGATAAGTTCAGTAATAGTTTTAGAATTTAGAACGTTCATCAACTATAGACTAGTCGAATCAATAAGGGTTCGCTAGTCTTACAAGGTTCAACAATAATTGATAATTAAATCGAATAACGAATCTCAAGGGTAGACAAATGAATAAGTATTGTATAACTGAGGTAATACTTTAAAAGAATTATAATATCTCATATGAAATCTTGAATTTGAATAAATAAGAACAAGAACTTGCTCGATATAGAAACATAGGTTTAGAACTTGCTAAATGAATGATTTTGAATTAAGAAACTTGCATTACGAAAATAAGTTAGGGATAGAACACTTGCTCAATTTAAAGAGTGTAGTTAGAAAACTAGCCTCCGGCACAAGCTACAAATATAATTCTCGTTCCTCAATTAACCCTACATATCATTAAATTCACAATACTAATTAATTCTAAGTCCGAAAATATACATTGAGTCACAAACATCTGTTTTGAACACGTTATAAGACTTTTCGAATAACGAGTTTAAATCTTGTATTTAACTTATAAATTAATCACGTAATATAAGTTAATAAATTGTTTTAACATCTCAATATATGCTTAACATGTCATCATGTTTGTTACATTAAGTTTTAAAATACCTTTCTGACTTTTGAACATTTAGTAAAATTTCATTAATTTTATCCTGCTGGCCTGGCGCTGCAGCGCCCAGTTTGTACTGGGGAACGGCGCTGCGGCGCTGAGCCCACGTCAGCAAGTGGCTTGGACTAGCGCTGCAGCGCTGGGTTCCTTCTCAGAATCGGCGCTACCGCGCCACGATTACATCACCCGAGCCTTGGCCTGGCCCTGCAGCGCTGGGTTCCTTCTCAGAACCGGAGCTGCCGCGCCACGGCTATGTCAGCCAACTGCCTGGCTGGAGCTGCAGCGCCCGACTCCTTCACAGGACCGGCATTGCGGCGCTGAATCACAAAATGGCCTGACAGTGTTCGCGAAGAACATAGAGAAAGCCAAATAAATCCCAAATTAAACTAACACAGCAAAATTATTGTTACTCATGAACTAATAACTTTACATAAACATCATACAATGCTTCTAGCATGTTTTTCACACTTTAGATCATATAATCACTTAAATTAAAACACACAAATTTACTGTTTTTGATATTTTTCAAAGTTTCAAGAGAAATCATTGTAGACACTTAAAATTTTCTTTCCCTGTTACAAACACTGTATGAGGGCAAAATTGTATTTTTAAATCAACCCCGATCTCTAATCGGGCCGTCAGATCAACCCCGATCTCAATATTGGGTCATCAAATCAACCCCGATCTCAATATCGGGCCATCAAATCAACCCCGATCTCCAATCGGGCTGTCGGATCAACCCCGATCTCAATATTAGGCCATCAAATCAACCCTGATCTTCAATCGGGCCATCAAATCAACCCCGATCTCAATATCGGGCCATCAAATCAACCCCGATCTCCAATAGGGTCGTCAAATTAACCCCGATCATAATATCGGGCCTTCAAATCAACCCCGGTCTCAATATCGGGATGTGAACTCAACCCCTGATCACCAATATCAGGACAACCATAGCCTCGATCACCAATCTCGGGATGTCAACTCAGCCTTGGTCTCAACCTAGGAAATACAGGTCTGCCCCGGTCGCAACCCGGGAAGTCAAGTCACCCTCGGGAACAAACCTGAAGCTCCACAACATCTCCAGAGGAAAACCTGGAACTACCAAGTCAGCCCCAGAGATAACACTGAGGACAAACAGACTCGAATGGGATCCAAGTCTTGGAAATAATTCCTGGAAGTCAACCGAAGGCCATGCCTACACTAAAGGCAATCCCGGGATGGGAAAAATGGTCATTTTACTAACCTTAATCCGATTCGGTCAAACGTAAGCCGAATTGATGCCACCAAAGTCAATACGAACCATAACGATGATCCCGAGTGCAAACAGCGCAAGATAGCTCAACGGATAAACTGCAAGGAATCAAAGATCTGGTTATGAACCCATCTTCTTGGACCCGAAAAATGATTTATCCTATGTCATTGTGACACTCTCGATGAGAGCATTCTGGAAAGGTATAACACGCCTCAAACGGACACTCCGATCAAAAGTTAGAAAGTTTTGACTTCGACCTTGCATTGCTCGGACACGTAGATATACCCACATACTACCACATATCAGAAAATAACTAGTAGATTTGGAAGTTTAGAGCCTATAATTTGGCAAAAAGCCAGTGTAGCAGTCTGTTGTAAGTATTTTTACGATCAGAAAGTTATTCTTACTTCTTTGCACTATTTTGCACTTGCATATCAATTTTCGTTTTCTAAAAATGCCCGAAACTTAGTTCTGTGGCTATTTTTGTCAAAAATGGTATATTTTTGTACATAACTGCATTTTCTAGCATTTCTACAACTCAGATTGACGATCCGTCAGCTCTAACAGCTTTAGTGCACTAGCACCTTCGTTTTAAGCAAATTCGCCGAACTGGGTTATCTTCCCAGTCCGGGTTTGGCTTTTTTTTGTATATATTTTACTGTATATATAGTAAATTTTCAATTCTGTCAAGACCGAATGTCAAATCTGAGGTAGTTTACTGTTTTTATATATAAATATGCATATATAAGCAGCCTTCACCACCACTGGGTTCTCTTCCCAGTCTTGGTTGACTACGTTTCTGTCTCTATATATTTATTTATACATTTCAGTCCGGCATGGATCATTCTATGGCCTTTATACTATTTTTTGCACCCTTCGCCATTACTGAGTTATCTTTCCAGTCACTGATTTACTATTTTTTTGTACATTTATATTTCAGTTCGGCCTGGATTATTCTGTGATTTTTTACTGCTTTTATATATAAATATGCATATATAAGCAGCCTTCACCACCACTAGGTTCTCTTCCCAGTCTTGGTTGACTACTTTTCTGCCAATATATATATATATATATATATATATATATATATATATTTCAATTCTAGTCCGGGCACAGGCGTGAAAACACATCGCCCTTTTTACTGTTTATATATATATATATATATATATATATATATATATATATATATATATATATCAATTCTGTCCAGCCTGGATCATTCTGTGGCTTTTACGCAGCTTATATATATATATATATATATATATATATATATATATATATATTTCAATTCTAGTCCGGGCATTGGCGTGAAAATTCATCGCCCTTTACAGCTTTTGTATATATAACTATATATATATATATATATATATATATATATTGCTTTACTCGATTTCATTCAATTGTTTCTTTAAATATTCATTTTATATGAATTTACACTGACATATCTACGGGCGAACTAGATTTATTTAAATCTCGCCAATTCTAGCTTTCAAACGGTTCAAAATCGGTACAGATGGAACCAGGGAGCTAGAATGGCTGAGATTTATTTAAATCTAGCAATTTTTCTAGTTTCAGTTACAAAAGCAACCTTGCGGCCCTTAGATCGCTATCTAGTGGGAACGAGATGCTTTGGCCAGGTACGAACCAGAATTTACTGAATGAATCCTCGGTTATGGCGACATTTGGGATATATTTCTTTTTTTGTTCAAATTTGAACTTTGCAGGTTTATTGGCTACTCATATGTGAGCCTAGGAATCCTGGGATTCATGATCAAACTGATCAGAATCTGATTCCCATAATGGACAAACTCCGCTTGACAGATGTACCCTGCTAGTTTTTCTGTAAAATGTACATACAAAAGACCTTAAAACTGATATCCGGATTTAAGGTCTCAATGTAATGAGAACAACGGTTTGCCGTGTCAGCGTCCCTCTGATGGTTTTCATGCCCATGAGGAGACCGACACTTGTATTTATTTCTGTGGTCGAGGATGCTTCGCAGCCCGATAAATCACCATTCAAATGCAAGCCTTAAGGCTATAAAGATAAAAAAAAATGGAAGTATTAACATGCTTCAATTCCTATGTTAGAGTAAGGGTTTGATAACCAGCTTTCAAAACACCATTCTCAATTCAAAACAAAAGAAAAGCTTTTGCAAATCAAATTAAACACTTTTGCAAATCAAATCAAAGACTTTTTGCAAAATCAAATCAACCTTCATATATAGGTTCAACGAAGCAAAGCACTACTTTCAATCAATCAAACATAGACCCAATTTTCAAACAGCATTCACACATGCATTTCAGTTTTAAGGGAAATATTGAAAAGATTGCATTACCGTGTTTACATAGGAGTTGTGGGGTGCCTAACACCTTCCCCACACTTAACCAAGCCCCCGAACTCAAACTTTATTTTCAAAGATCAAGTTTTGACAGTGTCCAGCAATTAGGCCTTTTTCAAACAAAACTCGGTTGAATTGGTACAATCATTTCAAATCTATCAACTGGCGACTCTATAAAACGTTCAAATCGTCGACATGTTATATGTTGACCTTTTCCTAAAAAACCCTTCAAAACCTTTTTTCGCAATAAAAAGAGTGAGGGTAGAGATAACTTAAGAAGAGAGAAAGATCGGGGTTGTGACCTGACCAGCGAATTTTCTTTCCGACGTCGACAGGTGGCGACTCTGCTGGGGACAGCAGAAGGCTTAGGCCGCTTTCAAATATTTTCAAACATTTCCCTTTCAAAACCATGAATGCGTGAATTCTGCGTCTCTACATTGAATGAATGTGTGAATGCAGCTGCGTCTTAACATTGCAAGAGTGCGTGAATGCTGCGTCTTTACATTGAATGAATGTGAATGAATGCTTTCTTGCTTTTTAGTGCTTTGCACCCATATTAGTGCTTCGCACCAACTGTCATCATATGCATATGGTGAGGGCGATGTATGTGAATGTATGTTGTGTTCCTCTCACAAGGAGGCAAACCCCATCAGTGATAAGTAATGTCTCTGGGGATCGGCCAAGTCTCTGGGGCTCATGAAATGCACCACCCAGATTTGCTCCAGTTGAAAGATCAGATTAATTTCCTCTCTAGTAGATTGCGATGATCTGGGGACCTTCATGCCAAAAAGCCACGCGAGAGTAACCTAAGATAGGTCAGCCTCTGATTAACCAAATCCGAAGGGAAGCTTCTTCATGCCTTCCTCTTTCAATTTAATGTCCAGTTTTCAATATTTTACTTCTTGTCATCAAAACAACTGACCTTTGTTTTGCAGGATAAAATTAAAAACCACATCATGCATCCTATCCCTACCTACTTCAGGAAATTGACACGCCTACATTTTGTTGTAGGTAAAAAATTGGTCCTGTCACTAGATCTAAGTCTAAGAAAGCACTACGTCCATCCACGGACATGACTTCGAGTGCTCAACTAGAATCCACCCCTGTATCCAGGGAAGAGTTTGAAGGACTGAAGAATCAGATAGCCGAACTGGCTAGTTTTCTAAGTGAACAAAGCAAGGCCCTTAAAGGGAAGCAAGCCCAAGCTCACACAGAACCAGGAACACCTAGGTGGTAGTGGTGGCAGTCAAGAGACTGAAAAAGCTGAGACTCAGATTCCTGGACCACAGAACTAGGACAAAACCAAAAAAACTCCTGAAATCACCCCCTTGTCAAAGAATAGGAAGCCGGTGACATTATGAAGAAAGTACAACAAATGGAGGAAACTCTCCTGTCTATCAAAGGAACTGGGGCATTCGGTAGTGATAATTACTCTAACCTCTGTATTTTCCCCGGAGCTCGTTATCCCGAGAAATTTAGAACTCCTAATTTTGAGAAATACGATGGATTGGGAGATCCCTATACCCACCTGAAAGTATTCATTGGAGAACTCGGATCCTATGCAGAGGACGAGAAACTTCAAATGCAGTTATTTCAAAAGAGTCTGACTGGAGAGGCTAGAGCCTGGTATGCCCGTCTGGATAACTCTAAGATTCACAGCTGGGAAGAGTTGGCCCATGCCTTCCTCAGTCAATACAGCTTCCAATCTTAGCTGGCACCAGACAGATATCAAATAACCAAAATCAAGAAAAAGAACACTGAATCATTCAGAGAGTATGCCCAACGATGGAGGCGGGTTACAACACAAGTCACCCCAGCCATGAATGAGTCTGAGATAATCATGACCTTCATCGTTATCCAAGAAGCGCCATATTATGAGAGGGTCCTAGCAGGCATAGGAAAACCATTCTCTGAAATGATCAAGCACGGTGAAATGGCAGAAATGGGGCTCAAGTCCGGGAAGATAAAGGATCTGACCGCCCTCGAAGCTGTTGCTGAACACATCCAGTCTGAAAATTATGGGAGTAATCCCTAGAGAGTACACAAAAAGAAAGATGAAGAAGTGTCCATAGTATTACAAGGACAAAATTCAAGGGGCGAGGCAAACAGTATGCCCATTCAAAAGAGGAACTATACCCCTTTTCAAGCTCTAGCACAGCCTTCAAACCCTCCATTCCAGAAAAATATGGAGTTCAGACGTCAAAGAACTTTCACCTCTCTAGGAGATTCACTTGAAAACGTATTTAAACTTCTGACAACTCAGAAGAAAATTGTCCAACTCCTTCCACCCACCAATACCGGTGGACGAAATTTTGATCCAAGCAAGAAATGTGCTTATCATTCTGGATCTCCAAGCCATGACACAAGACTGTTGGTCTCTCAAGCACAAAATCCAAGACTTGGTCGACAACGGAGAGATTGTCATAACAAAGCCTGGGCAACTGCATGTGCCGGACAATCCCCTCCCTCAACACAAAGAGGAGAGTGTCAACATGATCAGTACAGAAAATGGAGGAGGATCCAAATACCTCCAATATATTGGAGAATCCACTCCATCCAGCAACAACAGACCAGATAGTTGGGAAGTTTCAGAAAGGCAGTTCCTAATAGAGCAGGAAATAAAATCTATCAAGGAACAAATTGAAAAATTAGCAGAACTGGTCGTTTACCAGCATCAGATCACCAGGAAGATGATCAAACGGGCCAACCAGTCTGATATAGATCAGTCCTCCCACACCAGAGATTAATCCCATGAGGGATTATAGTCGGTCTCATAACTATGAACCATGGACTGACAAGGGGGTCGAAGAAGCGAGTGTCCAAATTAGTAGGAAATTCTTATTTTAGAGGAACTTCACCAACTTAAACCAGTCGATGGAAGAAATCCTCCAGATGCTAATCAACCAGAGAATGGCTGCAGATTTGTTACCTCCATTGAACCCTTGGTCCAGAAAATTTAAAGCTGACCAAATTTTTCAGTACCACTTTAATTCACCCGGCCATAATACAGAGGATTGATGGGCACTTCGTAACCTGATTTAAGACATGATTGAAAGTGGTGAATTGATAAGGGGAAATCAAGTTCTCAGCCTTCCAAATGAAAAAACTCTCTGGATCCCCACTGTATGGAATCAGGGTACAGTGGTTGTTATATCCTTCTATAGGGAGTCGACCCTCACACCCTTAGTCCTACTAAGGAAAGGGGTCAAAGAGGCAAAAAATCCCGTGAAGGTGGCCGCACCCGAGCCTTTGATCTTACCCTTAAGACCTCAATATCCAATTATCAGTCTGAAGCGGGTCCCATGGAACTACGGGAATGACGAAGGTTCCACCTCAAACAAAATTTCCATCGTACCAAATGATAATCCATTGTACCTACCTCAGCGGGTGATCAAACCAGTCATCAAAGCCAAAGCAAAGGTGGATGATGAGAAAATTGAAGAGTTACTCAACAAAATGGGACACAATAAAATCAAGGTGGTGCAAGGCTTGAAAGACGCACCCAAGCAAATGTCCATCCTAGACTTGGTCCTATCCTCAGTGGATCATCGCAACATTCTAGTGAAAGTACTAGAAGAAGCCCATCTGCCACATACCGTAGATGCCGAGAAATTCCGTCATGTGGTGGAACACATTTTCAACAACAATGTGATATTTTTCATTGATGATGATATCCCTGCAGAAGGAACGGGCCAACATAAGTCCTTGCATATAGCTGTGATATCTTCTGGGTATGTGATCGGAGGGGTACTCATCGACGGAGGATCATCCCTCAACATATGTCCCTACGATACTCTGGAAAGAATGAAGATCAACCCGAACCGGATCAAAACCAGTCGTGTGGTCATCAGAGCTTTCGATGGATCGCGACGCTAAGCTATAAGAGAAATAGAGCTTCCATTGGAGATTGGCCCACACACTTTCTACGTATCCTTTCAGGTGCTGAATATCGCCATTGGATATAACTTGTTGCTGGGCAGGCCCTAGATCTACAAGGCAGGGGCAGTGCCATCTACCCTCCATCAATAGCTCAAATACATTATCAACGACAACCTAATCATGGTCAATGCTGAACCAGTATACCTTGTCTGCATACAGGGAGACATGTCAGTGATCAGTCTAGATGCAGGGATTGAACCTGCAAGTTTTCAAGCCCTAGAGGTGAGCGATACGCAGTATCGTCTTCAACAACCATGATTTGATGGTAACCAGCAAAGCAATCTACGAAGGAATACATGCCATACTGTGCAGTATTGTCGATCAGGATGTGGATTCAGCTTGAGATTGTACTTGCACAACCTGTTGAATAGCTTTCTGAGATGATCGATGTAATCATCCTCCCTCCGGGATTTAATGATGATGTCATCCACATAAACCTCTATCTCTTTGTGCATTATGTCATGAAACAAGGCCATCATGGCTCGCTGATACGTGGCTCTGACATGATCTATGGCATGGAAGCAGTCCTCCCTATAGAAGTAGAGATGGAGTCCTTGCGAGTGTTGATCGATGCTCAGATAGACGAAGACCAATGGTTGCAAGACTGATATCACCAATTATCCCTGATAGATGAAAAGAGGGCTACAACCATTTTCCACGAACAGTTATATTAGCAAAGGATTGTTAGATCCTACAATAAGAAGCTCTGAATACGGGAATTCAAAGAAAATGACTTGGTGCTGAAGAAAATCCTGGCCAATCAAGATAAAGCTAAAGGAAAGTTCTCCCTGAATTGGGAAGGCCCTTTCATTGTCAAGGACGTGTTGACATGAAGAGCTATCAGATTACAAGAAATAGACAGGAACGAATTTCCCCAACTCAATAATTAAGACGCCTTGAAAAAGTACTATGTCTGAAGCACATGCATGCCCGCATCTGGGTCCTACAAATCAAATCAGGTTTGATTTTCACTATAAAGCCGGAACTACGTATGACCTGATCTCTCTCAACCTGGGAGTACGTAGGCAGCCATTTCTTGTGCGGTCAAACCAAACAAAAACTCAAAACTCATAAAACTAAAACCAAAACCAAGATAAATACTTTTCAAAACTCTCTCATATAAAGCCGGAACTACGAATGACCTGAGCTCCCTCAACCCGGGAGTACATAGGCAGCCATTTACGGTGCAGTTTGACCTTCAAGGAAAAATAAAACCCCCAATAAAAACTAGTTCCAAGAAACCAAAACCATATAAAACCTAAATCCTATCCAATCTTCCTGGTCAACAGGCCCATCTGAGATACTCCCTAACATCTTAACTATCAGTCCATTAAGGAGGAGCTCAAGATACATCAACAACAGCCAGTCATGAAAGAAGTGTTAATCACTCAGCAATGACAATACATCTCCAAACAGGGAAGTGGATCAAAAATATATGTCTCTGATATATAAAACTATTTGATATATACATAATGCCCTGTACATGACAAAAATGGCTGATCTAGTCAGTGCAGGAAAATAAAGCTAGTCTATAGACTAAAGGATAAGCTGGCCAGCAATGCCACCATGGCATCTCTCTCTGAAGATGGAGGAGCAGCTGCTAATGCAATACCCTCAGCCTCCATATGGCTCAAAACCTCCAACGTCATCCGCAGTGTGTCGCTGTAGTCATCAATATATGCACTCATCTCGGTAACCAGGCCGTGAGTATAAGATTAAAAAGCAGTACTGTCAGTAAAGTGGAAATCACGGGAAGCTATAGTGTCATCCCTCTCCGTAAAAGCTGTATCTCTAGCAATCAAAGTATCCTCGATCTTAGCAAAGGCTGAATCTCTGGCTGAGCGGATCTCATCCCTCTCCATAACAGCTGCATCTCTGGCAGATCGGAACTCCTCCCTCTCTATCAAGCCAGCATCCTGAGCGACTCAAAACGCGTCTCTCTCAGCTAAAGCTATATCTCTGCCAGACAAGGCGGTCAACATCCGTGCTCTAGCTGAATCTGTCTCAAAGGTTATCCTAAATAGCGAGTTTGCCAAAGTCGGATATGTGCCTGCAAGAATAGTCGGTGGGTCGCTAACCAAAGCAGCTGTCACACCCATGAATAATTCATCCTCGGTAAGAGACTCAGGATCCTCCATATGCTCCTCCTCATTTGAATCTACAATAGGAGCTGAAGGAACAAGTGCAGCTGCTGCCATATCTGCCTCCAACCATGCCGAGTACTCTGGAGAACGGTTTAGCTGGCGACTGGAGAAATTAGCTCTCTCTTTGTGAGTCCAGCACTCATATACTCGAACCAAATTGGCAGATGACATAGACGAAGCTGACACCCTCTGATCAGCAGACCCCTCAAATCTGTGCAGGCTCTGGAATTGATCAAACTGGCTCATAACAGCCAAGGGATGATAAGTAGTCACTCCCCTCAATCCCACTAGGGGCAGGTAATCCATACTAGGTACATGGGTGATGAAACTATATGGGGAGGCTAACCCTGAGCATGAAAAAATCAAGAACGGATGCTCAATATCTAAAAAACAATGTCGACCATATCTCTGCATCGGTACACTCCGTCGGCTGAAAGGAGTAGGACATAGCTATATCATGGGAAAAGTATTACCTATGATGCCTGAAAGATCCAATCGGTCGGATATGGGACATCAGCCATATGTACAGCAAGATCGAACTGCCTCTGAAGAACCCCTCTGGGTGGGTAATATAATAAGTGGCTGACCACAATGTCTCAGCCAATATCATCGGGATGATGGTACTACCCTATCTAAGGGCCCGAACAACAACTACCAATCCCACATCCAAGTGATCCAAGTGTAACAGCATATAGATGTATGCCACAATGCACATCAGTAGAATATCTACCCTAGCCAGATGCCACACCTCTGCTGAAATAACAAAATCCCCAGCATGTCGATCGTAACTATCAAGCTTACCAAAATGATCGATCAAGAAGTCATTCGAGATCACACGTCCAGAAATGATCTCGTCCATGACTACCCTCTAGCGAAGACCGGACATCCGCAGGAACGGTCTCCTCATGTCGGTAATAGCAGTCCGAGCGCACAGCAAATCCAGAGCCAAACCGATAAGCCGATCGTACTCCTTCAGAGTTGGTGTCAGCTCATGTCGCTTGATGCAAAACACCTGCCTCTTGGGTATCCAGCAAGATAGTATGCCATCCACAAACCCATAGGGCACCTAAAAATCTGCAAGGGCTAGCGAATGCCCCAACATCTGGTCAACTGTCCCTCTGGCTGAGAAGGGCAGGGTCTCGTACCACGACCTCAATGATGAAGCCACCTCAGACTATGGCAAGTGCTCAATACGGCTCACGACGGATGACGTCATATGTGTCTCCGTACCACAAGACCATCTAGGGGTCAAATCTGAACTCATATGTCTAAATGCATACATATAACATAATACATACATGATGATAAATATAAACATGATGCGATAGATGGGAAATATCAAGAATATCTATGATAAACTATCTACTGTGGGCATCATCCCTGTCTGATAATATAAAGCTAAGTGAAGAATATAGGAAAATGGGGCACCACCACCCAACTACTAACAGTGGTCTATCAAAATGATGGCATAATCGCCAAATAGCCAAAACAGTGGCTGACCAAAAATAGAACTGCCATAACTATCAGAAAAGATCCAGATAATCTACGTCCAGGTGATTAACGTGCTCCATCTCCTCCACGGATGCAAAGCTGTGGTCATCAGGCATATCTGGGCGGTATAAGGGAGGATCTTCCCCTTCAAAATTGCTGCTAAATGGACCTGAAGAGGGGCCCGCTCCTAAGCTGGATGGGTCAAAAGAAGATGCCTCTGATGGATCTCGGCCAAGATGCCTGATAAAGAAGCGAGCCCTATCCAACTCCCTGGTCAGATCTGCAATCTGGTCTAAATGGGTAGGCTCCCTGAGGCAAGCTATCCAATCTTTCATCATCACAGACCCTGACACCATGTCTGCCATTAACTGGGTAGCCCGAGTCTGAGCTCCAATAGTGCGAGGACTCCACCATCTGCTGAATGCCTTCTGGCTGAAAGGGCCCTCTGATAGGGTGAAGCCATCTATGCCCTCCATGGGAATCTCTGTCAGTGGCATGATCAATGACCAATGATGCCAAGTACGAGGAACAATGGGAATGCGGATCTCACCCATAATACTCCTAATGGCACGCTCTCCCAAATAGAGCTCCTAGCCTCCCTCTGTCAAAATCAGAACTCTAGCGGGTCGACAAAGCAAATCTCGACCAGCGGGAAAGCCTCCCTCAAATATGACGGTCAAAAACTCAGAGGTATATGGCACCCATGAGATCAATCTAGTCATTAAAAGCTCCAACTGTAGGCGAGCATGAGTAAATCCCTCAGCAACAAGGACCTCCGTCAAAGTTGAGTGATGCCAACGCCGTCCTCTAGGATAGGTCTCCAGACCTAAAGCAGTGGCGGGTCGTAGGCAAGGAAGCCTCTCAAATGCCTAAAATTGGCCATATCAAAAGTCCTCAGTGATCAAGACTGACAAATATAAATGCTGAAATCAAAAAAGTATAAGAAAGATGTAGTCACCATCAGAAACGAGTAGAACCCTAACCAAGCCTCCATCGAACCCTCCGAAAGCATGCGCATGCCCCAGAGAAAATAGGCAAAGGTGTAGGAACCCCAATCAAAGTCACCGAGGCACTCTACATGGTGCATAGCGCTAACCAGGGTGAAGGACACAGTAGATGAGTTGTCTGCCACAAAATAACCCCTGATGATCACCAGAAATAATCGCCTCAGAATGCGATCTCTAACCCTCCGATCATCAGGTAGAGGCTCCAGCAGATTGGACTGACCGACCCTTGAACGCCATCGCAGAAACTCCCAGCAGGGACTGAACAGTAGTGGGCGTAATGTCAGCCACGACAGGCACTGGCTCGCCCTCAAACTCAATGCCGGTGATGAACCTCCAGTCCATAGGGGTCATCATCACCTCACAGTCCAGCAGATGAAGGGACTGAGTCTGGTGGAACCAGCGCTCAAATAAAGCCCTCATATACCCCCAGGGGCAACGCCGGGGAAGAATGGAGAAGAAAGCCTGAAACCCCCAGCCATCAATGATATCTTTGTAATCCTCGTGCAAATTATGATACAGGGAATGCACGTTGAACCAGTTCCCTCGAGGCTGCGTAAAGTCAGGAACCTGCATCAAAAACCAACTCATGCCAAAAACCTATGCCCCGAGAATGGTAAAAGAAAGAACGAGAATCTAGGAAGAGAAAAACTTTAAGTCACCTCGTTGGCGTGAAGAAACCTCGATGGATGGCGACTCTAGTCGCCCAACAGCTCCTGGGTAGGCACAGCAATGCCTGGAACCTCCGTAAGTGGAGCCTGAGCTGGAGCTTGAAAAGCAAAAGCAGCCTGCTCATCATCAATATCGATCGGCTGCTCGTCCTATGCTGGAAGAATCACCGACTCTGCCAATCTGCGAGGAGGTCTAGCCAGATGTGGCTGAGGAACATCAGAAGCCCTCCTACGTCTGACCCCTAAAACGACTCTGCTAGCACTGTTGGGTCTATCACGATCCATCACCTGTACAAAGTCTCCAAATCACCTCAGAAAGGGTGTGGTAAGCCTAAAACCTGTGGCTTATTAATTTAAATCAGTATTTTATGCATCTCTAAGTCCTAAAAATGCATGGGTCAGTCAAAAATACCCCGTAAAGTCAAAACTGCATGTTTTTCAAAAGATAAATCCTAAAAACATGTATGGGTCAGTTAGAAATTCCCAGTAGAGTCAAAATTATATGTTTATTAAATACTGGAGAGTCTCCTTTGTAAAATGGACTGTCCGCATGCACATAGGCATGTCTAGGTGGCCATTCAGTAGCACACCTTCCCAAAAATAGGAACAGTTCATATTTATGAAATAAAATCAAAAGTCAACTTCGCATGGTAGCTCAATTACCATGGACATTTTTAGTTGAAAATCCAGGCTCACTAGGCCTCAAAAAGGATGAGTAAACTGATCAAAAAGAACAAAAATATGACTGTCATAGAATTTGAATTTTCTTACATCCAAACGTGTATTACAGTAAAATATGCATACATATATAGTCAGAAAATTTTTAACAGGTCATATAGGCATACATTTTTCGTACATTGCGTCTAAAAGCCCCTTATGTGGTTCACATGCTTTTAACGGTCAAAACTTACGAAAAAAGGATGTAAAACGTTACCTGCGCTGCGCTAAATGCGTAGGAACTGGCAAAATCAGAAAACAGCTATCCAAGCTCCACAGATCTTAAAAAGAAGATCGAAATTAGTTTGAAACTCAAAATGGAACTTTGAAAAAATGAAATCCCGCAGCCTAATATAAAGCCCATGTGGAAGCGGGCCCACCTACGGCTATCGTACCTCCACCTGCGACTCCCTAGGGTGGGTCCCACTTCTCCAGGCTCGATTTGGTTCTGGTTGAAACGGAGTTTCTATGTGCTGCCAAGTCAAATCTAAAGAAAAATCGCTACGCGATTGAGCGGTTTGTCCTGAAATCTTGCGTTTAAGCAGCGTAATCCTGACAGAAAGGGGGACACTCTGGAAACCCTTCGTATTCATCCCGAAGTAATATCCGGGGATCAACATTGAAAAACTGCGCAAAACTACAGAAAACTACCACTTTCAAAGCGTCGGGTACAGACCGAGTTTAATCCAGCCGTTGGCTTCAATCTAACAAAGTTTTGGATACAGACCGAGTTCAATCCAGCCATTAGCTTCAATCCAACAAAGTTTTAGGTACAGACCGAGTTCAATCTAGCCGTTGGCTTCAATCCAACAAAGTATAGGGTACAGATTGAGCTTAATCCAGCCATTGGCTTCAATCCAACAAAGTTTTGGGTACAAACCAAGTTCAATCCAGCCGTTGGCTTCAATCCAACAAAGCATCGGGTATAGACCGAGTTCAATACAGCCGTAGGCTTTAATCCAACAAAGTTTTGGATACAGACCGAGTTCAATCCAGTCGTTGGCTTCAATCCAATAAATCATCAGGTACAGACCGAATTCAATCCAGCCGTTGGCTTCAATCCAACAATGTTTCGGGTACAGACCGAGTTCAATCCAGCCGTTGGCTTCAATCCAACAAAGCATCGGGTACATACTAAGTTCAATCCAGCTGTTGGCTTCAATCCAACAAAGTTTCGAGTACAGACCGAGTTCAATCCAGCCGTTGGCTTCAAACCAACAAAGTTTAGGGTACAGACCAAGTTCAATCCAGCCGTTGGCTTTAATCCAACAAAGCATCGAGTATAGACCGAGTTCAATCCAGTCGTAGGCTTCAATCCAATAAAGTTTTGGGTGCAAACCGAGTTCAATCCAGCGGTTGGCTTCAATCAAACAAATCATCGGGTACATACCGAATTCAATCCAGTCGTTGGCTTCAATCCAACAAAGTTTCGGGTACAGACCGAGTTCAATCCAGCCGTTGGCTTCAATCCAACAAAGCATCGGGTACAGACTAAGTTCAATCCAGCAGTTGGCTTCAATCCAACAAAGTTTCAAGTACAGACCGAGTTCAATCTAGCCGTTGGCTTCAAACCAACAAAGTTTCGGGTACAAACCAAGTTCAATCCAGCCGTTGGCTTTAATCGAACAAAGCATCGGGTATAGACCGAGTTTAATCCAGCCGTTGGTTTTAATCCAACAAAGTTTCGGTTATAGACCAAGTTCAATCCAGCCGTTAGCTTCAATCCAACAAAGCGTCAGGTACAGACCGAGTTCAATCCAGCCTTTGGATTTAATCCAACAACGTTTTGGGTACAGACCGAGTTCAATCCAGCCGTTGGTTTCAATCCAAAAAAGTTTCGGGTACAGATCGAGTTCAATCCAGCTATCGGCTTTAATCCAACAAAGCGTCGGGTACAGACCGAGTTCAATTCAGCCGTTGGCTCAGCCCCAGCGAGGTATCGGGTACAGACCGAATCCAGTTCATCCGTTGGCTCCACCCCAGCGAAGTATCGGGTACAGACCAAATCCAGTTCTGCCGTTGGCTCCACCCCAACGAAGTATCGGGTACAGACCAAATCTAGTCTAGTCATTGGCTTCAATCCAACAAAGTTTCGGGTACAGACGGAGTCCAGTTCAGCCGTTGGCACACCCCAACGAACCATTGGGTACTGACCGATTACAGTTCAGCCGTTGGCACACCCCAGTGAAGCATCGGGTACTGACCGATGACAATTCAACCGTTGGTTCAACCCCAGCGAAGTTTCGGGTTCAAACCGAGTCCAGTTCAACCGTGGGTTCAACCCCAGCAACGTCTTAGTCGTTGGAGCAGCCTCCGCGAAGCATCGGAAGTGATCCGGTAATGGAAACCATATAATAGTCCATCCCCGATGATGAAATCTGCAATACACATCCTCAAAATGAGCACCAGGAAGAATTGGTGATTCAACCGCCTATTGCAAAATAACGGCATAAACTCTCATCAGAATGGACATTGGAAGCATCCATTAAGGAGACTCGATAATCGAGAAATGTCCCCAGCAGAGGAGCCTTTAAAAATGTGCAACAGCACCAGCCGAAGGGAAATCAGCCCTGCAAAGGGTATCGTCGGACAGGGAAACCATTGGTATCAAACCAAGGTAGCATCAATAGTATCATCCCCATCTAAATTAATGAAGCTATCGCAGAGGACGTCTTCCCCAGCAGAGCAAGACGAGAACAATCTGTAATAGCTCATCTCTGACAATCACGTCAGTGGTTCCCCTACCAGTAGTCGTCTGACAATGTCAGCCCTAGGCTATCATGAGTGACGTCATCCCCAACAAAAAATGATGAAAGACTATTCGTGGTAGCCTATTAACATCATCCCCAGCAGACAATAATGCAATCCATCAGTGATAACTCCACCTCCTCAAAGGTATCTGAAGCTCCTTACATACTATATCCGGCATTGCATCCCCTTTGCCTTTGCATTTCAAGTGTCTAGCAATCTTTATCCAGCTCATTCCATTACATTATATGAGCACGATAAAGAGGGGCATCTGTAGACACTCAAAATTCCCTTTCCATGTTACTAACACTGTAGGAGGGCAAAATTATATTTTCAAATCAACCCCGATCTCCAATCGGGCCTTTAGATTAACCACGATCTATATATCGGGCCATCAAATCAACCCTGATCTCAATATCGGGCCATTAAATCAACCCCGATCTCCAATCGGGCCGTCAGATCAACCCCGATCTCAATATTAGGCCATCAAATCAACTCCGATCTTCAATTGGGTTGTCAGATCAACCTCGATCTCAATATTGAGCCATCAAATCAATCCCGATCTTCAATCGGGCCGTTAGATCAACCCCGATCTCAATATCGGGCCATCAAATCAACCCTGATCTCCAATCGGGCCGTCATATCAACCCCAGTCCCAATATTGAGCCATCAAATCAACCCCGATCTTAACCCTGATCTCAATATCGGGCCATCAAATTAACCCCGATCTCCAATAGGGTCATCAAATCAACTCCGACCTCAATATTGGGCCATCAAATCAATCCCGATCTTTAATTGGGATGTCAGATCAACCCCGATCTCAATATCGGGCCATTAAATCAACCCTGATCTTTAATCGGGCCATCGGATCAACCCCAATCTCAATATCGAGCCATTAAATAAACCCCAATCTCTAATCGGGCAGTCAGATCAACCCCAATCTCAATATCGGGCCATCAAATCAACCCTAATCTTCAATCAGGCCGTCAGATTAACCCCGATCTCAATATCAGGCCATCAAATCAACCCCGATCTCAATATCGGGCCATTAAATCAACCCTGATCTCCAATCGGGCCGTCAGATCAACCTCAATCTCAATATCGGGCCATTAAATTAACCCAGATCTCCAATCGAGCCATCAGATCAACCCTGATCTCAATATCGGGCCATCAAATCAACCCCAATCTCCAATCGGGTCGTCAGATCAACCTCGATCTCAATATCGGGCCATCAAATCAACCCCCAAACTCCAATCGAGCCGTCAGATCAACCCCAATCTTAATATTGGGTCTTCAAATCAACCCCGATCTCAATATCAAAATGTCAATTCAACCCCTAGTCACCAATACAGGGACAACCATAACCTAGATCACCAATCTCAGGATTTCAACTCAGCCCCGGTCTCAACCTAAAAAATGCAGGTTAGCCTCGGTCGCAATCCGGAAAGTCAAGTCACCCTCGGGAACAAACTTGAAGCTCCACAACATCTCCAGAGGAAAACCTGGAATGACCAAGTCAGCCCCAGAGACAACACTGAGGGCAAACAGACTCGAATGGGATCCAAGTCTTGGAAATAACTCCCAGAAGTCAACCGAAGGTCATGCCTACAATAAGGGCAACCCTGGAAGGGATAAAATGGTAATTTTACTAACCTCAAGCCGATTCAATGAAACTCAAGGTGAATTGATGCCACCAAGGTCAGAACGAACTATAACGATGATCCCGAGTGCAAACAGCGCAAGATAGCTCACGAACAAACTATGGGAAATCAAAGACCTGGTTATGAACCCATATTCTTGGGCCCAGAAAATGTTTTATCCCATGTCATTGTGACACTCTCGGTGAGAGCTTTCCATAAAGGTGTAGCATGCCTCAAACGGACGCTCCGATCAAAAGTTAGAATGTTTCGACTTTGACCTCCTGTTGCTCGGAGTGCACGTACTTTGAGATGACTCAACCGGACACGTGGGCCCCGCCAGGGGAGCCACACCTCTACCTGCGGTAGTAGCAAGTAGAGCACAGGCTCCTTGGCCTATATATATGAGGTGACCCCCCTCATTTTTAAGAATTTTGAAACGCAGCGAACCTCTGCCCATTTGATTTTTTGACTTTTCTACCTCTTCCAAACCCAAATTTTTTCACTCTAACACTTAGATATACCCACATACTACCACATATCAGAAAATAACTGGTAGATTTGTACTTTTAGAGCTTATGATTTGGTAAAAAGCCCGTGTAGCAGTCCGTTGTAAGTATTTTTACGATCAAAAAGTTATTCTTACTTCTTTGCACTATTTTGCACTTGCATATCAAGTTTCGTTTTCTGAAAATGCCCGGAACTTAGGTTCGTGGCCGTTTTCATCAAAAATTAGTATATTTTTGTACATAACTACGTTTTCTGGCATTTTTACAACTCGGATTGACGATCCGTCAGCTCTAATAGCTTCAGCGCACTAGCACCTTCGTTTTAAGCAACTTCGCCGAACTGGGTTATCTTTCCAGTCCAGGTTTGGCTTTTTTTGTATATATTTAACTGTATATATACTAACTTTTCAATTATGTCAAGCCCGGATGTCAAATCCGAGGTAGTTTACTGCTTTTATATATAAATATGCATATATAAGCAGCCTTCACCACCACTGGGTTCTCTTTCCAGTCTTGGTTGACTAGGTTTCTGTCTCTATATATATATTTATACATTTTAGTCCGGCCTGGATCATTCTGTGGCCTTTATACTATTTTTTGCACCCTTTGCCATTACTAGGTTATATTCCCAGTCACTGGTTGACTATTTTTTTGTACATTTATATTTCAGTTCGGCCTGGATTATTCTATAGTTTTTTTTACTATTATATATAAATATGCATATATAAGCAGCCTTCACCACCATTGGGTTCTCTTCCCAGTCTTGGTTAACCACTTCTCTGCCAATATATATATATATATATATATATATATATATCAATTCTAGTTCGGGTACAGGCATAAATTCATCGCCTTTTTTACTATTATATATATATATATATATATATATTTCAATTCTATCTAGCCTGGATCATTCCGTGGCTTTTACACAGCTTATATATATATATATATATATATATTTCAATTCCAGTCCGGGCACCGGTGTGAAAACCCATCGCCATTTACAGCTTTTGTATATATAGCTATATATATATATATTGCTTTACTCGCTTTCATTCAATTGTTGCTTTAAATATTCATTTTATATACGAGCGAATTAGATTTATTTAAATCTTGTCAATTCTAGCTTTCAAACGGTTCAAAATTGGTACAGACGGAACCGGGGAGCAAGAATGGTTGAGATTTATTTAAATGTAGCAAATTTTCTAGTTTCAGTTACAAAAGCAACCTCGCGGCCCTTAGATCGCTATCTAGTGGAACGAGACGCTTCGGCTAGGTGCGAACTAGGATTTACTGAATGAATCCTCGATTCTGGTGACATTTGGGATATATTTCTTTTTCTGTACAAATTTGAACTGTGCAGGTTTATTGGCTAATCATATGTGAGCCTAGGAATCGTGAGATTCATGATCAAACTGATCAGAATCTGATTCTCACGGTGGACAAACTCCACTTTACAGATGTACTCTGTCAGTTTTTCTGTAAAATGTACATACAAAAAACCTTAAAATGGATATCCGGCTTTAAGGCCTCAATATAATGAGAATAATGGTTTGCCATGTCAGCGTCCCTCTGATGGTTTTCATGCCCATGAGGAGACTGACACTTGTATTTATTTCTGTGGTCGAGGATTCTTCGCAGCCCGACAAATCACCATTCAAATGCAAGCCTTAAGGATATAAAGATAAAAAAATAGAAGTATCAACAGGCTTTAATTCCTATGTTAGCGTAAGGGTTTGATAACCAGCTTTCAAAACATCATTTTCAATTCAAAACAAAAGAAAAGCTTTTGCAAATCAAATTAAACACATTTTCAAATCAAAGACTTTTTGCAAAATCAAATCAAACCCTTCGTATATAGGTTCAACGAAGCAAAACACTACTTTCAATCAATCAAACATAGGCCCAATTTTTAAACAGCATTCACACACGCATTTCAGTTTTAAGGGAAATATTGAAAAGATTGATGTACCGTGTTTACATGGGAGTTGTGAGGTGCCTAACACCTTCCCCACACTTAACCAAGCCCTCGAACTCAAAATTTGTTTTCAAAGATCAAATTTCGACAGTGTCTAACAATTGGGCCTCTTTCAAACAAAACTCGGTTGAGTTGGTACAACCATTTCAAATCTATCAACTGGCGACTCTGTAAAACGTTCAAATCATTGACATGATACATGTTGGCCTTTTCCTAAAAAAATCCTTCAAAACCATTTTTCACAATAAAAGGAGTGAGGGTAGAGATAACTTAGGAAGAGAGAAAGATCCGGGTTGTGACCTGACCCGCGGATTTTTTTCCCGACGTCGACAATCATGAAATTCATCATTACAGATTCGTTATAACACTGAATATGTCCGTTTGAATTTTGTTTTGTTCGTTTAAACATGCGTAATCATATTCAACTATCAATTTAAAGTTTAACAAACGATTAAATCATGATATTTTGTACATATGGGCCATATTCATATGTTCACACTCTGTAATTTATGAAATTCTAATTAAAGCGTAATTACGTGGATTTGATTGTTTTAAAATATGACTAAATGATTTAAAACATGTTATGAATATATATTAGCATATATATAATCATATATACAACAATCATAAATAACTTTAGTTATAGAGAACTTTAAAAATAGTTTTCATGGAGAAAAGATTATAACGTGAAATAAAATTTGGGATGAAGGGATTACCCATGCAATCTCTGTTAATATGATATGAACTCTTTCCTTTTGATTCTTCAAAACTCTTCAATCAAATAATTCTATCTCTGATGGAATGATATGAATTAGAATACTGATATATAATATATAAATTGTAATACATATAATATACGTATATAACTTAAATGTCAGGGGTAATGGGAACGATTAATTCAATGATGGAATTAACTGACACCCACTCCCTTAAGACTTGTTTGTTTGTCCTCCTTTATTCCTCCTTTCTCATTATTTTAATTAAATGCTTATTATATAGTTTAGTTGTCACACTTTAGTTAATCAAATAATCTTATTTAAATCAATTAAATAAAATATAGTAGTCCACATTAAATCACATCATCACATAATTCAAATTTTCATTTATTAATTATGTCAAATCATTAAATCTCCAACTAATTATTAAATTAATTAGAATAACATTTTACTCATTAAATAATTCATTTAATTAAATAAACTCAATTAACTACATACTTTGAATTATAAAAATTCTCCACATTAATTTAATCAATGTAACACATATAATTAAATTATTCTACCACAATTCCATTAAATAATTATTTAAATCAATAAATAAATCATCAAAAATATTTATTTAATTCAATAAATATTTAAATTAAATTACAAAATTCTCGTTCGTCACATCTTTCCCTTCTTAAAAGGATTCTGTCCTCAAAATCAGGATTCAATAAATTCTCCCCCCTTATAAGATTCTGTCCCCAGAATTAGTTACACATAAATTAAGCAAATAAGTGTGGGTAAGTCTTCATCATATATTCTTCAAGTTTCCAAGTAGCTTCTTCAGCATTGTGGTTCCTCCAAATTACCTTAATAGAAGGTATCACTTTATTTTTGAGAACTTGTTCTTTCCTGTCAATAATCTGTACAGGAACTTCTTCATAGGATAAGTCTTTCTCAAATTGCAGGGGTTCATATTCAATCACATGTTTGTAATCGGGTTTGTACGGTCGTAAGATAAAAACATGGAAGACGTTGTGGACATACTCTAGTGCCGGAGGTAAGGCTACCTCATACGCAACTTCTCCGATTCTTCGCAGCACCTCAAAGGGTCCAATAAACCTCGGGCTCAATTTCCTCTTCTTTTCAAATCTGATCTTTTCCATCCAGGGAGAGACTTTCAAGAAAACAAAGCTACCCGATTCAAATTCTACATTCTTGCGGTGTGGGTCGGCGTATTTCTTCTATCTATCCTGAGCAGCTACCAATCTTGTCCGGATCACCTTGACGATCTCGGTTGTCTGTTGTACCAGTTCTGGTCCTAGAAATTGTCTTTCGCCGACTTCATCCCAGAATAATAGAGTTCTGCACTTTCTGCCATACAACGCTTCGTAAGGCAGCATGCCAATACTTGCGTGGTAACTGTTGTTATAGCCGAATTCCACAAGCACTAGGTGATCATCCCAATTTCCTTTAAAATCTATGATGCACGCTCTTAGCATATCTTCCAATGTCTGGATCGTCATTTCACTCTGGCTGTCGGTCTAAGGGTGATATGTCGTACTCATTCTCAACTGCGTCCCCATTTATTCATGTAGTCGCTTCTAGAAATTCAATGTGAAGCGCGGATCCCAATTAGAAACAATCAACACTAGAACTCCATGTGCCTTGAAATAATTTCCTTTACATACAGCTTCGCCAATCTATCTAAGTTGAATCTAATCTTGATCGGAAGGAAGTGTGCTGATTTTGTCAGTCGATCAACGATAACCCATACTGTGTCGTAGCCTTTTTGAGTTGTCGGAAGGCCAACTACGAAATCCATTGTAATATGCTCCCATTTCCATTCTGGGATCTTTAGTGGTTGTAGTAACTCACTCGGCCTCTGATGTTCTGCTTTTACTTTCTGATAGTAAGACACTTGGCAACACAATCGACAACGTCTCGTTTCATATTCGGCCACCAAAAATGTTGTCGGAGGTCCTAGTATAACTTCGTACTATCGGGGTGGATGGAATACCGTGAGCTGTGGGCCTCGCTCAAAATGTCTTCCATAATCTTTGGAACTGGCGGAACCCAAACCCTGCTCTCGAATCTTAACAGTCCCTCACTGTCCACCTTGAATTTCTGTTCATTCCCTTCGGATATCTTCTTCCTTATCTTCTTACAGTCTTCATCCTGAAGTTGTGCTTTTTTAACCTTATTCAGCAAAGTTGTACCAGTTCCTAGCTGGAACAGCTTTTTGTCCAACTCCATAGGATATCTCACTCTAATTCCAGTTTTCCCATTGCTGAAATTAGCTCTTCTTGGGCAGTCACTAGCATCAATTTCTCTCGACCCTTTCTGCTTAAGGCGCCGGGGACCACATTTTCTTTACCTGGATGGTATAAGATTTCACAGTCATAGTCCTTTATTAGTGCTAACCATCTTCTCTGGCGCATGTTCAGATCTTTCTGTGTAAAAAATATATTTCAGACTCTTGTGGTCTGTATATATTTCACTATTCTCCCCATAGAGATAGTGTCTCCAGATCTTCAAAGCAAATACCACCGCAACTAATTCCAAGTCTTCTCCCCATAGAGATAGTGTCTCCAGATCTTCAAAGCAAATACCACCGCAACTAATTCCAAGTCAAGGGTTGGATACCCCTTCTCATAATCCTTTAGTTATCATGATGCATACGCAATGACCTTGTCGTTTTACATAAGCACATAGCCTAGTCCTTTATGCGATTCATCACTATACACCACAAAATTTCCTGTGCTATCCGGGAGAGATAACACAGGTGCCGTACTTAACCTCTTCTTAAGCTCTTGGAAGCTTTCCTCACACTTCTCTGTCCAAAAGAATTTCACCGATTTCCTAGTTAAATTTGTCAGAGGAGTCGCAATTTTGGACAAATTCTGAATGAATCTTCTATAATAACCGGCTAATCCAAGAAAACTTCTCACTTCTGACGATATCTTAGGCTGATCGCAATTCATTACAGCTTCAACCTTGGAGGGATCTACCGAAATTCTGTCCTTATCGATCACGTGTCCAAGGAATTGCACCTGCTCAATCCAAAATTCTTATTTCAAAAACTTGGCATATAACTTCTCTCTTTTCAACACCTCCAATGTCACCTTAAGATGTTCGACATGTTCCTCCTTGGTCTTCTAATACACCAGAATGTTGTCGATAAATACCACTACGAATTTATTCAAAAATGGCTTAAACACTCTATTCATTAGATCCATAAATGCTGCAGGGGCATTTGTTAGACAAAATGACATTACCAGAAATTCGTAGTGACCATATCGAGCCTTGAACGTTGTCTTCGAAACGTCCCCTGTCCTCATCTTCAACTGATGGTAACCACTTCTCAGGTCTATCTTTGAGAAATACCTAGGTCCTTTCAATTGGTCAAACAAGTCGTCAACCCTACGCAATGGATACTTATTCTTAATTATGACCTTGTTCAACTCTCTGTAGTTAATACAGAGCCGCATTGTCCCTTCTTTCTTCTAAACGAATAACATCGGTGCTCCCTACAGTGATACGCTCGGCTGTATGTACTTCTTGTCCAAAAGCTCTTGCAACTGCACCATCAATTCTTTCATCTCTACTGAAGCCATACGGTACGGAGCGTTCGATATTGGAGGGGTTCTTGGCACCAAATTAATCACAAACTCTACTTCCCTATCTGTCAGAAGTCCTGGAAAATCATTCAAAAATACGTCCATGAAGTCTCTTATGACTGGTATTTCCTCCAACTTCGGACTCTCTTTACGACTATCGACTATGTAGGCTAAGTATCCTACACATCCTTGTCGCAACAACTTCCTGGCCTGCATCATCGTCAGACAACTCGCTTGTCTAGGCGGATTGCTATCATAAAATATAACCTTTGACGGAGTCATAAGGTTAATACACTTCCTCTGGCAATCAATTATCGCCCCATAATTGAACAGCCAATCCATTCCCAAGATAAGTCAAATTCCCCAAGTCTAATCGGGATAAGATCTACGTTCATCACATTACCCTTAATATCCACCCTACAGTTCTTGTGTACGAACCTAATAGGAATCACTTCCCTATTCGCAATCTCTTTGTTCATAGGGTATTCTATCTCATCCTTAAGCAATTCTAATTTATTAGCAAAGTCATCGGATATAAATGAGCAAGTAGAACCTAAATCAAATAATACATCATTAACTTTATTGATCGAAATGATACTTGACACCACATCGCGAGACTACACAGCATCTTGCACTGTCATGTTGAATGTCCTGGCGATAGGTCAATTTTTTGCTGTTGGTCCTGTAATTGTCAGAGCGTTGCCACCGCTATTTTCCATGTTCCCTCCTGCTCCTGCCCCTCCTCCTCCTTATACCTTCTTGGGGCAATCCCTGGCCAAATGGTCCTTTGACCCACATATGAAGTAGGCGCCCTTGTTAGGGTTAGGGCAGGTAGGTGCTATGTGGCCTTCTTGACCACAATTGTAGCAGACCATCTTTCCTTTCATACAGACCCCTAGGTGGTTCTTCTCGCAAGTCGGACATGCTTCAACCCTTTTCTTTTGGCTTCCTTGCTGACTTTCAGTTGGTGTGCTGTCATTCCACATTCTTTTCTGACTGTTGCTTCCCCCAATGTTGCTACCACTAGACTTATTTCCTTCACCTTCACTTTTCTATTTATTTAGCTCCTGGTTGTACTTGGTCATAGCATCGCTCCCACCTTCAGCGTTGATAGCCTTCTCTAATACTCCAGCAAAGGTGTTCAACTGGAACATCAAAACCTTGCTATAAAACCAGGACTTCAGTCCCTGTTCGAATCTTCTAGCCTTCCTCTCATCAGTGTGCACTTGGTATGTGGCAAATCTAGCTAGCTCATTGAATCTCGACGCATAATCGGGCACTGACATATTACCTTGTTTCAACTCCAGAAACTGCGCCTCCATATGGTTTTGTGAGCTCGTGGGGAATTACATCTCAAAAAACATTTCTTTGAACCTCTCTCAGGTGATAACACCCTGTCCTCCCCGAACTTTGTTTGCCTACCACCAATAGCTGGCCTCTGCATTCAGCTTGCAGTAAGCCGTCTTCTGATCCTCACTGACCCTAGCAATGTCAAAAACATTCTCCATCTCCATGACCTAAGTATGTGCTTCTATTGGGTTCATGGATACCTTAAATTCTGGCTGTCCCACCGCCTTAAAATCCTTGAACATCGTGTTCGGTGGAGCTTGTGGCTGGTTGTTAATTGCTCCAGTCAATAGGTTTACCAACTGCTGAATGGGATTGGCGTTGGCATTGGCGTCATTGTTATTCGTCGACCCTTCTTGGGCTGGTCGACGAGTAGGGCGTCTTCTCGGGGGCATATTTCTGTTAAGATATATGCTTATTAGATATTTATTCAATTCTTTAAATATTTAAGGCTTAACTTAAATACTTGAAGATAACATTTAACACATAACATCTCAAATAAACTCTGATATCTTATTCAATCAAAAGTTTTAAACAAAACAAGATAGTATCACTGCTATTTACATCAACTATCCCGAGATAAAGAATCTTCAGGATTTAAATCATCATCATATTCCGTTGTTTATAAATACATCGGAATTTACATTATTAACTAACAAAGAAATATTCACATAATCAAGTTGTTCCTATCAAGGCCTACTAAGATGTCGAACAGCTTTTCTGCGCTCTTCTTCTATAATACGGAACATCATCATATGGTCCAACATATACCAAGGTAGGTCCTCGAACTAAACTGGATAGTACATAACCCGATCCTGGGCCTTGTCAATTTCAGTCTGAAACGTGTAGTCCGTCTCCTCAATCTTAGCCTTCTTTGCCCGATCGTTATCCTCGGCAAAATCTGCACGTCGTGAAGCCCTCATCTAAGCATCCTCTGCTATGGCACGCTTCGCTGATTTTTCTCGCAAATCATTTTTTAGCTTCTCTATCTCAGCTGACTTTTCTTCACCTTGGCCCTTCTCATGAACCAACTCCCACTCCACGTCTCCAATAGCTGTATCCAGAGTCTCGATCTTGCCATCCTTCTGCTCGATGGTATTCCACTGAGCAACCGTCTGCTCCTTCAGCTCTCTAACAGTATCCTGTAACTCGATGTTACGGTCATACAGCTCGTTGTACATCTCAGCACTGCTAGAGTTCGGTGGGAACTCATCAGGGTCCTCATCCTCCTCCTCGGCTGCCTCAGCCTCAACCTCAATCTCCTCAGAGTCCTCTTTTGAATCAAACATTGGCTCATGCTCCTGACCAACAATAGTGATTAATAGAGATGGCTCTCTCCGAACCAACTGCTTCCAGACTGTATGAATGTCTCGGGGCTCCTCCTCAATAGCCACTAGGGGTACAACCTCCCTAGGATGACTAGATCCTCCAACATCTGACATCTTGACAATAAAAATTTTAAGTCTTAGTTATTACGTGATGCTAATCGATACTCGCAAGTACATAAATATAAATACATAGCACATAAGGTAATTTATTATCTTTCTTAGAACTCGATAAGAGTTTATCACCACTATGTTATCGATCTCTTAAAAAGGCTACTACCCTAAGGTTTTCCCCCACATAAGGTTCAAAACCTATAGCTTTGATACCAACTTGTGACACCCCCAAATCCGGGTACTTTAATTTCCACGAGATTTGGTGTTCACTGTACAAATATCACATATCTATCTACCCATAATAAATGCAAACTATGAAATAAATAGAAATCTTCCCCTTAAGGGTAACATCATCTGAATTAATAAATAAAATCCCAGGTTGAATTAACCTTAAATCTCAATACTAAAAACATAAACAAATAGGTCTTAAACATCACACATAAGTCTTAAACAAATATTCTCAATTAAATAATAAGTCTTCATCACTTGTTAACTTTGCCCTTGCCTTTGCTAGTAGAAGGCTTGTCGGTTCTTTCGTTCTTAATTGCAATGTTATTATGCAAGAGTGAGCACGATTGCCCATAAGTATAACAATATAACAGTAATAATAACATGCGAGTAAATCAAAGAATTCTGAATAATAGAAAGCTCAACTTTCGAATCAAGATAGAATAACAAGAATCAAAAGAACATCTGAGGGTCATAAGATCATGAACTATGTCCCAGGTTGTCAAGTATTTCTACTTTAAACCTTTAACAGTCAAAAGACTACATGGACTCTACTACTCGTACTTAGGGGGATCAGCCCTTAGTGCCATAATGTGCACATCATCTCAACGCTAAAGCGTACAAAATCCCCTATAAAGGGTTGTTCACCTCAGTTTTATATTAGAGTCCGCACTAAAGGAATTTTGATTTGGATAAGCTCAATAATAGTTCTAAAATTTAGAACGTTAATCAATTATGGACTAGTCGAATCAATAAGGGGTCGTTAGTCTAACAAGGTTCAACAATAATTGATAAACAAATCGAATAACGAATCTCAAGGGTATACAATTGAATAAGTATTGTATAACTGAGGTAATACTTTAAAAAAATTATAATATCTCATATTGTAAGACCCCAACTTTTTGTGAATAAAATTGAACGTCCTCTATATATTATTTTAAAATAGTAAGGGGTTGATTTGATTAATGTGGTAAGTTATGGGTAAAATGCACAAATATTTTAAAATAAGCAAGTGGTTATAAAATATTCATTATTGTCGGGAAATATTCGTTTGGTCGTAGAATATTCTTGCTGTCGGGGAATATTCGTACGACGGCGCAGCCATTTATGGGCCCCATAACGAAAAACTGTCGGAAGAAAAAAATGACAAGAACGAGTTTTTTAAAAAATACCGGCGTAGTTGTTATCGTTAACACTGTTGGAATACCCGGTAGTTAAAGTAAAGTAATACGCGTTGTTGCACAGAAGCACACAGTATTGCACAGTATTTTTATATTATTGTTAATTTAATAATTTTCACTGCATAGTATTTCCCATTATCAGATCAATAATTCATATTATTTGAATAATATTATTAGATAGTATTATTGGCAATGTCTAAGGAAGTTCTGTCTAGGAGGGGTTATTTAATTGCGCGCCAGTAAGGAGAAATTCTTATCAGAAGGCCCCCTCTTTCTTGGGAACGACCTGGTTGTCAATATTATAGTTCTGTAATATTATTTGTGAATAATTAATTATTGATTTATATGATAAGAAAATATTTATTTTTGTGGATATAAAAGAAAGAATTAGTGTTGATGTTTTTATCAGTATTTTGGTGTGAAAAATCATCCGTATGTGGATTTCAGTCATTTTTCGTTTGAAATTTGAAAAAACTTTCTTATGTAAAGTTGTAGAGAATTAAATTTTCTATGGAAAGGAAATAGAATTCGTATTTTTCTGATAAATAGGCTATTTATTATGAATTATTAAAGTTCTGAAATATTGGGTTTGAATTGATTTTTGGTGGGGAATTCTTCTAGAATGGGTGGGCCCCACTCTTGATTTTTGTTGGCTGATTGCTTGAGGGAAAATTTCCAAGAATGGCTACGGGTGGTGTGTGAAGAAAAAGAAAATAAATAAATAATATTTTATTAAATTTTCTGCTTTGGCGTTCTAAGTATTTTCCTATAAATAGGGTGCTTAGATTAGAATTAAAAATCACACCAGAATCAGAAGTTTCTCTCTCTATAATATCGAGCGTATTTTTATGAGTATTTAGATACTTTGAGAGTTGATAATCAATGCAAGTTTCCTTCAGTACTATATCCGATATTCTAGTCAGAAATACTATTCTTTTGAAGTAGGGGATGTTATTTTTTTTTCGTAAATGATGTTATTGCTTTCAGTATCATTTTACCGAAATATTAGTATAAATTTTATTATGAAATTTTTATCTTTTCATGTCGAGGTTACTATTCACGTATACGGCACTATTCATGAATACGATACTATTCACCGAAAAATTTAATTTTCTTTTCTCTGTCCAAGTTAGCTATTATGGGTCCTATCTTTGGTTGGATCCAAGTTTTGATCTTCATTCTTGAATTTTGCTCTACAGTTGATTATTAAGGAGTATTCTTGAACTTGGATAAACTAAATTACGAATCTATAATTTTTGTCCTTTATCTCACTGGATTCATTCTTTAAAATATTTTTTTATCATCTTCAGTCCTAAATGGTGATACAAATGAATATCTTTGGCCTGTAGTGCAAAGATGGATGATTATTTGACAAATATCTTTGGCCTGTAGTGCAAAGATGAATGATTACCTGATGAATATCTTTGGCCCGTAATGTAAAGATGGACAGGTGTTGAGATGAACAGGACCAATTGGTGATACAAATAAATATCGTTGGCCTGTAGTGCAAAGATGAATATTTGATTCAAAATATATATTAATTGATGTTACAGGGGAAAAATATTGATTATGGACTTTCAAATCATAGAATATAGTAGACATCATTTTCTACTTAATTCTTCTGATGCATTATTATTTCCGCTGCAGTTGTTGATCTAAAACTTGTTGTCCATAATATTTTATCTGATTTGTTTAAGACTAACGATAAATAATTCTTTATTATCTTAGTCATAATATTCATTTTACTGGGCTAGTTGAGCTCACCCTTTTCATCTATTGTCCTCTTAAGGAAATGAGAATGTCGCAGGGACTAGTCGGGGGACAGAGTGATGGTCCGAGTTAGAGAAGTAGTAGTCCTCACTATTTTTATAATATAGTGTGATAATAATTGTAATGAGGACTTAGTTTGGATGTTTATATTTTTTACATATTTGTATTGACACTCACAGTTGTGTGGTCGTATTTTGCACGACCGTGTGATATAAAAGTTTGTATTTGGATTCTGTACCATGTGTTTGGCGACTCAGAATGGGTTGGGTGGAATGGACCTATTCTGGGGGCGTCACAGTTGGTATCAGAGCTTAGGGATATGATCTCTAACGGAGATCTGGGAATAAAACTAGGAGGGGAGAGAAGAGTAAATCCTTTGCTAGTATATCTTACTTAAGCTTATGTGGTATTTAATTGGTCAGTCGTAGCATAGGGTTAATATCTGATATGTTAATTTGTTTAATTAACCATTATTTTATGGCAGTATTTGAGAATGACATCAGAACATTTGAGCAATGGAGCATTTGAGACCATTGAGGCACCGCTACTCGTAGTCTTACTTTTAGCGGTAGTTATCTATGTAGTGATTGAAGAATTAATAGTTGCACCCGAGCTAGTCGCAGAAGTAGCAGTTGAGAGTGAAGAAGAAGAGGAATCTGAGGAAGATTTATTAGGAGAATTTTATGATCGGAATATAGAACTGCAAAATTGTATTCATGAGTTAGAAGAGCAGGGTGAAGAACGGCAGGCGGCCATGGAACAAAGGGATACGGCAATTCAAGATTTTGCTACTCCATATGCGAGGCTTGAACAGAAGCTCTCTCTGGCAGAGCATATGATATTAGAGCTGGAAGCTGAGAATGCAATTGTCGAAATTCTGATGAAAGAAGAAACAACTGAACGAATGAGAATAGAGGATGCATGGGTAAAAGCCGCACGACGCGTTAATATTTTAGAAATAGACGTTCGATCCAAGAAGGCCAAAATAGACGACATGGATTTTACTTTTTGGACAGCAATTGGGAGAATCCAACATCAAGTTTGGAATTACCCTGTGCAGAGCGGTCAACCCCAATTCGATATGGATCGAAAAGTAATGATTCAAATCATGGATCAGAAGTGCGACGAATTAGTTGAGGGTGGAATGTGCGTTATAGCAAAGTTAAGTCCAGCTAGAACGGTGACACCAGAGGTTGTTCCAAACAAGTCAAAGTTGGTGGATCCTGGAAAAGCGTTTGTTGTGACTACCCAAGAAGCGAGGAACCCGAACAAGGTTATTACGGGTAAGTTAATCATAAACTCTTGCGAAGTCTATATCTTATTAGATACCGGTTCTACCCCTTCTTTTATTTCACCTGCTTGTGCTCAACGTTTAAATTTGACACCTAAGAAATTAAACTTTAACTTATCAGTTGAAACTCCGTTGGGTGAAACTTTCGTTACATCTACAATTTACAAATCTTGCTTGATTCAGATTGGTACCCCCCTACCTGTTTATCTTATATCTTTGAAAATACTTGCATTTGACGTAATTTTAAGAATTGACTGGTTAACCACTTACCATGCCAAATTGATTGTTTTCGTAAGGTTGTTAGTTTTCATATTCCTAACCAACCTGTTGTGCAAATTCAAACTACCAAACCATTAAAATCAATCAATGTCATTTCAAGTCATAAAGCTATTCATTTATTGAAAAACGGATGTCAAGCTTTTTTAGCTCATGTCACTGATCTAAACCAGAATACGTCAGATTTGAATAATATTTCTGTTGTTAATGAGTTTCCTGATGTATTTCTCGAAGAACTTCCCGGTCTACCCCCAGAACGTGAAGTTGAATTCTTTATTGACCTTGAACTCGGTACAAGACCCATTTCTAAAACCCCATATCGAATGGCTCCTATTGAACTTCAGGAGTTAAAGGTCCAACTATAGGAGTTGTTAGACATCGATTTTATACGTCCTAGTACGTCTCCTTGGGGTGCTCCTGTTTTATTCGTAAAGAAGAAAGACGAAAGTATGCGATTTTGTATTGACTATCGAGAGTTGAACCATGTCACCATCAAGAATGGGTATCCGTTATCTCGCATTGATGACATGTTCGACCAGTTGCAAGATGCATAAATTTTTTCAAAGATCAATCTCCGTTCTGGATATCATCAGTTAGAGATTAGAACTGAGGATATTCCAAAGACTGCCTTTATAACTTGATACGTGCATTAAGAATTTCTAGTTATATCTTCTGGATTGACCAATGTTCATGTTGCGTTCATGGACATGATGAACCGAATATTTGAGAAATATTTGGATCATTTCGTGGTTGTCATTATTGATGACATCCTAATATTTTTTTACTTAGAACGAATTCGATATGCAAAAACGACGTCGGTTGGAGCTGTTGAAGATTACCATTCAATACCATCCTAGCAAAAAAAAATGTACATGATAGCTGACGCGTTAAGTAGAAGATCGTATGTGGGAACGAGGGCAATGTGGTTAACACGAAGCCCATTTTGTATGACTTACAAAGGATGAAGATAGAGTTCAAGACTCCGAGGACCCACGTAATGATGTCGAATATACGCGTAAAACCTGCTTTAATGGATAGAGTTAAAGCTACTCAAGCTACAGACCCGGAGCTGATGAAGATGATGAAGAAGGTGCAAGAAGGTGTTACTCCAGAGGCGAGAATTGATGAAGAAGGAATACTTCGAGTCAACGCCAGACTTTGTGTTCCCAACGAACTGATTTGAAGTATAAAATCATGATGGAAGCACACAACACAACGTTCGCAATAGTACCAAAATGTATCGTGATCTTTGACATACATTTTTGTGGAGTAATATGAAGAAAGAGATCGCAGAGTTTATCTCGAGGTGTTTAACGTGTCAAGGCAAAGCATCAAGAGCCATAAGTTATGAAGAGCCCCGAGCCTCTCGCTGGTGACTTCTTATGTGGGATGCAGTGAAGCCAGACTCTCCATAGGGGACGCCATTTTTGTGCGGTGGCAAACTAATAAGTACCATTGTGAGGTACAATGGTTGAAGCACCATGAGAGTCACAGTTGGAATCGAAGAAATGACCTGGGAGTTAAAATCGGAAATGAAAATGAGGTATTCTCACCTTTTCGACACACCAGGTACGTATGTCAATTTTGAGGATGAAATTTCATAAGGAGTGGAGGTTGTAAGACCCCAACTTTTTATGAATAAAATTGAATTTCCTCTATATATTATTTTGAAATAGTAAGGGGTTGATTTGATTAATATGGTAAGTTATGGGTAAAATGGGCAAATATTTTAAAATAAGCAAGTGGTTATAAAATATTCTTGCTGTCGGGGAATATTCGTATGACGGCGCAGCTATTTGTGGGCCCCATAACGGAAAACTATCGGATGAAGAAAACGACAAGAATGAGTTTTTTTTTAAATACCACGTAGTTGTTACCGTTGACACTGTTGGAATACCCGGTGGTTAACGTAAAGTAATACGTGTTGTTGCACAGTAATACACGGTATTGCACAGTATTTTTATATTATTGTTAATTCAATAATTATCACTGCACAGTATTTCTCATTATCAGATCAATAATTCATATTATTTGAATAATATTGTTAGATAGCATTATTGACAATGTCTAAGAAAGTTATGTCTAGGAGGGGTTATTTAATTGCGCGCCAGTAAGGAGAAATCCTTATCGGAAGGCCCCCTCTTTCTTGGGAACGACCTGGTTGTCAATATTATAGTTCTGTAATATTATTTGTGAATAATTAATTATTAATTTATATAATAAGGAAATATTTATTTTTGTGGATATAAAAGAAGGAATTAGTGTTGATATTTCTATCAGTATTTTGGTGTGGGAAATCATCCGTATGTGGATTTCGGTCATTTTTCGTTTGAAATTTGGAAAAACTTTCTTCTGTAAAGTTGTAGAGAATTAAATTTCCTATGGAAAGAAAATAGAATTCGTATTTTTCTGATAAAAGGGCTATTTATTATGAATTATTGAAGTTCCGGAATATAGGATTTGAATTAATTTTTGGTGGATAATTCTTCTAGAATGTGTGGGCCCCACTCTTGACTTTTGTTGGCAGATTGCTGGAGGGAAAATTTTCAATAATGGCTACGGGTGGTGTGTGAAGAAAAAGAAAATAAATAAATAATATTTTATTAAATTTTCTGCTTTGGCGTTCTAAGCATTTTCCTATAAAATAGTTTACTTAGGTTAGAATTGAAAATAACACCAGAATTAATAGTTCTCTCTCTATAATATCGAGCGTATTTTTGTAAGTATTTAAATACTTTGAGAGTTGATAATCAGTGCAAGTTTTCTTCAGTACTATATCCGATATTTCAGTCAGAAGTACTGTCCTTTTGAAGTAAGGGATGTTATTTTTTTTTTTTGTAAATGATGTTGTTGCTTTCAATATCATATTACTGAAATATTGTTATGAATTTTATTATGAAATTTTTACCTTTTCATGTCGGAGTTACTATTCATGTATACGATACTATTCATGAATACGGTACTATTCATCGAAAAATTTAATTTTCTTTTCTCTGTCCAAGTTGGCTTTTATGGGTCCTATCTTTGATTGGATCCAAGTTTTGATCTTCATTCTTGAATTTTGCTCCACAGTTGATTATTATGGAGTATTCTTGAACTTAAATAAACTAAATTACGAATCCCTAATTTTTGCCCTATATCTCACTGGATTCGTTCTTTAAATTATTTTTTTATCATCTTTAGTCCTAAATGGTGATACAAATAAATATCGTTGGCTTGTAGTGCAAAGATGGATAATTATTTGACAAATGTCTTTGGCCTGTAGTGCAAAAATGAATGATTATTTGATGAATATCTTTAGCCCGTAGTGCAAAGATGGACAGGTGTTGAGATGAACATGACCAACTGGTGATGCAAATGAATATCTTTGGCCTGTAGTGCAAAGATGAATATGTGATTCAAGATATATATTGATTGATGTTACAGGGATAAAATATTGATTATGGACTTTCAAATCATAGAATATAGTAGACATCATTTTCTACTTAATTCTTCTGATGCATTGTTATTTTCGCTGCAGTTGTTGATCTAAAACTTGTTGTCCATAATATTTTATTTGATTTGTTGAAGACTAACGATAAATAATTCTTTATTATCTTAGTCATAATATTCTTTACTAGGCTAGTTGAGCTCACCCTTTTCATCTATTGTCCTTTTAAGGAAATGAAAATGTCGCAGGGACTAGTCGGGGGACAGAGTGATGGTCCGAGTTAGAGCCGTAGTAGTCCTCACTATTTTTATAAAATAGTGTGATAATAATTGTAATGAGGACTTAGTTTGAATGTTTATATTTTTTACATATTTGTATTGACACTCACAGTTGTGTGGTCGTATTTTGCACGATCGTGTGATATAAAAGTTTGTATTTGGATTCTGTATCCTGTGTTTGGCGACCCAGAATGTGTTGGGTGGAATGGACCTATTCTGAGGGCGTCACACATATAAAATCTTGAACTTAAATAAATAAGAACAAGAACTTGCTCGATATAGAAACATAGGTTTAGAATTTGCTAAATGAATGATTTTGAATTAAGAAACTTGCTTTACGGAAATAAGTTAGGGATAGAACACTTGCTCAATTTAAAGAGTGTAGTTAGAAAACTTGCTTCGTGCACAAGCTACAAATATAATTCTCGTTCCTCAATTAACCTTACATATCATTAAATTCCCAATACTAATTAATTCTAAGTCCAAAAATATTCATTGAGTCACAAACATCTGTTTTGAACACGTTATAAGACTTTCCGAATAACGAGTTTAAATCTTGTATTTAACTTATAAATTAATCACGTAATATAAGTTAATAAATTATTTTAACATCACAATATATGCTTAACATGTCAACATATGGGCCATATTCATATGTTTATACTCTTAACTTATGAAATTCTAATTAAAGCGTAATTACATGAATTTGATTGTTTTAAAATATGAATAAATGATATAAAACATGTTGTGAATATATTTTAGCATATATATCATCATATATACAACAATCATCAATAACTTTAGTTATAGAGAACTTTAAAAATAGTTTTCATGGAGAAAATATTATAACCTGAAACAAAATTTGGGATGAAGGGATTACCCTTGCAATCTCTGTTAAGATGATATGAACTCTTTCCTTTTGATTCTTCATAACTCTTCAATCAAATAATTCTCTCAATTCTCTCTCAAATTTCTCTTTGATAGAATGATATGAAATAGAATACTGATATATAATATATAAATTGTAATACATATAATATACGTATATAACTTAAATGTCAGGGGTAATGAGAACGATTAATTCAATGATGGGAATTAACTGACACCCACTCCCTTAAGGCTTGTTTGTTTGTCCTCCTTTATTCGTCATTTCCCATTATTTTAATTAAATGCTTATTAAATAGTTTGGTTGTCACACTTTAATTAATCAAATAATTTTATTTAAATCAATTAAATAAAATATAATAGTCCACATTAAATCACATCATCACATAATTAAAACTTTTATTTATTAATTATATCAAATCATTAAATCTCTAATTAATTATTAAATTAATTAGAATAACATTATACTCATTAAATAATTCATTTAATTAAATAAACTCAATTAACTACATACTTTGAATTATAAAAATTCTCCACATTAATTTAATCAATGTAACACATATAATTAAATTATTCTACCATAATTCCATCAAATAATTATTTAACTCAATAAATAAATCAACAAAAATATTTATTTAATTCAATAAATATTTAAATTAAATTATAAAATTCTCGTTTGTCACAGTTCCAGAGTCTATGAAAAGTTTATTTAGTGTACTATAATACCCAAAAAGCCCAGAATTTTTTAGAACATCTAACTAGCCCTGAATTTGTTTCTTAGGGTCAGCTGTGCACTAGTTTTTGAATTTTTTCAAATTTTGTCTATTTTAATGCACTTACTTCAAATCTTCATAACTTGGTCATCCGTTATCGGAATTAGGTCATTCTTGAGGCTATGGAAAGCTTGTAACATGCTCTACAAACCCCCCTTGAATTTATAATTTTTCATATTAATTAATTAGTCCAAAATTTCGCTCAAAAGTCCCCTAGACTAAGTTTTTCATCATTTAACATGTTTTACGAAAATTTTCACGACGACTTCGATCTAAATCATTTTTAGTCCATTTTCAATTCTATGGATTCGTAATTCATAGAACTACAACATACCAGAAAATCATAGAACTCTATGGACTCAGGCATTAGATATCCAATTGAGTCTGTTTGAACTCTATGGACTCCTAATTCATAGAACTACAAAAAATTTAACATCTTCTAAGAACTAACAAACTAAATACAATATTTAAAATAATAACAATACCAAAAATTAAGTAAGAAACATACCCGAAAATATAAGTTCCACAAACTTCCTACGCACTTGACGCCAAAATTTAACTAAGGAGGTCTTTATAAAAAGTCATTCCACAACAAAGCCTTTCTCAAAATTGGAGGCCTTATTGTTGGTGACTGAAAAAAAGGGTCAAGCCCTTCTATTTATAGATTTAGAAAAGGGTAAAGTTCTCAATTTAGTAGATGTGGGACTTGATTTATACTAATTTTTCATATTTTTAACATATTTAGCGTAATCATTCACCATGAATTCATTTCTTAACCAATTCGATCCGTTCAATTTGTGTTGTTTTCATTTTACAGAGGATGACAACAATCAACCATCAAGTTAAAGTTTTCATCACGAATTCATCATTAATTTTAGTCTCAAAGTAAACCAAAACTCACATTACCATTAAAATCCAAATTCCTTTTCTTTAGCATAAATACATGAATTTGATTTTTGAAAAATCGTTTCTAGATGACCATTATCATATTATAAATATCTAATAACATATATAACATCATAACCCACAAATTCATTAACCAAAACTCCAATTTTAAAAGAAAACTCAAGAACACATAAACTAGAAATATAAACTAGATTATGTACCTTTAATTTCTTATTTAACTTTGTTATATTATACTCATATGTAATATATTACCTCCTCATTTATTAAAATAAATATTCTTACACTAATTTATTATTTTAATTAAGTGAATTACTTACATTATTTATGAAATTTATTTCATAACAATTCCATCGCCAATCAAGGCATGAAAATCAATTTATAAATTTTAACTTAATTAAATTAACTAACATTATTTAATTTCTTTATTAGTTTAATTAACTAATAAATCTCATTTTCTCCAACATATGAATATATATACAACTCTCTTTTATATATAAATATGTAATTCTCTTCACACCAAATCATAAATTTTAAACTATAATATATATATATATATATATATATATATATATATATATATATATATAAGCCCAAAATATCTCATAATAAGAATTTTATTTATTAAATTCTTATTTTAATAATTATTGAGAATTCGAGTTGTCACATCCTTCCCCCCTTATAAGGATTCCGTCATCGGAATCACCGAAACCTCCCTTACTCAGTTTACACCAATCTCCTTCATAATTTTATCGTTGAATAACTTCAACACATTACCTTAACAAAAGTTATATATATATATATATATATATATATATATATATTACTCCATTCATTTCTTCAACAAATTCTAGGTTTTATTTCATAACCTTCAATTAAACTCAATTATGTTTCAAATATTATATATTCTTTAACCCGTTCATTACTTTTCTAAAGATCATTACCATATCCTCTACTCGTCGAATTCATATACTTCATAATTCACTATCTTGTAAGTATTCGGGTTATCAGATTCACTCATTCTTCTAAGAATTTCGTCCTCGAAATTTTTATTTATTAATCTTCATTCATTCATTTAATCTATTAAAGTAGATTTTACGTTAATCTTTTATTCATTCATTGGGTTCTATAACCATTTCCTCCTCTAAGGATCTTTCTAAAAAAAAGTCATCACATTCTTCACATCTTTTTCTTTCAAGAATTTCACCTTTTCTTTAGATAACTTCATCCTTTCTTTATACAGAATTTCTTTCCTTACTTGTTCAATATATTCATCATTATATAACTTACTCCGTTCTAAAGAATACCCTTCTTTCCATATTTACTTCAGAATAACAAGAATCTTCCACAATTGATCAATAATTGGAAAGACTAGTATAAATAACTCAAGAATTTAAAATATTCTCAACTCAAGCTGAGGGGTCACAAGACCTTGAACTCATCTCTAGGTTTAATAGTGATTTACTTCACACTATAAACCGCTCTAACAAAATGTTTAACAATCACACAGACTGTAAACATCCTACATCGGTACTCTAGGTGTTCAGACTATCGCACTACTACGTCGTGCACAAACGTAATACATTGTAACGACTATATGCGTCGCACTACTACGTTGTTCACCTTAGCTTTCAACATCTGAATCCGCACCAGAGCAACCTGGTTTGGCATACTTTGTCAAGAACGCTCGAATTTCATAAACATCTTTCAATATTTGTCCAGCTGAATCAAGTAGTATAGACTTTTAGCAACAATTCGGACATCAATCGAAATATATATATATATATATATATATATATATATATAACCAACTCAATAAATATGCCCTTTTTTATAGTTTAAGAAAACTAATAATAAATAAATCTTTTTATAATATCATAATACCGTACCGTCGTAATGGTTGAGGATTCCATCATTATATGACGTCGTCATACTATATACCATAGTGGGCTGACGATCCTACGATCACATCCAACACTAGGTTTAACTGCATTGATGACTTCCTCGATTATTATTTCTACACCATATCAAATGATGCATATAAATATATAAAATACATTTTGAAAATTTCAAATCATTTTTGTCTAGCTGAAGCAATTAGCATAGACATGTGAATAATAGCATTGTTTTAAACATACATTGGTTCAATCATTTGATCCAATATTTTTCAAAAGACTCAGATGTGCAAACATCAGCACGAAGTCAATAAATTTCAAAAATCTAGCATAGCTAGAAGATTTAGAATATCTAATTTTCCTCCATCAATATTAATCTCTACTCCACCGCTTCATTACTTAATCATTCTATCAATCTTCAGCACCATCAATGCTTTCTATACCATAACCTTTCTATACCCAGTATAGTTCATCAAACATACCACACTTTGGAAGTTCAGGAACTTGCCACAATAATATGAGTTTAAGAACTTGTCCTAGTAATACGTAGTCCAAGAATTGATCAGGGACTGTCCATACTCTTAGGGGTTCAAAAATATACAAACGATTATGAGTCACGATATTACCATAAGCATGAGTTTTAAGAATCGCACCTAACCTTAATATTATCTAATTTAATCTTAATTGTCTCTAACTATCAAATATAAACATGGGACAAGAATCACATTCTCATCATATATATATATATCGATAGCGCGACACTAACATTCCAATGATTATCCATGCGATAACCCAAGTGTAAGCACAAAACCCTTGTCCATATAAAGGTTTGTACAACTCAGCCACCATGTGACAAACAAGATTTTTGTAATTTATTTTGAATATTTATTGAATTAAATAAATATTTTCGATGATTTAATTATTGAGTTAAATAATTAATTGATGAATTTGTGGTAGAGTAATTTAATTATATGTGTCACATTAGTTAAATTAATGTGGTGAATTTTTATATTCAAAGTATGTATTTAATTGAGCTTATTTGATTAATATATTAATTAATAAGCATAATGTTATTCTAATTAATTTATTAATTAATTAGAGATTTATGATTAGACATAATTAATAAATAAGAATTTTAATTATGTGACTATGTGATTTAATGTAGATTTATGCTATTTTATTTAATTGATTTAAATAGCATTATTTGATTTAATTGGGTGTGACATTAATTAACTATATTATAATAAATTAATTAAAATAAATGAGAAAGGATTCCTTAAGCTAGCCAAACAAGGCCTTAAGGGGAGTTGGTCAGTTAACCCACTAAGGGACCAACTGACAACCACTCACCCATTATATATTATACGTATTATACTTATATACATATATACTATATCAATTCATATATTCATATCAGAGAGAATTTTGAGAGAAAAGATTGAGGAAGAAGAAATTGAGAAATTTATATCATCATCCTTGAATCATCTTCACCAACTAGCAAGGGTAAATTCAGTTATATTAAGTTTTAAGCTTTCTATTTTTACGTACTTTGAAGTTCTCTGTAATCGTCAATTTTGAATCATTGTTGGTTATATGGTTTTATATGGGTTAAATTATGTTTATAACATGTTTTATACCATGTATACATAAATCACAGTGATCAATTTTATGTAATTACGTCTTAATTAAGTTTTCAAAACTTCCATTAACGTACTTTGAAGTTTTCTGTAAAAGACTAAATTGATGACTTGTTCATGATATGGCTATATATATATTAATTGATGTCCATAACATATTATATGCCATATATGCATAACTTTCAGTGATCACACCATGGAATTTTGTTGATAATTGGGTTTTCAAAAGTTACAGAGTGTAAAAAATTGTACATATGGCCCATATGGCCCTTACGTACAAAATTTACACACCTTATGCGTTTATTTAACTTAAATTAACACTTGAATGTGATTGTGTACATTTAAACGAACAAAATGGAAGTTAAACGAACGGATTCGGTGTTATAACGAATCCGTAACGTTGAATTCTTGTTCTCTTTCAAAACTTTATAAAATGTTGAAAATAGTGAAATTAAATGTTGTGATTTGTGTAATTTCGTGATTTAAAGTGTTAAAAGCATGCTTAGAACATGGTATGATGTTTCTGTAAATTCTATATCTCATGGGTAGCCTTAAATTCATTTCGTTAGTTTAATTTGGATTTATTTGGGTTGCTCTGTGTGTCATTCGCGAACTGGAAATCTGGGTCTGCGTTGACGCGCGGCCGCGCTGGTCCCAAGGGTAACTGGCGCGCGGCCGCGCCCCTTGCAGAAATTTGAAATTTTTTTGCTAAGTGTTCGTGTGTTCTAAGAGGTGGTTTAAAACCTAATGTAATGAACATAAAGATATGCTAAACATATAATAAGAGGTTAATAACTTATATTACGTGAGTAATTAATAAGTTAATTACATGACTTGAATCGTTAATTGTATAGTCCAATAACGTGCTCAAGACCGATGTGTGTGATTCGATACGTATATCGAGTTATTGATTAATTTGTATTGTGAACGTATTGATATGTAGGATGTAATAAAGAACGTGAATTATAATTGTAGCTTGTGCAAGAGGCAAGTATCCTATCCCTAATTTATTGATTTAGCAAGTTCCCTAAATTCTAATTTATTCATTTATTAAGCCTTAGACTTGTGTTTCTATATCGAGTAAGCTCGTGTTTTTAATTGTTCAAGTTCGAAATTCATATTACATATTGTAACTCTTTTAAAAGCATGATTCAGTGATACAATACTTATGCGATTGTATACTCTTGAGATTTATTATTCAAGTTGAATATCGATGTTATTGTTGAACCTTATAGGACTAGTGAACCCTTATTGATTCGACTAGTCCATAGTTGATGAACGTTCTAAATTCCAAAATACTTATTGAGCTTATCCAAACCAAACTTCCTTTGGTGCGGACTCTGATGTCAAAACTGAGATGAACAACCCTGTAAAAGGGGATTATTTACGCTTTAGCGTTGAGATATTGTGCACAGTATGGTACTAAGGGCTGATCCCCCTAAGTACGAGAAGTAGAGTCCATAGTCTTATGACTGTTAAAGGTTTAAAGCATAAAAACTTTACAACCTAGGACATAGTTCAAGGTCTTATGACCCTCAGACGTTCTTTTGATTCCTGTTATTCATTCTTGAGTCAAAAGTTGAGTTTCTTTATTCAGATGTCTTTGATTCACTCGCATGTTATTATATTGTTGTCATATTATTATACTTGTGGGCAATCGTGCTCACTCTTGCGTAATAATAACATTGCAGTTAAGAACGAAAGGTCCAACGAGCCTTCTACTAGCAAAGGCAAGGGCAAGGTCAACAAGTGATGAAGACTTGTTGTTTATTTTATGTGTTTATGTTTCAGACTTATGTTAAAGTTGTGTAAGACTTATTTAATTATTTATATTTCCGCACTTGAGATTTAAGGTTAAGTACGACCTGGGATTGATGTATTTCTTTTCAGATGTTGTAACCCCATAAGGGGAGGATTATTTCTATTTATTTCATGGTTTGCATTTACTATGGGTAGATAGATAGATGATATTTGTACAGTGAACACCAAGTCCCGTGGAAATTGAAGTACCCGGATTTGGGGGTGTCACAGGTTGGTATCAAAGCTGTAGGTTATGAACCTTAGGTGGGGAAAAACCTTAGGATAGTAGCCTTTTTAGAGATCGAGAACATAGTAATGATAACTCTTATCGAGTTCTAAGAAAGATAATAACTTACCTTATGTGCTACGTGCTTATACTTATATATTCGAGTCTCGATTAGCATCACGTAATTACTAAAACTTAAAATTTTATTTGTCAGGATGACGAATGCTGGAGAACCTAGTCAGTCCAGGGACCTTGTACCCCTAGAGGCTAGAGAGGAGGAGCCCCGAGATATCCACGTAGTTTGGGAGCAGTTAGTCCGACGAGAGCCATCACCCTTGATCACAGTCATTGGTCAGGAAATTGTGCCGGTGTCTAATTCAGAGGAGGACTCTGAGGAAGACCCTGAGGAGATTGAAGTTCAGGCTGAGGCAGCTGAAGAGGAGGAGGAAGACCCTGAAGAGTTCCCGCCGAGCTCTATCAGTGCTGAGATGTATGACGAGCTGTATGACCGTAACATAGAGTTACGTGATACTGTTCAGGAGCTGAGGGAGACTGTTCAGGAGCTGAGGGAGCGGTCGGTTACTCAACAGTCTACCATCGAGCTGAGGGATGGAGAGGTTGAGGCTCTTCACACACGTTTGGGAAATGTAGAGTGGAATTTGGCTCACGAGAAGGGCCAAACCGAGCAGAAGTCAGAGGAAATTGAGGAATTGAAGAATGAACTAAAAGAGAAATCAGCAAGGCTGGCCATAGCAGAGGAGGCTTGGGTAAGGGAATCACGACGAGCAGATCTCGCAGAAGATAATTGTCGGGCGAAGAAGGCCAAGCTTGAAGAGACGTACTCTATACTTCAGTATGCAATTGACGAGGCCCAGGATCAGGTTATGAGGTACCCAATTCAGTTTGAAGGACTACCGTCGTACATGCTAGATCGCAGGACGATGTCTCGGATTATGGAAGAAGAGCGTGGCAAAGCTGTTCGTCACCTTAATGGGCAGTGATAGGAACATTTGATTTTGTGAAACCTATCTGGTAGTTAATAATGTAAATTCCAATGTGTTTATAAACAGAGGAATATTTTATGTTTTAAATCCTGTAGATTCTTTATCTCAGGATAGTTGATGTAAATAGCAGTGATGCTATCGTATTATGTTAAAACTTTTGATTTAGTAATATATCAGAGTTTATTTGAGATAATGTGTTGACTGATTGTGTCTAAATGTTTAAGTTAAGCCTTAGATATTTAAAAGATTGAATAAAGTTCTAATACGCGTATTTCTTAAGAGTAAAATGCCGCCAAGGAGACGATCTAACCGTCAACAGGCCCAAGAAGGGTCAACTAACAACAACAACGACGCCAATGCTAACCCCGTTCAGCAGTTGGCGAACTTACTTGCTGGAGCGCTTAACAACCAACCTCAAGCTCCACCGACCACAACGTTCAAGGACTTCAAGGCGGTGGGACCGCCAGAGTTTAAAGGCACCATGAACCCGATAGAAGCTCAAACCTGGGTCATGGAGATGGAAAAAGTTTTTGACGTCGCCAGAGTCAGAGAGGACCAGAAAACCGCCTATGCAACGTTCATGCTGAAATCTGAGGCCAGCTATTGGTGGCAAGCGAATAAGGTCCGGGGAGGTGAAGGTGTGATTACCTGGGAGAGGTTCAAGGAGATGTTCTTCGAGATGTACTTTCCGACCAGCTCGCAGAATCAAATGGAGGTCCAGTTCTTGGAACTGAAACAGGGAAATATGTCCGTACCAGAATATGCGGCGAAATTCAATGAGTTGGCTAGGTTTGCCACGTATCAAGTGCACACCGATCAGAGGAAGGCAAGGAGGTTTGAACAGGGCCTGAAGCCCTGGTTGTATAGCAAAGTGTCAATGTTCCAATTGAACACTTTTGCTGGGGTGTTGGAGAAGGCCATTCTCGCTGAAGGCGGGAGTGATGCAGTTACAAAGTATAACCAAGATCAGAAAAAGAAGAAGAGTGAAGGTGAAGGAATTAACAAGGCTAGTGGTAGCAACACGGGAGGGAGTAATAATCAGAAGAGGAGGTGGAATGATAACTCATCGACTGGGAATCAGCAAGGTGGTCAGAAAAAGAGGATCGAAGCTTGTTCGACCTGCGGGAAAGCTCACCTGGGGGTCTGTATGAAGGGAAAACGAGTATGTTATAATTGTGGTCAGGAAGGCCACATAGCACCTAACTGTCCGAACCCAAAGAAGGGCGCTTGCTTCACTTGCGGCTCAAAGGACCATCTGGCAAGGGACTGTCCCAAGAAGGGATCTGGAAGGGAAGGATCAGGTGGAAACAGGGGAAACAGCGGTGGAAGTGCTTTAACTATCACGGGACCAACCGCAACCAACCGACCAACCGCCAGGACCTTCAACATGACCGTGCAGGATGCTGTGCAGTCTCGCGATGTGGTGTCAGGTATCATTCCGATCAATAAAGTTAATGCTTATGTACTATTTGATTCGGGTGCTACTTGTTCATTTATATCCGATGACTTTGCTAAGAACTTAGAACTTCCTATGGACGAGTTAGAATACCCCATGAATATAGAGATTGCGAATAGAGAAGTAATCCCTGTTAAATATGTACACAAGAACTGTAGAGTAGATATTAAGGGTAACATTATGAACGTAAATCTTATCCCGATTAGACTTGGGGAATTCGATGTTATTCTGGGAATGGATTGGCTAGTCAATTATGGGGCTGTAATTGATTGCCAGAGGAAGTGTATCAACCTTATGACCCCGTCAAAGGTTGTGTTTTATGGCAGTAAATCGCCTAGACAAGCGAGTTGTCTGACGATGATGCAGGCCAGGAAGTTGTTAAGACAAGGCTGTGTAGGATATTTAGCCTACATAGTCGATAGTCGTAAAGAAAATTCGAAATTAGAAGATATACCAGTCGTGAGGGACTTCTTAGACGTATTTCCGGATGATCTGCCAGGACTTCCGCCAGATAGAGAGGTTGAGTTTGTGATCGATTTGGCGCCAGGGACGGCCCCAATATCGAAGGCACCATACCGGATGCCTCCGGTAGAGATGAAAGAGTTAATGGTACAACTACAAGAGTTACTGGACAAGAAGTACATCCAACCGAGCGTATCGCCGTGGGGAGCGCCGGTGTTATTTGCGAAGAAGAAGGACGGGACGATGCGGCTTTGCATCGACTACAGAGAACTGAATAAGGTCACAATTAAGAATAGATATCCATTACCGAGGATCGACGATCTGTTCGACCAATTGAAGGGTGCAAGGTACTTTTCAAAGATAGACTTGAGGAGTGGCTATCATCAGCTGAAGGTGAGGCCAGAGGATGTTCCAAAGACAGCATTTAGGACTCGATATGGTCACTACGAATTTTTGGTAATGTCATTTGGTCTAACGAATGCTCCTGCAGCATTCATGGGCTTAATGAATGGAGTGTTCAAGCCGTTTTTGGACAAATTCGTGGTGGTCTTTATCGACGATATTTTGGTATACTCGAAGACCAAGGAAGAACATGTAGAACATCTGAAGTTAACATTAGAGGCGTTGAGAAGAGAGAAGTTGTACGCCAAATTTTCTAAATGTGAATTCTGGATTGAAAGAGTGCAATTTCTTGGACATGTGATCGACAAGGACGGAATTTCGGTAGATCCCTCTAAAGTCGAAGCTGTGATGAACTGGGATCTGCCGAAAACACCGTCGGAAGTGAGGAGTTTTCTTGGATTGGCGGGTTATTATAGAAGATTTATTCAGGACTTTTCCAAGATCGCAACTCCGCTGACAAATTTGACTAGAAAATCGGTGAAATTCGTTTGGACAGAGAAGTGTGAGGAAAGTTTCCAAGAGCTCAAGAGGAGGTTGAGTTCAGCACCTGTGTTATCCCTTCCGGACGACACAGGCAATTTTGTGGTTTATAGTGATGCGTCGCATAAAGGACTTGGCTGTGTGCTTATGCAAAACGGCAGGGTCATTGCGTATGCGTCACGACAATTGAAAGACTATGAGAAGGGGTATCCGACCCATGACTTGGAGTTAGCTGCCGTGGTATTTGCTTTAAAAATTTGGAGACACTATCTCTATGGGGAGAAGTGTGAAATATATACAGACCACAAGAGTCTGAAATATATCTTTACACAGAAGGACTTGAATATGCGCCAGAGAAGGTGGCTGGAGTTAATTAAGGATTATGACTGTGAAATCTTATACCATCCGGGTAAGGCTAATGTGGTTGCCGACGCCTTAAGCAGAAAGGGTCGGGAGAAATTGATGATGTTGACTACTCAGGAGGAACTAATTTCAGCAATGGAAAAGCTGAAATTGGAAGTGAAGTATTCGATGGAGATTGACGAGAAGTTGTTTCAGATTCAAGCTGGTACAACCCTATTGGATAAAGTTAAGGAAGCTCAACTTCAGGACGAAGAATGTGAGAAGGTTAAGAAAAAGATATCTGAAGGAACCGAACCGAGATTCAAGATAGACAGTGAGGGACTACTGAGATTTGAGAATAGAGTTCGGGTACCGTCAGTGCCAGAAATTAAGGATGACATTTTGAGAGAGGCTCATAGCTCACGGTATTCAATTCACCCCGGTAGTACCAAGATGTACCAGGATCTTCGACAGCACTTCTGGTGGCCGAATTTGAAACGAGATGTTGCTGAGTGTGTTGCAAAGTGTCTAACCTGTCAGAAAGTGAAAGCAGAACATCAGAGACCAAGTGGTTTGCTACAACCCCTGGAAATCCCAGAATGGAAATGGGAACACATTACGATGGATTTCGTGGTTGGCCTTCCGACGACTCAGAAAGGCTACGACGCAGTATGGGTTATCGTTGACCGACTGACGAAATCCGCACACTTCCTTCCGATTAAAATCAGATTCAACTTAGACCAGTTGGCAAGGCTATATGTGAAAGAGATTGTTTCGAGGCACGGAGTTCCGGTGTCAATTGTTTCCGACAGAGATCCGCGTTTCACATCGAACTTCTGGAAGCGACTACAAGAATGCATGGGGACACAGTTGAGAATGAGTACGGCTTATCACCCTCAGACAGATGGGCAGAGTGAAAGAACGATCCAGACATTGGAAGATATGTTGAGAGCATGCATCATGGATTTTAAAGGAAATTGGGATGATCACCTACCGCTTGTGGAATTCGGTTACAACAACAGTTACCACGCTAGTATTGGCATGCCGCCTTACGAAGCGTTGTACGGAAGAAAATGCAGAACCCCGCTATACTGGGATGAAGTTGGCGAGAGACAACTATTAGGTCCAGAACTGGTACAGCAGACAGCAGAGATAGTCAAAGTGATCAGAACAAGACTGGTAGCAGCTCAGGATAGGCAGAAGAAATACGCCGATCCACACCGTAAGAACGTTGAGTTTGAATCGGGTAGCTATGTGTTCTTGAAAGTCTCTCCCTGGAAGGGGAAGATCAGATTCGGTAAGAAGGGAAAATTGAGCCCAAGGTTCATTGGACCCTTTGAAGTACTGCGAAGGATTGGAGAAGTTGCGTATGAGGTAGCCTTACCTCCGGCCCTTGAGAATGTCCACAACGTCTTTCATGTGTCAGTTTTACGCCCCTACAAACCCGATTACAAACATGTGATTGAATATGAACCCCTACATTTTGAGAAAGACTTATCCTATGAAGAAATTCCTGTTCAGATTGTTGACAGGAAAGAGCAAGTCCTCAGAAATAAAGATATACCTTCTGTTAAGGTAATTTGGAGGAACCACAATGCTGAAGAAGCTACGTGGGAACTCGAAGAGCATATGATGAAGAATTACCCAGATTTATTTACTTAATTTTTTTGTTTATGCGATTCTGGGGACAGAATCTTTGTAAGGGGGGGAGAATGTAACGGGACGAAATTTAATTGAACCGTGATTCTGGGGACAGAATCCTTTTAAGGGGGGAAAGATGTGACAAACAAGATTTTTGTAATTTATTTTGAATATTTATTGAATTAAATAAATATTTTCGATGATTTAATTATTGAGTTAAATAATTAATTGATGAATTTGTGGTAGAGTAATTTAATTATATGTGTCACATTAGTTAAATTAATGTGGTGAATTTTTATATTCAAAGTATGTATTTAATTGAGCTTATTTGATTAATATATTAATTAATAAGCATAATGTTATTCTAATTAATTTATTAATTAATTAGAGATTTGTGATTAGACATAATTAATAAATAAGAATTTTAATTATGTGACTATGTGATTTAATGTAGATTTATGCTATTTTATTTAATTGATTTAAATAGCATTATTTGATTTAATTGGGTGTGACATTAATTAACTATATTATAATAAATTAATTAAAATAAATGAGAAAGGATTCCTTAAGCTAGCCAAACAAGGCCTTAAGGGGAGTTGGTCAGTTAACCCACTAAGGGACCAACTGACAACCACTCACCCATTATATATTATACGTATTATACTTATATACATATATACTATATCAATTCATATATTCATATCAGAGAGAATTTTGAGAGAAAAGATTGAGGAAGAAGAAATTGAGAAATTTATATCATCATCCTTGAATCATCTTCACCAACTAGCAAGGGTAAATTCAGTTATATTAAGTTTTAAGCTTTCTATTTTTACGTACTTTGAAGTTCTCTGTAATCGTCAATTTTGAATCATTGTTGGTTATATGGTTTTATATGGGTTAAATTATGTTTATAACATGTTTTATACCATGTATACATAAATCACAGTGATCAATTTTATGTAATTACGTCTTAATTAAGTTTTCAAAACTTCCATTAACGTACTTTGAAGTTTTCTGTAAAAGACTAAATTGATGACTTGTTCATGATATGGCTATATATATATTAATTGATGTCCATAACATATTATATGCCATATATGCATAACTTTCAGTGATCACACCATGGAATTTTGTTGATAATTGGGTTTTCAAAAGTTACAGAGTGTAAAAAATTGTACATATGGCCCATATGGCCCTTACGTACAAAATTTACACACCTTATGCGTTTATTTAACTTAAATTAACACTTGAATGTGATTGTGTACATTTAAACGAACAAAATGGAAGTTAAACGAACGGATTCGGTGTTATAACGAATCCGTAACGTTGAATTCTTGTTCTCTTTCAAAACTTTATAAAATGTTGAAAATAGTGAAATTAAATGTTGTGATTTGTGTAATTTCGTGATTTAAAGTGTTAAAAGCATGCTTAGAACATGGTATGATGTTTCTGTAAATTCTATATCTCATGGGTAGCCTTAAATTCATTTCGTTAGTTTAATTTGGATTTATTTGGGTTGCTCTGTGTGTCATTCGCGAACTGGAAATCTGGGTCTGCGTTGACGCGCGGCCGCGCTGGTCCCAAGGGTAACTGGCGCGCGGCCGCGCCCCTTGCAGAAATTTGAAATTTTTTTGCTAAGTGTTCGTGTGTTCTAAGAGGTGGTTTAAAACCTAATGTAATGAACATAAAGATATGCTAAACATATAATAAGAGGTTAATAACTTATATTACGTGAGTAATTAATAAGTTAATTACATGACTTGAATCGTTAATTGTATAGTCCAATAACGTGCTCAAGACCGATGTGTGTGATTCGATACGTATATCGAGTTATTGATTAATTTGTATTGTGAACGTATTGATATGTAGGATGTAATAAAGAACGTGAATTATAATTGTAGCTTGTGCAAGAGGCAAGTATCCTATCCCTAATTTATTGATTTAGCAAGTTCCCTAAATTCTAATTTATTCATTTATTAAGCCTTAGACTTGTGTTTCTATATCGAGTAAGCTCGTGTTTTTAATTGTTCAAGTTCGAAATTCATATTACATATTGTAACTCTTTTAAAAGCATGATTCAGTGATACAATACTTATGCGATTGTATACTCTTGAGATTTATTATTCAAGTTGAATATCGATGTTATTGTTGAACCTTATAGGACTAGTGAACCCTTATTGATTCGACTAGTCCATAGTTGATGAACGTTCTAAATTCCAAAATACTTATTGAGCTTATCCAAACCAAACTTCCTTTGGTGCGGACTCTGATGTCAAAACTGAGATGAACAACCCTGTAAAAGGGGATTATTTACGCTTTAGCGTTGAGATATTGTGCACAGTATGGTACTAAGGGCTGATCCCCCTAAGTACGAGAAGTAGAGTCCATAGTCTTATGACTGTTAAAGGTTTAAAGCATAAAAACTTTACAACCTAGGACATAGTTCAAGGTCTTATGACCCTCAGACGTTCTTTTGATTCCTGTTATTCATTCTTGAGTCAAAAGTTGAGTTTCTTTATTCAGATGTCTTTGATTCACTCGCATGTTATTATATTGTTGTCATATTATTATACTTGTGGGCAATCGTGCTCACTCTTGCGTAATAATAACATTGCAGTTAAGAACGAAAGGTCCAACGAGCCTTCTACTAGCAAAGGCAAGGGCAAGGTCAACAAGTGATGAAGACTTGTTGTTTATTTTATGTGTTTATGTTTCAGACTTATGTTAAAGTTGTGTAAGACTTATTTAATTATTTATATTTCCGCACTTGAGATTTAAGGTTAAGTACGACCTGGGATTGATGTATTTCTTTTCAGATGTTGTAACCCCATAAGGGGAGGATTATTTCTATTTATTTCATGGTTTGCATTTACTATGGGTAGATAGATAGATGATATTTGTACAGTGAACACCAAGTCCCGTGGAAATTGAAGTACCCGGATTTGGGGGTGTCACACACCACATGAGTCCTTAGTTGAAATTTCACTTAACTCTATCTTGCTTATAACTTGCTCTTTGGTCGATACAAATTTTCTGTATCTCATCATTTATAATTCCTTGTGAGTTTATTTCGTACTATATCATAGTACATTCTCTTTATAGCATCAAACTATAACTATTCAGTCATTACATACCATCTGTCTTTTACAACTTTAAAAGATCACATCGTGATCTTATTCTATAATCATCTCCCTTATGATTCTTTTCTTATCTCATTATCGTTTTGTTTTATAATCTTCTTATCTTTACCTTTCATTATATCATATTATGATTTCATTTATACTTTTAATCTTATAGACTTTGTCTATTCATCATTATTCGTCATCTTGATTATTGAAGTTAGGTAGCTCTTGATTCTTATCTTTATATCTCTGCAAGATTCTTCTTTGAATCTTCTTTTTTATTTACCATTTCTTCCTTTAAGAATTTCTAACTTCATTCATATTATTCAATATTTTATTCGAGTTTACTCCTCGTCATTCTCATTTTCTTCTTATAATATTTATAGGACTTAACTCATCCTATATATCTACATATGTGAAAAGAATCACCTTTTCATCATATGTATGCATAACTCTATACTCGCTACACATCGAGTCTCTAACAGCTTTCAATATAGTAAGCTGAGTGATTTTCTACAAATAACCAACAAACTAGTTTCTCGTCTCGTCTACACTGTATTTCACAGCGAGTTAGATCGGTGGCTAGTTCGTATATACCTCTGCTCTCTGAAGGAATCGTTTAGCCCAGATATTATATATCAACCATTAAAGAGTACGACTGTACCATTACTTAAACTTAACTTATTATTATTTTAATTATTTTTATTTTTATTTTATTTTTATTTTATTTACTACGGTCATAGCCTAAGGTACTCTTACCTAAGGTGTATAACCTATCAGCTTTGATACCAACTGTAACGACCCCAAAATTCATACAATTCAACTCTAAATCTCGGTCGTTATCAATACACATTTATTCTAACTTTTCATCATTATTCGATGATACAATCACTAAAAATGCGGAATATGTTAAACTTTTCAATCTACTTTCTATATTTCTCTGAATCATAAATTTTATCATTACATATCTTTGATTCAAATTTATTTCATGAATCGCTTCATCAAAGTTGCTATATAAAATCTTTCATCACAAAGCAATATTCAATATACATCGGATAGCTCAACTTTATAATTCAACAATTGTGTTATAATCAAAAACATTAAATGCATTTCTCATCTAAAATAAGTAATCTTCTTGAATTGCTATTGATCTCTATCATTCAATTAGCATGTATCATTACCTTGAAACTTGACCTGCAAAAATGGTTATTTTGCAAAAATGAGCTCGACAGCTCAGCAAGATCTAACAATTTTCATGCATCACGTAGCACATAAATAACATGCTCATCTTATACATCATAATCATTAGACTAACATATCATACATGCTTTAATTCACATAATAAGTATAAAGATTGAGTACCTTACTCAATCAACAATCTTTACTCAATCAATGTAGCCATAAATTGACTTTAATATTTCATGCTTACAACATATGTAATATCTTTACAATATAGGTTAAAACAATTCATCATTAATTACGCATAGCAAATAGGAACTGAAAGACTTGCCTTGATTGGAGATTACCGCTAAAATTTAACTTAAAGTTTCTCCAAAATTCCTACATAATCATATTTACATGCACACACATATTAGATAATTGAATATGTTACAAAACATGCATGTATATCTATTAATAATAATTATTAGTTTTATACAAACTAATATTATTTATTCTTACTTAAAACGAATATTAGTTTATTTAGAAACTTAATTTGTTTTAATATTTTTACTCCAAATAAAGGTCCCTCACAGTTTAATATGTAAATATTTAACATTTCGAAGTTTAAATCACTTATATTCCACTTTAGGAATATATTTTGTATTTATTTGCAAATTTAGGTTCTAAACAGATATTATATAACTTTTAGTAAAACACGGCTTATTATATTATTTTTATACCTTTTTGATAGCTGATAAGTTAATTCGGCCCATTGCCTCATACAAAAATATTCTATTTCCTTAGCAAATTAGTTTCGCACTTTGCTTCACAAATAACTCACATCCTTGCATAATGCATGAGCCACTTTTTAATTTTCTCACGCCTTGCTCGTTTATCGAAAAATTCCCAAATTTCAGTATGTTTTTCGTATCATATGAGAATATTTTTACAAAATATGAAACCCCCTTCTCGGGTTCATTAGGTAGCCCAAACAGAGCGTCAAAAGTGTACGTTCATAACAGTTTTTCACTTTCGTTTCAGTTGTAACCCTCTCTCGCAAAAATAGTCTTAACTTTTTCGTTTTAAAATATTTTGGAGCGATTCTTGAGCCCACGCCAAGCTAACTTCTGGGGCTACAACTCTTATTTACTGACATTTTTCAAATTCTGAACACATCAGCCCAGAAAATTAGCGCAAGGGACAGGTCTGCACTTGATTTTCCTGATTTGGATAGTTTTGACGCGACTACTTTGAACGGTCATAACTCTTTGCTCCAAAGTCGGAATTAGTCCGTTCCGGAGTCTATGAAAAGCTTATTCAGTGTAATATAATATCCAAAAAGCCCAGAATTTTCTGTAACATCTAACTAGTCATGAATTTGTCTCTTAGGGTCAGCTGTGCACTAATTTTTGAACTTTTCTAAATTTTATCTATTTTAACGCACATACTTCAAATCTTCATAAATTGGTCATCCGTTATCGGAATTAGGTCAATATTGAGGCTATGGAAAGCTTGTAACATGCTCTACAAAACTCCCTTGAATTTATAATTTTTTAGATTAATTAATTAGTCCAAAATTTGGCTCAAAAGTCCCTCCGACTAAGTTTTTCATCGTTTAACATGTTTTACGAAAACTTTCACGATGACTTCGATCTAAATCATTTTTAGTCTGTTTTTCGATTCTATGGATTCGCAATTCATAGAACTACAACATACCAGAAAATCATAGAACTCTATGGACTCAGGCATTAGATATCCAATTGAGTCTGTTTGAACTCTATGAACTCCTAATTCATAGAACTATCAAAAATTTAACATCTTCTAAGAACTAACAAACTAAATACAATATTTAAAATAATAACAATACCAAAAATTAAGTAAGAAACATACCAGAAAATATAAGTTCCACAAACTTCCTATGCACTTGACGCCAAAATTTAACTAAAGAGGTCTTTATAAAAAGTCCTCCCACAACAATGCCTTTTTCAAAATTGGAGGCCTTATTGTTGGTGACTGAAAAAAAGGGCCAAGCCCTTCAATTTATAGATTTAGAAAAGGGTAAAGTTCTCAATTTAGTCGATGTGGGACTTGGTTTATACTTATTTTTTATATTTTTAACATGTTTAGCGCAATCATTCACCATGAATTCATTTCTTAACCAATTCGATCCGTTCAAGTTGCATTATTTTCGTTTTATAGAGGAGAACAACAATCAACTATCAATTTAAAGTTTTCATCACGAATTCATCATTAATTTTAGTCTCAAAGTAAACCAAAACACACATTGCCATCAAAACCCAAATTCTTTTTCTTTATCATAAATACATGAATTTGATTTCTGAAAAATCGTTTCTAGATGATTATTATCATATTATAAATATCTAATAACATATATAACATCATAACCCACAAATTCATTAACCAAAACTCCAATTTTAAAAGAAAACTCAAGAACACATAAATTAGAAATATAAACTAGATTATGTACATTTAATTACTTGTTTAACTTTGTTATATTACCCTCATATGTAATATATTACCTCTTCATTTATTAAAATAAATATGCTTACACTAGTTCATTATTTTAATTAAGTGATTTACTCACATTATTTATGAAATTTAATTCATAACAATTTCATCACCAATCAAGTCATGAAAATCAATTTAGAAATTTTAACTTAATTAAGTTAACTAACATTATTTATTTTCTTTATTAGTTTATTTAACTAATAAATCTCATTTTCTCTAACATATGAATATATATACAACTCTCTTTTATATATAAATATTTAATTCTCTTCACACCAAATCACAAATTTAAAAATATATATAACATATATATATATATATATATATGTATATAAACTCAAAACATCTCATAATAAGAATTTTATTTATTACATTCTTATTTTAATAATGATTGAGAATTCGGGTTGTCACACCATGTAATAAATTAGTAAATCTCTAATTTAATTATTTAAATTAAATTAGACATTACTATAATTATTCATTAAATAATTAAATCCTTATTACCAAATACCACATAATATTCATCTAATTTAATTATCTCAAATAAATTAGAATTTCATCACAAAATTACTCATGCATCAATTTAATTAACATATTGCACTTAATTAAATTACTCAACAACAATCACATCAATTATTTATTCCACTTAATAAATAAATCAACTAAAATATTTATTTAATTCAATAAATATTTAAAATTAAAATACAAAATTCTTGTTTGTTACAATCTTCCCTCCTTAAAAGGATTTTGTCCCCGGAATCATAACTAAAAAAAACTGATTCGTCACATTCTTCCCCCCTTAAAAAGATTCTGTTCCCAGAATCGTTATACAAGAAAATTAAACAAATGATTGGGGATAAGTTTTTATCATAACATCTTTGAGTTCCCACGTAGCTTCTTCAGTATTGTGGTTCCTCCAGATCACCTTAGCAGAAGGTATCACTTTATTTCTAAGTACTTGTTCTTTCCTGTCAACTATCTGAATAGGAACCTCTTCATACGTTAAGTCTTTATCAAATTGTAAAGGCTCATACTCTATCACATGCTTGTAGTCGTGTTTGTACGATCGCAACACAGAAATATGGAATACGTTATAAATATGTTCTAGCTCCGGAGGTATCGCAACCTCGTAGGCTACCCCTTCGTAGTATCTCAAAAGATCCAATGAATCGGGGACTCAGTTTCCCCTTCTTGCCAAATCGAATCTTTCCCTTCAGGGAGATACCTTTAGAAACACGAAGCTTCCCACTTCAAACTCTTGATTCTGATGATGATAATCGACATATTTCTTCTGTCTGTCCTAAGCAACTACTAACCTCGTTCTGATCATCTTGACGATCTCAGCAGTTTGTTGTACCAATTTCGGTCCCAACAGTTGTCGCTCACCAACCTCATCCCAGCATACCGGAGTCCTACATTTCCATCGTACAATGCTTCGTAAGGCGGCAGGCCAATACTTGCATGGTAATTGTTGTTGTAGACGAACTCCACCAATGGTAGATGATCATCCCAGCTTTCTTTGAAGTCCATAACACAAGTTCTCAGCATATCCTCCAAAGTCTGAATAGGTCTCTCGCTCTGGCCATCAGTTTGAGGATGGTAACCCGTACTCATTCGCAATTGCGTTCCCAAGCATTCCTGAATTCTACGTGAAACGTGGATCCCTGTCTAATAAAATTGGTATCGGAACACCGCGTCTAGAGATAATTTCCTTAACGTACAGCTTTGCCAACTGATATAAGTTGAATCTAATCTTAATCAGTAAGAAATGCGTTGACTACGTCAGTCGATCTACTATAACCCATACTGCATCAAAACCCTTCTGAGTCGTTAGAAGACCAACCACGAAATCCATCGTGATATGCTCCAACTTTCATTTCGGAATCTCCAGTGGTTTTAGCAATCCACTTGGTCTCTGATGTTCTGCTTTTACCTTCTGATATGTTAGGCACTTCGCAACATATTCAACAACATCTCTCTTCATATTCAGCCACCAAAAATGTTGTCTGAGATCTTGGTACATCTTCGTATTTCCAGGGTGAATCGAATATCTCAAACTGTGAGCTTCGCCCAAAATTTCCTCTTTAACCTTCGGTACTGGCGGTACCCAGATTCTCCCTTCAAATCGAAGAAGTCCTCATTATCAATCTTGAACTTTATCTCTTCATCATCAGTTATTCTTTTTCGAGTCTTCTCACACTCCTCATGTAGTTGTTCTTCTTTCACCGTGTCCACCAAGGTTGAATCAGTAGTTATTTGGAACAATTTCTCATCTGACTCCTTTGGATACTTAACTTCTAGTTCCAACTTAGCCATCTCATTTACCAACTGTTCTTGAGCAGTTAATAACATTAACTTCTCACGACCCTTTCGGATCAAGGCATCGACAACTACATTCGCTTTACCCGGATGGTAAAGAATCTTGCAATCATAGTTCTTGATAAGCTTCAACCATCTCCTTTGGCGCATATTAAAATCTTTCTGTGTAAAGCTGTACTTCAGACTCTTAAGATCTGTGTATATCTCACACTTCTCTCCATATAAATAGTGTCTCCATATCTTAAGAGAAAACACTACTTCCGCCAACTCCAAGTCATGGGTCGGATACCCTTTTTCATAGTCCTTCAGTTGACGTGATGCAAAAGCAATGACTTTGTTGTTCTGCATCAGCATACAACCTAATCGTTTATGTGAAGCATCACTGTATACCACGAGATTTCCTTTACTATCAGGCAAAGACAACACAGGCACAATACTCAACCTCTTCTTCAATTCATGAAAACTTTCCTCACACGTTTCTGTCCAAACAAACTTTATCGTCTTTCGAGTCAAATTCGTCAACAGAGTTGCAATTTTGGAAAAGTCTTGAATAAATCTTTTGTAGTAACCTGCCAATCCCAAGAAACTCCTCACTTCTGATGGTGTCTTCGGTTGATCCCAATTCATTGCAGCTTCAACCTTCGACGGATCTACCGAAATCCTATCTTTGTCAATCACTTGGCTAAGAAATTGCACACGTTCTAACCAAAATTCGCACTTCGAGAATTTCGCATACAAATTCTTCCGTCTCAGCGATTCCAATGTCAACATCAAATGTTTAGTGTGTTCCATCTTAGTTTTAAAATAGACCAAAATGTCATCTATGAACACCACTACGAACTTGTCTAGAAATGGCTTAAACACCCTATTCATTATGTCCACAAATGCCGCTGGTGCATTCGTTAGACCAAATGACATTACTAAGAACTCGTAATGTCCATACCGAGTCCTAAATGCCGTCTTTGGTATATCCCATCTTCTTACCTTCAACTGATGATACCCACTTCTCAAATCTATTTTCGAGAAGTATCTAGCACCCTTCAGTTGATCGAACAAGTCATCGATCCTAGGTAAAGGATACTAATTCTTGATCGTGACTTTATTCAACTCCCTATAATGATTGCAAAGCCGCATCGACCCATCTTTCTTCTTCACGAATAATACCGGCGCTCTCCAAGGTGATACGCTCAGCTGAATATACTTCTTATCCAGTAATTCCTGTAGTTGAACCATCAACTCCTTCATCTCGACCGGAGCCATTTTGTATGGGGCTTTCGATATTGGAGCAGTCCCCGGTGCTAAGTCAATCACGAAATCTACCTCTCTATCAGGCGGAAGACCTGGCAAATCACTCAAAAATACATCTACAAACTCCTTAACCACTGATATCTCTTCCATCTTTGGACTCTCCTTACAAGTATCCACTATGTAGGCTAAGTAACCTACACAGCTTTGCTTAAATAACTTGTTGGCCTGCATAATCGTCAGACAACTCACTTGTCTAGGCGATTTGCTACCATAATACACTACCTTCGACGGAGTCGTAAGGCTTATAGACTTCATCTGGCAATCAATTACCGCCCCATGGTTAAACAACCAATCCATACCCAATATAACATCAAACTCCCCAAGTTTAATCGAAATCAAATCTATCATCAACTCATGACCCTTAATGTTCAACCTATAGTTCTTGTGTACAAACCTAACTGGAATAACCTCTCTATTCACAATCTCTATGTTCAAAGGGTACATTAATTTCTCCTTAGGTAACTCTATAGTCTTAGCAAAGTCATCAGATATGAATGAATAAGTAGCACCCGAATCAAATAATATGTAAGCATTAATACTATTGATCGGAATAATACCTGACACCACATCCTTTGACTGTACAACATTGTACACGGTCATGTTGAATGTTCTGGAAGTGGTTCAGCTCGTCTGCGGTGGTCCAGCGATAAGCAAAGTGTTGCCGCTACTATTTACTCTCCCTCCTGTCAACCCTTCAGCTGGCTCCTTTGGGCAATCCCGGGCCATGTGATCCTTAGACCCACATGTGAAACAAGCTCCCTTCTTCGGGTTAGGATAATTTGGCACAATGTGGCCTTCCTGACCACAGTTGAAACATACTCGCCTTCCCCTCAAGCACACTCCAGTGTGATTCTTACCACATATAGCACATGCTTCAATTCTTCTCTTCTGCTGGCTTCCCTGTTGACTCCAAGCAGATGTGTTGTCGTTCCACTTCCTCTTCTGGTTGTTAGTACAACCTCCACCCGCTTTATTCTTGGTTTTCTTCTTCTTCTTTTTTAGGTCTTGGTTATACCTGGTCAAGGCATCGCTTCCACCTTCTGCGATGATCGCCTTTTCTAACACAGCTGCAAATGTATTCAGCTGGAACATGGAGACCTTACTGTATAACCAGGGCTTCAATCCCTACTCGAACCTTCTTACTTTTCTCTCATCAGTACTGACCTAGTACGTTGCAAACCTGGTCAGCTCATTGAACTTTGCGGTGTACTCTAGCACCGACATCGTTCCATGCTTCAGCTCTAAAAACTGAACCTCCATCTGGTTCTGCGAGCTTACTGGGAAATACATCTCAAAGAACATTTCTTTGAATCGATCCCATTCTATCACACCTTCTCCTCCTCGAGTCTTGTTAGCTTACCACCAGTAACTAGCTTCTACTTTCAGCATGAGCGTAGCAAAAATAGTCTTCTAGTCGTCATTGATTCTGGCCACATCAAAGACCTTCTCCATTTCCATCACCCATGTCTGGGCCTCTATCAGATTCACGGATCCCTGGAATTTTGGTGGTCCTACTGCTTTGAATTCCTTGAATGTTGCGGCCTGAACTTGTGGTTGATTCGCAAGCGCTCCCGTAAGTAAGTTCACCAGTTGCTAAACTAGATTGGCATTCACCCCATCGTTGTTGTTGTTGTTGTTGTTTGTAGAACCCTCTGTTTTGTTGACGTACTGGTATTCTTCTAGGAGGCATCTTTCTGTTCAGACATACTCTTATTAGATCCCTACTCATCTCTTAAATATTGAAGATCAACTTAAACATTTAAAATAAATAAATTCACACTTGAACACATAAAACTTCAATAAACTCTGATATTTTATTCATTCATAGTTTTTAAAACATAGAATAGATAGCATCCTTGCTATTTACATCATCTTTCCTGAACTGAAACAAGTTGCAGGATTACATCATCATCTTATCCCATTATTATCTCAAATTATAGGACTACAATTATTTAATACATAAAGAAACACATAGTTTATTACTCTACTATCTAGGCATGTTAAGACGTCGCACATCCTCTCCATGTTCTTCTTCCATCACCCGAAACATTATTCTACGATCCACCATATACCACGAAATATCCTTGAATTGAGCTGGGTAATAAAAGACACGATCCTGGGCCCTATCTATAGCCGAATGAAATGCATACTCTGTCTCCTTCATCTTGGCCTTCTTCACTTGAACCTCTTCTTCAGCTCGATCTGCACGTAGAGTAACCTTTAAACATGCATCCTCTGCTCTGGCACGTTTCTCTGACTCCTCTTTAATGTCATTCTTCAGTTTCGCTAGCTCAGCCAGTGCATCATCCCTCTCACTCTCCACGTGAACTAGATCCCACTTCACGTTTCCAAGCTGATCATCCAGCTCTTGAATCGCTTCTTCCTTCTATTGTATGGTAGTCCGACTTTCATCTACCAGCTCCTCTAGCTCTCCAACTTTACCCTACAGCTCAATGTTATGGTCGGAGACCTTTTTGTACATCACAGCACTGATAGGGTTAGGTGGAAATTCCTCTTCAGGATCATCCTCCTCTTCCTCAGACTCATCCTTATCGTCTCGGTCAAAGACTGGCTCATGCTCCTGAACCACTACTGTGATCAATGGAGATGGTTCTCTCTGAACTAACTGCTCCTAGACAATATGGATGTCTCGAGCTCCTCATTTCTAGGTATCTGGGGTAACTCCCCCCTAGCTTGACTGGACTCTCCAACATTCGTCATCCTGATATAAATTTTAAAGCTTAATTATTACGTGTTATCGATCGATACCCATCGCGTACATAAACATAAACACATAGCACATAAGGTATTTTATTATCTTTAACTATCATCACTATCTTTTCGATCTACTATAAGGCTACTTCATAAGGTTCCCCACCTAAGGTTCATAACCTAAAGCTTTGATACCAACTTGTGACACCCCCAAATCTGGGTACTTCATTTACACAAGATTCGGTGTTCACTATCTAAATAAAACATTACTACTGCTCATAAATAAGGAATGCAAAATAAATTACAACTTTAATAAATAAAATCTTCCTTATAAAAAGGATTACAACCTTTATCAAACGTTCCCAGGGTTTCTAACCTTAAACATTGTCAATGCGGAAAGTAAAACATCACAAACAATTAAAGTCATATTACAAAAATCATAATCAAATATGAACAAGTCTTCACTTGTTCATCTTGCATTTGCCTTCGCTAGTCGACGGTTCTTTAACTCTTTCAACCTTGACTGCAATGGTTATATAAATGCAAGAGTGAGCAAACAAAAGCTCACTTGAAATAACAATCAACAATAATGACATATTACTGAATAACTTCAACTGGATTGAATAATATTTCTTTTATCGATAATCAAGAATTGAATATAGAGTTTAGAATTCATCTGAGGGTCATAAGACCTTGAACTATGTCCCATGTTATAAACATTTCTATTTAAACCTTTAACAGTCGTAAGACTATATGGACCTTAACTCGTACTTAAGGGGATCAGCCCTTCGTACCATGTATTGTGCACAAACATCTTAACGCTTTCGCATGGTAATCCCTTATTAATAGGGTTGTTCATCTCAGTATTTATTTAATGATTTCACACCAAAGAAAGTTTGGTTTGGATAAGCTCAGAGGGTAATTTAGAGTTCAACTATCATCAACTAAGGAGTAGTTGAATCAACTTAAAACAATTAAGAGTTCAATAATAAGAGAATTATGAAATAGCTATGAGTCATAACATTAGACATCATTTTCAACATTCATGCTTTAGAAATAAACTTAAAGCATTTGAAAGATACCATAAACATTACTTGAATATTTAAGTCAAGGTCACATTATTTCAATAATGAATTACAATAAACACTTTTCTATTGCAGAATAAAGGACTTGCTCAATAAAGGTATAATGAGAAAACTTGCATAATTAAAAGTAAACATAACCGAGTTGGGGTAAGAAAACTTGCTCAAGGTAAAAGAAAGGTTTAGGAACTTGCCTCGTGAGCAAGCTAGCAATTATTAACCCGTTCCACAATTATCCTACGTACACGTAATTAACAATAGTAACATAAATTAGTTACCATATAGCTAATTGACATCCTTAGTTAACCCATCTAGGTTAACCCATTATTCTTTAATTACTAGGTTTAACCACTAATTATCACATAATATGATCAAACTATATACATAATTAATCAAAGTATAATATTAAATCATATAGCCGCATTAATCCAATTATAATTAATCCAATTATAATTTAAATTATACATTTCATAATTAAAAACATAATTCAATACTGTCCACTTAGCATATAATTTTATTAACATGCTTTTATATTTATTACATCATCATTCTCATAAAATTGTACACTTAAAAATAATTTTCTTGCTAGACTGCACTGCTGGCGCTGTAGCGCCACATAATGAACTGTAGTCGGCGCTGCCGCGCTGCCACGTCATCAGGGCTCTGCAGGCTTGGCGCTGCAGCGCTCCAGTTATACTCATAACTGGCGCTGCCGTGCTGACACGTCAGCACTCTCTGAAATCCGGTCTTGGCGCTGCAGCGCTGCCATTAACACATATAACTGGCGCTGCGGCGCTGTGACACGTCACATGACTCTGCAGTGGCGCTGCAGCGCCCAGTTTACTCACATAACTAGCGCTACAGCGCCACATCACAGTCAGACAGAAAACAGCCTCGCAAACTGTGCAGGAAAAAGCTAATTTGGCTTATTTCCTCGCACCAAACTCAGAAATTAACCCACATAATGCATATAAAGCTTTATAAAAATATAATTTTATGCTTCTAACATGTTTCAACACATATAAACATCACAACACATGATTAAAAACCTTTAATTTTGTGATTTTGAAGAAAATACCATTGTTAAGTGTTCTTAATGAAAATAAACATTGTGACTTTGTTTTTAAACCAAATCACACAATTCAATTCAAATCATGTCATTTTTGTTTCTTAACATATTACTACAATCTATGATCAATTTATATAACATAGCATAATCAAACACCAATTTTGACATTTAAGAAACCATTTTTCAAAATAGTTTACCGTAAATTGCTATGAACTTGATTTCTTCATGTTTATCATATTTACATGAATTAAATAATTTAAATACTCATATAAATCATCTATGATAGTTTATATACACAAATAAACATGTATAAATCATATTTATATACATTCTCATGAAAACTTAAATCACAGAGAACCTAAAAACTATGCAAACATGGAAGAACAAAGCTTAAATTAGGTTATACCTTTAGAAGAAGATGATGATGATGATGGTAATGGGTTTCAATTCAACAAAGCCTTCTCCTTCTTCTTCTTTCTCTCTTTTCTCTCTAGTTTTCTTCCTCTCCTCTTTCTTTCTCTTCTTCTAACTCTAATACTCTAACTTAGTATAAAATATATAACTGACATATACATATAATATATAACTGACAATCATAATATTTGATATTAATAATATACCAGTTACGAATTTTTAAAACTCAAAAGCCACTAAGGCTTGTTTGGCAAAATTAATTAAAAAATAAATTTTAAAACTAAGGCCTTGTTTGGTAAAACTAGTTTAAATTAAACTTAAAGGGCCTTGTTTGGTAAAACAGAATTAAAACCCTTTTAATTTATTTTAATCACTCCTTTAGCACATAGTTTCCAATGTCACACTTTATTTAATTAAATTTCAACATTCTAATTTAATTAAATTAAAGCTATCATCAATTTATTAAATAAAATTGCCACATAATATTACATTGCTACACAATTACAACTTACTCATTAATTATTATTACATGTAACAAATTAGTAAATCTCAAATTTAATTATTTAAATTAAATTAGACATTACTATAATTATTCATTAAATCATTAAATCCTTATTACAAAATACCACATAATATTCATCTAATTTAATTATCTCAAATAAATTAGAACTTCATCACAAAATTACTCAAGCATCAATTTAATTAACATATTGCACTTAATTAAATTACTCCACAACAATTACATCAATTATTTATTCCACTCAATAAATAAATCAACTAAAATATTTATTTAATTCAATAAATATTTAAAATTAAAATATAAATTCTCGTTTGTTACAGAAATAATAATCGAGGGAGTCATCAATGCAATTGAACCTAGTGTTGGATGTGATCATAGGATCGTCACCCCACTATGGTATGATGTAACATGATTGAATCCTCAACACGCCATTAAGACTGTACGGTATCGTGATATAAAAAAATTTGGTTTTCTTTAAACTAAGAAAGGTGTGCCAATTGAGTTGGTTAAGAATGTATGTATATATATCTCGATTGATGTTTGAATTGTTGCTAAAAGTCTATGCTATCTGATTCAACTAGACAAATATTGAAAGATGTTTAATAAATTCGAGCGTTCTTGAAGTATGCCAAACCAAATTATTTTGGAGCGGATTCAGATGTTGAAAACTGAGGTGAACAACCCTATAAATGGGACACGTTATCGGAGACAATGGTTCCAAAAGTAACGCATATATTTGTTACGATGTTATAATATAATACGTTGTGCACGACGTAGGGGTACGATAAGCTGATCATATAGAGTACTTGCAGAGAGTGTTTTCAATCTGTGTGATTGCTAAACATTCTATTAAAGATGGTTTACAGTGGTGATACACTATTAAACCTGGAGAAGAGTTCAAGGTCTTATGACTCCTCAGCATGAATTTGGAATCTTTTAAATTCTTGAGTTATTTATATCGCTTTCCAATTATTGAGCATTTGTGGAAGATTCTTATTATTCTGAAGGTGAATGTGACAAGAAGGATATTCCTTAGAAAGAAGTAGTTGTAGAACGCAACTTGTGATGATGAAAGATCTTTAGAGAAAGAATTTGGTTATACAATCCAGTGAATAAAGATTAATGTAAAGTCGATTTTGGTAGGTCAAATGAACGAAGATTAGTAAATTAAAATTTCGAGAACGAAATTCTTAGAAGAAGAGGGTGAATGTGACATCCTGAATATTTCTACGATGCTAAATCAGGATATTAAATGATTACAACGAGTACAATATGCAATAATCCTTAGCAAAAGGAAATGAATACGTTAAAGGGTTAAATAATATATAATACTCGAAGTGTTCTAGGTTTAAGTGAATGTGATGAAATAAAACATATATTAAGGTAATGTGTTAAGTTATTCAATTATAATTGTGAAAGAGATTTAGTGAAAATCAAGTAAGGGAGGTTTCGTTGATTTCGAGGACGGAATCCTTATAAGGATGTGACAATCCAGATTTTCAAGAATTAATAAATGAGAATTTAATAAATAAAATTCTTATTATGAGATATTTCGAGTATAAGTATGTGTATATATATTATATTCTTAAATGTGTAATTTGGTATGAAGAGAATTATATTCATGTATTGGGGAAAAGAGGTTTAATATTTAATAAAACTATTAAAGAAAATAAATGAAGTTACGAAAAGAAAGAAACTGAGAATTATTAATTAATTTGATTGAGTTGAAATTATGGTATGAGACAATATAATTTGGTTATTATGTCGTGTTGGCAATAGAATTATTATGAATTAAGTTTCATAAAAAAGGTGTGTAATTCACTAAATTAATATAGTGAATTAATGTGAATAGATTTATTTTAATAAAATGAGAGATTAATATATATTACACATAAAGGTAATATGTTAATGTAGTAAGATTGTGAATTTCATAAATAGTCAAAAATATTTATGGAATTGAATAAAGGTTTTATTTGGAATATTTATGGAATTGAATAAATTTGATGGAAATTATTATGGAGATATTCTAATTTAATAATTAAATTAGAAAGGTAATGATTTGTTAAATAAAATTACAGTTATATTTGTTAAATAATTTGATTAAACATGATTTAATTAAATTAGATGTGACATTTGTAAACTATATAATAAGTAAATGATTAAAACAAATTAAAAGGGTTGTATAGTGTACTAGCCAAACAAGGTCTTATGACCCTTGGTGGGTTGTAACTGCTGATACCTATATTTATATCAGTTTTTTTTTACGTGTATTTTTCCTAAGCCTAAGAAAGAAGAACAAACACAAAGAAGAGAGGAAGATAAAAAAATTGAGAGAGAAAGAGAAGAAATTCTCTGTAATTGAAAAGGTTTTGAGAATCAATGAAGGAAGAAGAAGAAGATTCATATCATCTATCCTAGATTTAAAAAAGAAATCAAAGGATACGTGAGGTGCAGATAGCTATAAGTTGTTAATCGATTCTTGTAATCTACAAACCAGGCTAAGGATTCAAGGTAACGTTATGTGCTACTTGAATGACGTGGATCAGATATAATGCACGAAGATTAAATATTTTAGCTAAAGTTGTAATTCCTTTACACCATGTTTAATATTCTGGAGATGTACTTAATGTTTTATAATGTTTATGTTATGTTGAGTTGTAAGGTTTGAGTTATCCGAAGTATAAAGGATACTGAATTGGAATGTAAGGTTTTATATAATAACTCTGCTGAAGTGAATCATGAAAATAAATTTGATTCAAAGATATGTGAATGATAAAAGTTGAGATTCAGGGAAGTTAATAAAGAAAGAAGATAAAAAAGTTTAAATTAGACCTCATTTTATTAATTGTAGCATCGAATAATGATGTAAAGTTAGAATAAAGATGTACTGATAACGATCGAGGCTGAGAGTTGAATTGTATAAATTTTGGGGTCGTTACATTAACAAAACGTAATTAAATTTAAAAATCAAAATCCGATAATGTAAACTGTGAATTGTAATCGAGTTGTGAGCGTGCCTTAAGGTTACATAACATGTAATAGAGGTGTGTGGTACTTGAACGATTTCAAGTGAAGTTAAAACTTACTTAATTTTCGTACGGAGTCCGATGAAGGGAATCTGATGGGAATGTGATGGACGTAACGAATCGATTAGGGTTTTATCGGTCGTTGTGCATAACGATGATCGATGGGAGCTGTCGTTTAGCACTCCAAAATTAACCATACTCCTACTCTACTAACTCAAGAATTAGTATAGTAACAAGCAAGGATCGATCCCACAAAGAGTGTTTTGTTTTATATTTATCCAAGTATTTTCTAATGAATTGGGGGTTTTGGTTTGAAAAGTTAAATAATCGAAAGTGAATTTAAAAGAAGTATCAATGAGTAAAAAGCTTCAATTTTTCAGTTCAGTATCTCCTTTTCACAATTATGGATTAACCAAGTTTTCACAATATTTATCCTTCAAGGAGACTAACAATCCTAGATAGCCACGATCGCTAGTTATCCAAAATTCTCCTTATGTGTAAATCTAATTTGACGATCGCAAACAAAAGATCCTAACTATCATATAACCTAGAACTATCAGTCTCAATTTAATATGATAGAAGCATGAAGAATGAGAATTAGATTTTTCCAAGCAACAATTACACAATCAAGAATTATTTAACTTGTCTTCTGAAAATCTTAATAATATCCAAAAGTTTGACCACATCGAATTTCATTAATTGCTACTTTTGATCAGACATACATCGTTTGCTTAATATATATCTTAATCTAGCAAATGATATTAATTTACTAATTTAATCCTGCAGAAACCAAATTAGATAATTGAATAGCATACAAGAAAGTTTATGTAGATAACCAGAATAAATCTCACATACGAAAGAGTAAATAAAGTAAACTTGCTCAAATCATTAATTTTGAATAAGGTTCAACATCCCTTCAGAATTGAATTGAGTAGTTTAGCTTGACATGCCTTGATTCTCCAAAACTAGGGTTTGAATGAATGTAGAAGATGATACCATCTAATGGGTCTTACATCTATTTATAATGTCTAACAAAATCCCCACAATCCTCAAAAATTACAATCTTAATCAACTTAGAAATCTGCCAATAACTTGCCAAAAATAGGAATTCGCTGAATCTGTCCGACAAGCCCGTCGGGGCGGGGTTTCTATACTGCCAACACCCGCCGGGGCGGGTGTTATTATTTTCCTAGCTCCAGAGCATACCCCCGCCGGGGCGACACTTCTTCTATACACAAACTCGCTGGGACGACAATGGACAGAGAGGTCGGGACTGGGGCGGCTTCTAAGCGCGCTGGGCCGTCACTTGGACAGAGATGTAGCCGAAAGGGAGGCATTTCCTAAGCCAAAAGGCCTGTCGAGGAGGGCTACCCTGCATCCTGATTCTCCTTCCTTTTTGCCCCGTAACAACTCCGAATCAACCCATTTCTTCACCAAAACTTCGTTTCAACCTGAAATCCATAAACAATCTTATTAGACTCGTGTTAATCCACAAATCATGCAATGAACCAAGTAAAAAGGAATCAAAATAGATAAATTGTGACGCCCCCAAATTCGAACCCGCCACTGGTCTCTCGAATTCAGTCCGTCACGTTCTCACCATAATACAATAATAATATCTAAAACATACATTCACAGTGGAAGATCTAATCTAGAATAATATACAATGATTTATTATAATTATTCCCCCAAGTCTCGCAACCTACAGTACTTAATGGATTACATAATAATATCAAATACAGACTTATTACATAACCATACTTAAGTTTAAACATAGTTCTAAAATAGTCTTAATACATCATCTTAATAGACATAAAAAACATCATAATATTTAGAACATGAAAGGGGCTAGCTAGTCAATAGCCTTGCCCTTGCCCTTATCGACTCCCGAAGGTCCACCCTGCTCTTTCTTAACTGAAATATTTTAGGAAAAGCAAGAATGAGCAACAAGTTTGCTCAGCAAGTAATATGACAATAAGGGTGAGCAATATAGTTCTCGAATCCAAAAGGGTATAGCAAGGTGTGATAGTTCAAGATAACAAGAAATATCAATAATTTTCAATAACAGTTGTTAAGGACAGAATAATATCAATAGGATTCAATGCTAAATCAATTCACAATTTCAAGATAATTAAAATACTGAGCAGTCACTAAGGACTATGAACTTCTACTAGAATTAGCAGTAATATACTGATAATCTAACAAAAATAAGTACAACAGGTGATCAGCCTAAAGTACTCTATATTATACACAACATTTAATCGTACTCAAGTGCGCACGTCGGTCTCTTGATAAATTATAGTTTCCCTTTAAAGAAGGTTGTTCATCTCAGTCAATATAAGACTTTGCACCAATCAATTGGTTTAGATAGCTTTCTAATCATGATATAAGTCTAGCCGAATCAAATGGCATAGACCACTCTTTATAAGTTCAATACTTGACATTAAAGTTCAAAAAATATAATTGACTATATCGTAACTATGACACAATAAGTCATATTTGAAAAACTTACTTGCACAAGAATAAACTAGATACGTATTCAATAAGAATAGAGTTCAAGTACTTGCTTACAATATTCGTTGAATAAAGTAATGCAAGGGTTTAGGATACTTGCCTTATGCGTAGTCTATCCACGTAAAGTAAATCAACACTTTTGAATCCCTATCGTAATACAGTTATGTATATATATATATATGATATCCATTAGTCATATATTTTAACATCATATCTTATCTAGGATATACGATCAACACATAAGCTAAGTTTTAACGTAGCTACACAGTTATACCATATATAGTATCATATTAATTCACAAGTCTAGACTAATATAACTTTTATTGCCTTTTATCCTTAACGTTCCTCCTTTTGAGTTGAACATATTCTCATATCATTATTATCACATACGACCATAATCAATACCAAGCATATTTTATTTAGTAAGTTATAGCATTGCTTATGAGTTAACCGTCAAAATCGGATTCAAATATCAACTTATGCTATCACATAACAGGTACACATATTAAAGGGTCCTTTCATGTTTGTATAACTTTTCCAAGTTCAATCATACATGATATAGGTTCTAAGTTAATACTTTTAATAACTTAAGGCCATTCAAGGTCACAAACTCACAAAGTCTAACATGCTCGCCTTTCAAACATATAAGGCATTCATATAACTCGTGTTAGGCATGCTCATGAGTATTCACATTGCATACATGTAACTAGCATCGTTATTATTTTGAAAATATGCTCATTTATGCTTAATTTGATTTCACGACATCTAACATGGTAGGCATACATGTATGATACATTAGTGGGTCTAAGAGTACTATCGAACATGTCCATAAATATTAGAATCCAAATCTCAAGGTAACATGCCAAGGTGCACGTTCAAAACTTATACTTTCATTAGTAAAGTTCACTAATAAGGCCTAACATGTTCATGCTATATATATACATATGTTAACATGTCTGACATGCATTTCAAGGCCATATACACATACTCGCAAAATCAGAATGTATATATGATACTTACATGCCAAAGTTCACCTTTGAAACTTATATTTTCGTTAGAAATGTTCACTAGCGAGGTTCAACATACTCATGTTACACTATGAAACATATATACGTAAGTTAACAAGCTTTCCATGCATTCTTAAATCATACTAATATGCTTGCAAGGTCAGAATGTCAAAACGGATATAACATGTCAATGTCCATTTTGAAACTCTAAGTTCATTTTTAAGAATATGGGTCGTATCTTCAATCGTTCATGCAATCCTAGAAAACATGTTTACATTGTCTCAATGTATTCATATATACGTATTACTCATGCTAGCATGTTTGTTCTAAATCATATCAACAACTAATACTTAACAGATTCTAGTAGAAGGCAGTCAACTGGTTCCAGAGATTGGCGCAGCTGCGCTGCGCCTTAGTGTTAAACCGGCGCAGCTGCGCCATATCTAGTTCGCACCAGAGAGCAGCCTGCTACGGCAGTTTCCAGCCCAAACACAGAAATTTCCTACGAATTTGCTTTCAAACCAACTATATTATAGTTCTATCATGCTAACAAACCAATACAACAACTATTAAATAATATCCAATTACAAAGTCATGAATTTCGTACTCAATTCAAGAATTAGAATCTTGACAGTAAACATGAATGAAGAACAAGAATGAAGAACATGGAGAGAATTATACCTTTGCACTTGTTGCTAGACTGAACTCTCTCTCAAATCCTAAAATGCTATTACTAAGGTATGCAATGCTCTCCACTTAACACTTAAGCAAAATTCCCAGCAACGTAAAAATGAAAATGCAGCTACCTCTTTATAGAGTAATGGTGGACTGGGTATTGAGCTTATACTGAGGTTGGAATCCATGGTGTAGAATAAGGAAACAATAGTTAAAAAAGGGTTGTTCAACCACCACTTCCCAGCCATCTTCTTAGCCATCATCACCTAGCTTCATAGCTACTGTGCAAATCTTGGTGATTACGCAAAGGGAAATTGAACACTGCTTGAGCAACTGAGTTTGGAACAATGGTTCTAATACTTAGCAATTTGGGTAATAATGCTTAGTTTGGTTTCTTTAATTCCCAAAAATGTAATCTTAATGTACAAGTGTTACTACAAAATGGAAAGTTAGGGATTTAATATATACCCATATCATATAATTCATGTACATTTTATCATACCGATATAATTTTTTCAGATATTATCACAATACATTGTCTCCTTTATTATTAAATTCTATTAATCAACAATTGTTTACAATATATTCATGATGTACTATTTTAATGTATACTCACACATAATTGTCACATAAGCATAAATCATGTAGCTTATATAGTTTAATCAATCTTAACATATGATTTCTATATGTAGTATAGTCACATTTAACGTTACACTACACTATATAATATAGTTGTAGTCACTATACTTTATATTTTCAATTATCGCATACTTGCACATAATCAATTATTTGAGCAAATATTATATTAATTAAGTAATCACATATTATCAATTCATTTTCATAACAAAATTATTAACAATTATGTGATTAATTATCGCATTACTCGATAATTAAATAAATATAATCTTATTATATTTATAAACAAGTTACTTATTATTTTTCTATTATTTGCAATAATAATAATCAACATATTATCAATCACATTTAATATTCCATTATAATTAAATAACAATTAATATTTGATTAACTGTTCACGTAGTAATTCTTTCATTAATTTACCCTTATCAATTATTATTATACGATAAATAATCACATTTCTCAATAGTTTAATAAATACAAATCTTATTATAGTTCTAAACCATTTTCTTACTATTACTTGCGAAAATAATAAATCAATAGACTATTATTATATTTCTCATCACTGTGCCACACAAGGCATTCAACGAGCTTATCGCAAACTCCATATTTTCTCAATTATTATATATTCAATTTAACATAATTGAGTTAACTCATCTCATAACACTTACATATTTATATTCAAATAAATATTTATTTCCATTAATATATTCATTTAATAATATTCAAAATTTCTCGGGTATTACATCATCCCACCTTATAAAAATTCTGTCCTCGGAATTGCTACAAGGTTACACAAATAGTAAAGATAATCCCTCATCATCCTATCTTCTAACTCCCACGTAGCCTCCTCGACATCGTGGTTACGCCAAAGTACTTTTACAGAAGATATAATTTTATTTCTCAAGGTTTGCTCTTTCCTATCTAATATCTGGACAGGAATTTCTTCGTAAGCTAAGTTCTTCTCCACTTGAATAAGTTCATAAGAAATCACGTGCTTGTAGTCGGCCTTGTACGGTCGCAACACGAAAATGTGGAACACGTTGTGAATGTGCTCCAACTCGGGTGGTAATGCAATTTTGTATGCCACTTCGCCCACTCGCTTCAGTATCTCGAATGGTCCTATGAATCTTGGACTCAGTTTTCCTTTCTTGCTGAAACGGATTTTTCCCTTCCAGGGAGATACCTTCAAGAATAAGAAACTGCCGACTTTAAATTCTCAGTCCTGCTGATGCAAATCTGCGTACTTTTTCTGGCGGTCTTGAGCTGCTACTAGTCTGGCTCTTATCACTGTCACCACGTTTGCGGTTTGTTGTACTAGCTCTAGTCCTAGTATTCGTCGTTCTCCGACTTCGTCCCAACATAATGGCGTTTTGCACTTTCTCCCATAAAGAGCTTCGTACGGTGGCATGCTGATACGCGCATGGTAACTACTGTTATACACAAATTCAACTAAGGGTAGGTGGTCGTCCCAATTTCCCTTGAAGTTCATCACGCAAGTCCTCAGCATGTCCTCCAGCGTTTGTATTATTCGCTCACTCTGTCCGTCTATCTGAGGATGATAAGCTGTACTCAACCTCAACTGGGTTCCTATTCTCTCTTGCAAGCTTTTCCAAAAATTTGACGTCAAGCGCGGATCTCGATTAGAGACAATTGACACCGACACTCCATGTCGTGAAACAATCTACTTTACGTAAAGACTCTCTAATTGATTCAAACTATAGCGAATCTTGATCGGTAGAAAATGTACGGTCTTCGTTAATCGATCCACGATAACCCAAATGGCATCATATCCCTTTTGCGTGACTGGAAGTCCCACCACGAAGTCCATTGTAATGTGCACCTATTTCCACTTTGGTATTTCCAACGGTTGTAGTAAACCACTCGGCCGCTGATGCTCTGCTTTGACGCGTTGGCAAGTCATTTTTTGCGATCCTTTTTCTGATTTTCTCGCATTCTTCATCCTTCTCTTATGCTCCTTTTACTCTATCCAACAATGTCGGACGAGCTTCCATTACAAATAACTTCTCTTCTGACCTTTCCGGTCCCTTTACCTCTATTTCCAATTGCTCCATTTCTCTTATCAATTCTTCCTGAGTCGTCAAATGAAACAGTTTCTCCCTTCCTTTTCTGCTTAGAGCGTCGGCAACCACTTTTTCCTTACTCGGGTGATAAAGAATATAGCAGTCATAGTCTTTGATTAATTCTAACCACCTTCTCTGACGTATATTCAACTTCTTCTGTGTGAAGATATATTTCAGACTTTTGTGGTCCGTGTATATCTCACATTTCTCCCCGTACAAATAGTGTCTCCAAATCTTCAACGCAAAAACTACTACAGCTAACTCTAGGTCGTGAGTAGGGTATCGTTTTTCGTAGTCTTTTAATTGTCGTGATGCATACGCAATGACCTTGTCGTGCTGCATTGTTGGGTTTGCTAGAAACATAAGCATGCAATCAAATTACATAAACGCAGCGGAAGGGATGAAAAATCAGATTTTAAAATTTTTGTACAAACCCATAACCATGATCTTTCTTGTCAATCAATTATCAGTCAATACATAGAAGGAGAAGATGGAATTATACCTTTGAAGATCCAAGCTTCCTCAAGTACAAGTTCTACTACTTTGATTCTTTTTGATTCATCTGTAGTGGCTCCTTCCCTTGATCAATGTCAGCCACCCAAATGTTTGGCCTCTAACGGTGATCTACCAAGGAAGATGGGTTATTGGCTTAACCCTTGTTTCTATCTCTATAGAATATGTGTACTCCCAACTCTTGGAAAAACTCACGTACCTTTTTTCTGATATAAGACTCTCTTATATAGATATTAGGTTAACCCTCCTAATCCAATTAGAATAGGGTTTTATTTAATTAATTAATTAATTACTTTTAATTAATTTATATCCTAATCTCATTAGGATTGAGAGAGTACTTATATTATATTAATTCCTAAACTCTTTTAGAATTAAAATAATAATAATAATAATAATATTAATAACACTCCTCTTATTAATTTATATTTAATATTTCTAAAATATTAAATAATAAACATTAAGCTATTTAATTTATTCTATCACCATAGATTAAATTAATTACACTTAATGCATTATTACTATCATGCCATTTTCTTCTTAAATAATTATTCTTCCTTTTATGGTGTGACCCTTTAGGTTCTCCATATTAAATCGGTTGTGAATAAATCAATTAGAACAATTCTAATCTTCTTTAAATAAATAAATTAAACTACTAATTTATTCAAATAAATAACATTTATTCTACAATAGGGATAAGCCTCCCTAGCGATCAACGACTTTCCAGATAATATAGATTTCAACATTAATCATAAAAGAACCTGTGAGTTAATAGTTACCGTACAATTCAATCCTTCCACCATACAATGTCCCAATTAAATATAAGACATGGATTTACTGTCAAGTCTTAATTTATTTAATCATATGTATTTCGATTAGAAAACGCACAACTCCAAATAATGCAAATTAGAAATCTCTTTCTAATTTCATTCCATCTTGGCTAAGGATACCTGGGTTGTCATTTAACGAATCACATAGGATATATCTCCTCTTTTACTAGAGGTGGTAGATTCTTTATTGATCATACATTATCTCCATATGTAACTCATTATACCCAAGCATACCCTATATATACCTTAAAAGGCCTTAAGGAACAAGTCAAAGTATAATTTGTTACATACAAGATACTATGATGATCTCAAGTCCAAGGATCACTTGTACTACTATCACATTAGGAATTCCTATTGACAGGCGAGTAAAACTACATTAGGTATTCCATAGCGAGTCACGTTCAGTGAACTTATTCCCCAATAAGCACTTACATACTTGCTTTAGTGTCTCCACACAAATGACCATGAGATCAGTCATCCTCATCCAATGAGCAAGCAACATATGTACCAATCTATCCGAATTTACTAATCCCCATTTTTGTAATCCCACGATTGGGAACTATTTTACTTTTTAAGCTTTCTAAGAATTTAGATCTCATTAGCATGATCTCATCATGATACTAAAAGCATTGCTTAAAACTATGGGTTATTTATATATTATAAAAAACAGCACCATGTAGATAATTAAAAGCCTTAAATAAATATTTTATTAATAAATGAATAAGATTGTTTACAAAGTATGTGCTTTATCATCAAACATGATTGGCTTGAATGCACACTACTATCAATCTCCCACTTGCACTAAAGCCAATCGCCATGGTATCTCATACCCATCTTCTCTAAGTGACGATCAAACTGCTTTTGTGTTAAAGCTTTAATAAATGGATCTGCAATGTTGTCTTGAGAGTCCACACGCTCCAAGGTGACGTCTCCTCTTTCAATGATCTCCCTGATTAAGTGAAATCGCCGCAACACGTGTTTGGATTTCTGATGAGACCTGGGTTCCTTAGCCTGTGCAACCGCTCCGGTGTTGTCACAGTATATGGGAACTGCTTCTCCAATGCTAGGATCCACACCAAGTTCAGTTATGAACTTCTTTATCCAAACAGCTTCCTTTGCAGGTTCACTTGCAGCTATATACTTTGCCTCTGTCACTGAATCAGCTACTGTTTGCTGCTTGGAACTCTTCCAACTCACTGCGCCTCCGTTCAAGGTAAACACATACCCTGAAACAGATTTACTGTCATCTTGGTCTGTTTGAAAACTTGAGTCCGTGAATCCCTCGAGTTTTAATTCAGACCCACCGTAGACAAGAAAAATATCTTTAGTCATTCTCAAGTACTTTAGGATATTCTTCACTGCCTTCCAGTGCTCTTCTCCTGGATTCTACTGGTATCTGCTCGTTACACTAAGTGCGTGAGCAACATCCCGGTCTAGTACATATCATACCGTATATGATAGATCCTATTGTAGAAGCATAAGGGATCTTACTCATGCGGTCTCTCTCCTCAGGTGTCTTTGGGGCCTGTTTCTTGGAGAGATGTATTTTATGGCTCATTGGCATGAGTCCTCTTTTGGAATCTTCCATGCTAAACCTTTTTAGCATCGTATCAATGTACATTCCTTGGGATAAGCCGAGCATCCTTTTAGATCTATCTCTATAGATCTTTATCCCCAAAATATAGGAAGCTTCTCCCAAGTCCTTCATGGAGAAGTATTTAGATAACTAGATTTTAATTGATTGTAACATAGGAATGTCATTCCCTATCAGTAATATATCATCAACATATAATACAAGAAATGATACTGTGCTCCCACTAACCTTCTTGTATACACATGGTTCATCCTCGTTTTTTGATAAAATCAAACTCTTTGATTGTCTCATCAAAACGAATGTTCCATCTACGAGAAGCTTGCTTCAACCCATAAATGGATCGTTGTAGCTTACAGACTTGATTTGTTCCAACCTTTGAAATAAATCCCTCTGGTTATGTTATATACACATGCTCCTCAAGTTTCCCATTGAGGAATGTCGTTTTCACGTCCATTTGCCATATTTCATAGTCGTTATAAGCTGCAATCGCAAGCAAAATCCTAATGGACTTGAGCATTGTAACGACCAGGAATTTTAAGCTTCTTATTAATTTTATATGTGATTTAAAATTTTTAGGAGTTAATTTTTCAAACTTATTTAAACCTTATGTGGTTATGTGCTTATGTGAATTTAACCTATGCGAATAAATGCTAGGATTTTTATTAAAGAGAATCACTAATGGTTATTTAAATTAGTAGATTAACCCTGAGACTTTTATATCAGAATATTGATAAAAGTGTTAGTAAATTATATATTCAAATTTCTTGAATATGGTGTAGAGATTTAATCGAGATTAATTATTTATATTTGAGTAATTAATTGATAACGTATGAAATTATTATTGTTGTTGATTTATAATTATTATGAATAAATAATAATTAATGAAATGGGTGTAATTAATTGATTATGTGTTGATTAATTATTATTATGAATAAATAATAATTAATGAGTAAGAGATAAATAAATATAATAATATTATATTTAATTAATTAATTATTTTATACAAGCATGTGATATGTAAATTTTTTATATATGGTAGTTAACTATATATAGTACAAGGTGACACTTTAATATGTCTCTATATTATATATATAGACTATATAGTAAGAGTAATTGCATTATGTGAGTTACCTTATAATATGACTTATGTAGCATGATATGAGTGGTATACATTAATATGTGTACCCTATTACGTTGTATTAATATCAATAAACTATTGTTATTTGATAATAATTTTATTAAGTTATTATAATTATAATGATAACTATGGTGATAGTAATAATACCCAATTGCTTGATATTCGGTGTTTATATAATGTACATGGATTATATGATTGGTACATATGTCCTTACTTGATACATTGTATTGTTACATTTCTAAATTTAAATAACATTGTGACACTAACTAAATGTATAACCTAAGCATACATGAAAAGAAAGGTGTGTATATTATTTAACCCAATTATATTTATAATGGGTATAGTTGTATATTTAACCAAGTAATTGCTTACATTATACACCTTGCTAGCTAATACAATGCTGAGTTTATTTGTCCCATATTAAGTGCCCAATTGCTCTCTTATTTCTCATACACGTGACCTCACATGCTACACTAGTCTATCTTCTCCTCATTTTCTTCACAAGCTATAGCTAATCATGAGATGGGGAGTGGGTTTCATAATTTGATTCACCAACTATTCAACCACCAATCCTTGACCATTATGTAATCTTGCTATCCTATGGTTTGATTTGGTGAACAAAGGCAAGAACAGGGTAAGAAAATGGCTATATAAGAACTCTTCCCTTCTCCTTCATTTCATTACTGAGATTTCATGAAGTGTAGAAATTCTAGTAAGTTGCTGTGAGAGATATCAGTGAGGGAAAGTACTATAGCAGCATTATAGCAATTATTTAGCAACAAGTTCATATCATCAAAGGTATAACATTTACATTCTAGTTCTTCAAATTTTGTCAACTACTAAGTTCTTGATTTCTTAATTAAAGCATGAATTATACGATGAGTTGATTGGGGAATGCTTGGTAGTTGTTATGTTAGCTTAGAGGTATATCAGAACTGAATTACATTGTGATTGAATCGAATTTGTGAAGTTATTTCTAAGTTGGGTTGTGAGTTTACCGAAAACTGCCTGCGTCTGCGTCTGGCCGCCAGCCTGCGCAGCTGCGCCAGTATTACACTGGCCAGCGGCGCAGCTGCACCGGGCCTGAACCTGAGTTTTTGATTTCTGCATCAATGCAGTTATGTGATAGTTTTCTTGCATTAATTTAAACAAACATGTTAACATGGGTAGTACGTATATATGGGTACATAAACCTAACATAAACATGTTCAAGCTAGGATGGTATACATTTCGACGAAACAACTCATGATTTTCGAAATGAATGTTGAGTTTTAAAAGGGGACTTTGGTATAGAAATGTCATAGATATATTCTGACTTTTGAGACATGTTAGTATGACCTAGGAAGGCATGAAACACATGTTAATTGATGTATATATGTTTTATATTGTAAAGAGAACGCACGAACCTAACTAGTACACATTCCTAATGAAAATAAAAGTTTTGAAAACAAACTTTGATATGCTATAACCATGTCGACATTCTGATTTTTTAGGCATGATAATATAATGTAGAGATGCATGAAAGATGTATTACCTTGTGTATATAGGTATCATAATATAACTTGAGCATGTGGACCTTAATATTGAACGTTTCTAACAAAACATATAAGATTTTCAAAGGTGAACGTTAGTATAAAAGTATTGTAAATGCATTCTAATTGGGCAAGCATGTTAGTATGGTCCAAATGGACATGAGCACTAAGTATAATGTGGTAGAACATACTAGCATACTCGATCGTAAGTTAAGATATTTTCAAAGGAGAAACTTAAGACGTTTTTAAATAAGAAACTTAAGAACTTTGAAAAGCAAACTTGACCAAGATTTTGTCTTGCGATTTCTGATCTTGTGAACATGTGTAGATAACTTAGATATGTATGTGAAGGAGTCTAACATGAGGCATATGTTTGCTTCATGAGTGATCGATTTTGATAGCTTGGCATTAAAGGACCTTTCTAAAGGAAACCTTGAAGACTAGTTGTCAATAACTACATTATAAGTATTCTAGGATCTAATATCATGGTTAAGTGTGTCATGATTTACAAGCATGCTAGCTAGTCATATGTATTGTTAAATAGTTGAGCAGAGATTTTGCATGTGCACCCATAATCATAGAAAGTGGATTCCTAAGGCATGAGTTATGACGATTAAAGTGTACACTTGTAGTATACGCACAAGCATAACTACTTAAGTATTGTTTGACCTTGTTATGTGATAACATGACTTTAGTAACCAATCTTGAAGCATGAACTTATATTGTTTAAAGTATATGAATGTCCGACATAAAAATACGTGGTCTTGAGGTGGACATAGAATGAACATGTTAGCTTTCGAACTTGAGTTAGATAAAACTTATAAGCATGTGTGTTGATTTATATCAGTAACTGAAAGTGCTATGTGTTCAAACCTATATTGATGCATAAAAACTAGATGATCTAAAAGTTATTAAATCTAAGACATGATTAGATTGACTTATGTGATCTTATGTGATAGATCTATATTATGACTAGGTTCTTGTATGTGTGAACTTATATTAGTTTATATATACTAATTGGAGAGATCGACTTGTTAATATTAGGTCATTCCAACGCCGTTTAAATTAAAGCTAGAATTATATGTAGATGAGCAAGCAGGCAAGTTCTTTTGAACACGTTCTTGTATTATTTACAAGTCTCCCTAACTTTACTCAAATTTATATTGAGCAAGTTTTTCTTAACTTACACTTATTTATTGTGCAAGTATCATAGACCCTTGTATTACTTTATTCAACGGATATTGTAAGCAAGTATCCAAACCCTACTTTTATTGTGCAAGTATTCTAAATTCTTGTACTACTTTATTCAATGAACCGTGTAAGCAAGTTTCTAAACTTCACTTATTTTTGGTGAAAGTTTCCTATCCTTCTCATATTGTATTAAGCAGGTTATTATTGTATTGTGTAAGTTCCCCGAACTTTACACGTTGAGTATTGTGTAAGTTCCCCGAACTTCACATGTGAGTATTGTTCAAGTTCCCCGAACTCCACACTTTGAGTATTGTGAAAGTTCCCCGAACTTCACTCTTTGATTTTGCAAGTTCCCGAACTTCATTTCTTTGATTATGCAAGTTCTCTAAACTTATACAAACTCGTATATTGTGCAAGTATCTTATCTTTGTGTTTACTTTACTCAAGGAACATTGTAAGCAAATGTCCTAACCTATGCATTTATTGTATGCAAGGAATCTATTACCGTGCAAGTTCTCCGAACTTCACACTTTGATTATTTGAGCAAGTGTCCTAACCTATGCATGTATTTTATGCAAGGGGCCTATTATTGTGAAAGTTCCCCGAACTACACAACTTTGGTTATTGTGCAAGTTCCTCGAACTTACACCAATTCATATATTGTGTAAAATTCTAAACTTCACTTTTATTGTGCAAGTTCCCTATTCTTCTCATATTGTATTGAGTAGGTTATTGTTGAATCGAAAGTTGTTTACTTAATTGCTTGAACTTTATTTCCAAGCATGTTATTTAGTGGTTTAATTACTTATCAATTATTCCACAATGATATTATTGATATCCGCACTTAGTGCATTTGAGCTCGTACAGTCTTGGACTTGTACATTATTCAAGGTTCTAAAATTCTTGAACGGTGTCAGTTAGAATCTGAACCTTTGCTCGGTCAGACAAGTGTATGAAGTTTTCTTTAAAGCTATCCAAACCAATTGATGGTAAGGATTCTTAGACAGAACAGAACACCCCTCATATGTAGGAGTGTGCCTAGATATCTAATATATGGTACGAGTAAGTAGATGTAAGTGTTATGCATATTCACATTGTGCCCGAGACTAATCTCCTCGAGGTACTAAGTTTCTGTAGCCAGTAGCCAGTAATCCAAAGGGTCAATTAGCTATTGAACCCATTGGAAAGTTATAGTTCAGAGTCTATTCGACTATCAGTCATTCTAAAGGCAATTATTATCTTTTCTTTTAATATTCATATTGTTGAATTGTTCAGATGTTCATATCGTTGAATCTATCTAATATTCATATTATTGAATCGTTCTAATATTCATATTGTTGAATCGTTCAGATATTTATATTATTGAATCGTTCTAATATTCATATTGTTGAATCCTTAAGATATTCATATTGTTGAATCCTTAAGATATTCATATTGTTGAATTCATTGTCAGATATTTTTTCATTCATCATGATATATCAATTATTGTTGTATTTAAACTTGCTGATCAAACTTGTTGCTCATTCTTGCTATATCATGACTTATATTACAGTTAAGCCCAAGACTTCAGGGAAGGACAAGGGTAAAGGGAAGATGTAGGATTAGTTTGCAAGGAGCAAATTTTATCTTTATGTCTAGTTTAATTACTGTTAATGTAATATGAACCCTAATGATTATTCTAGGGTATGTTTGTAATGATGTATTAAGGTTATCGAATCTTGTGACTAGTAACACCTTCTGAATGAACGACGTACGTTTATTATTTTTCGCATTTAAGTTATCGTATGTTGTTTAGAGGTGAATGTTTGTATTAGATCGTGGCGACCGGACCGGGGTTAGAGGACCCGAATTCGGGGGTATCACAAGCATAGCTACTGGTGAGAAGGTTTCATCATAGTCAATTCCTTGTCTTTATTTGAAACCTTTTGCAACTAGTCGGGCTTTATAGGTCTCTACCTTCCCGTCTGCTCTAGTCTTTCTTTTAAAGACCCATTTACACCCAATAGGCTTAATGCCTTCAGGTGGTGAAACCAAAGTCCATACTTTATTTTCATACATGGAGTCCATTTCGAATTTCATGGCTTCAAGCCATTTCCCTAAGTCTTTATTACTCATAGTCTGTTCATAATTCAATGGATCATCACCATTCATGATGTGTACCTCATTGTCATCCTCTGTTACGAATCCATACCTCTCAGGTATCTTCGGTACTCTTCCAGATTTACGAACAGGGTGTGGTATAGTAGGTTCTTTTACTTGGTCAGATACCTGACTTTGATCTGTGGTAATTTGTGGTTCTTAAACTTCTTCAAGATATATCTTACTCCCACTGACCCCTTCATGGATAAACTCCTTTTCTAAGAAGGCAGCATGTTTCGCAACAAACACCTTTTGATTAGTTGGATGATAGAAATAATACCCTAAACTTTCTTTAGGGTATCCCACAAATCTACACTTATCGAATTTAGTTTGTAGCTTATCATTTTCAAACTTTTTGACATAAGCTGGACAACCCCAAGTCTTAACATGCTTAAAATTTGGTTTCTTCCCCTTCCACATCTCATATGGAGTCTTTGGGGCGGATTTGGTAGGTACCTTGTTAAGTAGGTATGCAGCCGTTTCTAGGGCATATCCCCAGAAAGAAATTGGAAGGTCGGTAAAACTCATCATGGATCGAACCATGTCCAATAGTGTTCGATTTTTCCTTTCAGATACTCCATTTAACTGTGGTCTACCTGGAGGAGTCCATTGTGAGATTATACCATTTTCTTTGAGACAATTGAGAAACTCACCGCTTAAGTATTCTCCATCTCGATCTGATCAAAGTATCTTAATACTTTTGCCCTTTTGTTTCTCTACTTCACTTCTAAACTCTTTGAACTTTTTAAATGATTCTGACTTATATTTCATTAAATACACATATCCAAATCTTGAGTGATCATCAGTGAAAGTAATAAAATAAGAATACCCACCCCGTGCACTTGTTGTCATAGGTCCACAAATGTTTGTGTGAATCAATGCCAACAACTCTATAACTCTTTCTCCTTTTCCACTAAAAGGAGATTTAGTCATTTTACCCATGAGACAAGATTCACAAGTTGGATATGATTCATAATCGGATAGCTCTAGGAGCCCATCCTTATGCAACTTGGATAATCTTGTTTCATTGATATGACCGAGTCTACAGTGTCACATGTAGGTATAATTAATGTCATCTCTTTTCCTTTTCTTAGTTCGTTCAATTTGAAATATATTTTCTTGCAAGTCAAGTATATAAAGCCCATTTCACAAATTTCCAATTCCATATAAAACATCGTCTTTATAAATAGAACAACCATTGTTCTTTATAATAACGTCAAAACTTTCCATATCCAATACATAAATTGAAATAATATTTTTAATAATATTCGGAACATAATAACAGTTATTAAGATAAATGGACTTGCCCAAAGGCATTGCTAAACAATAAGTTCCTACAGCTAATGCAGCAACCTTTGCTCCATTCCACACTCGTAGAATCACCTCATCATTGTTCAGCTTTCTACTTCTGACCAGTCCCTGCACAGTGTTACATATGTGAGAACCACAGCCGGTATCCAATACCCAAGTAGAATTATGACTTTCAGAAAAATTAATTTCAATCATAAACAAACCTTGATTGGAAGTCGAAGCTTCTCCAAGCTTCTTCTCTGCTAAAAACTTCTTGCAGTTCTTCTTCCAATATCATGGCTCGTTGTAATGAAAGCACATTCCTTTAGCTGGTTCAAGTTTATTTTGTTCCTTTTCTTTCCCCTTTCCCTTAGCCTTCTTGGATTTCTTCTTTTCAGAAGATACCTTGGGTCTCTTCCTTTTATTGGAGGAATCCACCATCAAGACATGGTTCTTCTTGGATGGGAAGTGACCTTCTGCAGTTTTCAGCATATTAAGTAGCTCAGGCAAGCTGACATCTAGCTTATTCATATGAAATTAACCACAAACTGCGAGAAGGTCTCAGGGAGTGACTGCAAGACCAAGTCTTGACTTAGCTCCCCATCTATGACAAACCCAAGCTGTCCAAGGCATTCAATCAAATTGATCATCTTTAGGATATGAGTCTCGACGACAGTACCCTCGGTCATCCGAGATCGAAAGAGCTCCTTAGATATCTCATATCTAGCAGTCCTACTCTGTTCACCATACAACTCCTTGAGGTGAAGCAGCATAGCAAGAGCATCCATGTTTACGTGTTGACGTTGAAGCTCGTTATTCATGGATGCGAGCATGATGCATTGAGCCACAGATGCATCATCTTGTCACTTATTGAAAGTGGCAATCTCTTCCTCAGAGGTTATTTTCGAAACAGATTCAGGAATAGTTGAATTTAGGACATAAGAAATCTTTTCAGCAGTGAGAATAATTCTCAGACTTCTTAGCCAGTCCTCATAATTCGGGCCGGTAAGCTTATTTGCATCAAGTATGCTTCGTAGTGAGATTAGTGATTTTGACATTTTTAAAATTCTGCATGTGAAAAGATAATATTTTAGCAAACATTCATTTTATTAATATTGCATACCAAAATAAATTTAGGTCTTTATTTGAAATTGGTATCTCCCACTATTTTCATCAAACTATATTACCCTCACTTCTATAGTTCGGAAACATCTAATTAAAGATTTGCTAGCGAGATTAAAGATCCCATTTCTAATATATATAACCTTGTGGATAGCACAATAAGCGATATACAAATAAATATGTAGACAACTCTTGTCAATTACATCACTATATAACTCTTTTATTTTGCCTCTTAAATCATAATGGTCATGTGTGTGCACATCCGAACTAAAATGATTTAAGTTAAGTCCAGCCTAGCACTTCTATAAATTCAAAAAAGAAAAATGTGCGTCCTTGTGGATAGCACAACAAGACTAGATCGTTCAATTTTCTTGATAAGCATCAAATGTGATTAATTAATATCTTAAATACTCAATACTCGCCTTGTGGATAGCATAACAAACTCATATTAAATATTTAACACTCTATTAATTAATCATGCTAGAAGGCGACGCTCGATATTCCAAATATCATTTGAACGCTTCGGACTTAATATTATTTCTTTGAGGGGTTTGTTATTAGTTGTCTCATCTTGTTTAGCGCGCATGCACGCACACACACACACACACACGTATATATATATATATATATATATATATATATATATATATATATATATATATATATATATAACATACGCGTTATTTTATTAAACATGCGAAGCATGTCATAAAATATAATATATATAATATTTAGCATGCAATATAGAATACTATATTCTACCCGGATTGATTATGGACTTTTATTCTAGTTTGGTGCACTAGAGCCACCAAGTGAACCAAAAGGTCAAACCTAGGAGTGCAAGAATTTAAACGTAACTATTACATTTAAACCCGGGCTCCATATAAACGGGTCTTAACGCCCTCCTTTCTCCTTGGTCTCCAGTTTCTTCAAGATAATTCTAACTATCTCTATTACATAAACTACTTATAATTAAATAGAAACTTTTATCAACAGTCAAGGGGAAGTACATAAGAGGGAGATAGAATTTACATCGAGAATAAAACCAGAAAAGACGAGGTACGCAGATCCCCATTTTATAAAATACATTCATTCAAGCATTTATCCAAAATAAAATCCAATCACATTGGTCATAGTCCATAATCAATCCCTTTTATTATCATACGTATCAATAAAACATCCATTCATCTCATGAAAATAAAATCATTCCATATATGTATCAATATCAGTTAATGGGCAAAAGTTTGCTAAACTCTGTTTTTGGAAAAATAAACTCCTTTATTTCATTCAAAAACAAATCCAAATTAAACTCTTTAATTTTAGCAATTCTGATATCTCATTTCATATAAAATAAACATCTTTATTTTAAACCTTTATTAATTAAATAAACCATTCATTTAATTAATCAAAACAAAAAAAAATTCAGTTCCTGTCCAGTGGCGCAGCTGCACCAGGAATGTATAGGGAACCGGCGCAGCTGTGCAGCGCGAAAACTAGGAATAGACACTGGCGCAGCTGCGCAGCAAGAAGGGCTTGCACCGGCGCAGCTTCGCAGAATCAGAAAAAAAAAATATTGCCCAAGAACTCGATCCAATCGCATATTATACATGTATAGAATCACATAGACTGATAATTAGCACAAGATTGGCTCTGATACCACTGTTGGGTTTGCTAGAAACATAAGCATGCAATCAAATTACATAAACGCAGCGGAAGGGATGAAAAATCAAATTTTAAAATTTTCTTACAAACCCTTAACCATGATCTTTCTTGTGCATCAATTATCAGTCAATACATAGAAGGAGAAGATGGAATTATACCTTTAAAGATCCAAACTAACTCAGGTACAAGTTCTACTCCTTTGATTCCTTTGATTCCTCTGTAGTGGCTCCTTCCCTTGATCAATGTCAGCCAACCAAATGTTTGGCCTCTAACGGTGATCCACCAAGGAAGATGAAGAACTCAGGAAGATGAGGCTTAACCCTTGTTTCTATCTCTATAGAATATGTGTACTCCCAACTCTTGGCAAAACTCATGTACCTTATTTCTGATATAAGACTCTCTTATATAGATATTAGGTTAACCCTCCTAATCCAATTAGAATAGGATTTTATTTAATTAATTAATTAAACACTTTTAATTAATTTATATCCTAATCTCATTAGGATTGAGAGAGTACTTATATTATATTAATTCCTAAACTCTTTTAGAATTAAAAAAAAAATAATAATAATAATAATAATAATAATAATATTAATAAGACTCCTCTTATTAATTTATATTTAATATTTTTAAAATATTAAATAATAAACATTAAGCTATTTAATTTATTCTATCACAATAGATTAAATTAATTACACTTAATGCATTATTACTATCATGCCATTTTCTTCTTAAATAATTATTCTTCCTTTTATGGTGTGACCCTTTAGGTTCTCCATATTAAACCGGTTGTGAATAAATCAATTAAAACAATTCTAATCTTATTTAAATAAATAAATTAAACTAATAATTTATTTAAATAAATAACATTTATTCTACAATAGGGATAAGCCTCCCTAGCGATTAACGACTTTCCAGATAATATAGATTTCAACATTAATCATAAAAGAACCTGTGAGTTAATATTTACCGTACAATTCAATCCTTCCACCATACAATGTCCCAATTAAATATAAGACATGGATTTACTGTCAAGTCTTAATTTATTTAATCATATGTATTTCGATTAGAAAACGCACAACTCCAAATAATACAAATTAGAAACTTCTTTCTAATTTCATTCCACCTTGGCCAAGGATTCCTGGGTTATCATTTAACGAATCACATAGGACATATCTCCTCTTTTACTAGAGGTGGTAGATTTTTTATTAATCATACATTATCTCCATATGTAACTCATTATACCCAAGCATACCCTATATATACCTTAAAAGGCCTTAAGGAATAAGTCAAAGTATAATTTATTACATACAAGATACTATGATGATCTCAAGTCCAAGGATCACTTGTACTACTATCACATTAGGAATTCCTATTGACAGGCTAGTAAAACTCCATTAGGTATTCCATAGCGAGTCACGTTCAGTGAACTTATTCTCCAATAAGCACCTACATACTTGCTTTAGTGTCTCCACACAAATGACCATGAGATCAGTCATCCTCATCCAATGAGCAAGCAACACATGTACCAATCTATCCGGATTTACTAATCCCCATTTTAGTAATCCCACGATTGGAAACTATTTTAGTTTTTAAGCTTTCTAAGAATTTAGATCTCATTAGCATGATCTTATCATGATTCTAAAAGCATTCCTTAAAACTATGGGTTATTTACATATTATAAAAAACAGCACTATGTAGATAATTAAAAGCCTTAAATAAATATTTTATTAATAAATGAATAAGATTGTTTACAAAGTATGTGCTTTATCATCATATATGATTGGCTTGTATGCACACTACTATCATGCATAAGCACACAGCCAAGTCCTTTGTGCGATACATCACTATACACCACAAAATTTCTCGCATCATCAGGTAGTGACAACACAGGTGCCTCGCTTAATCTCTTCTTCAACTCTTGAAAACTCTCGTCGCATTTGTCTGTCCATGCAAATTTCACCGTCTTCCTCGTCAAATTGGTCAACGGGGTTGCTATCTTAGAAAAATCCTGGATAAATCTTTGATAGTACCCAGCTAACCCTAAGAAACATCTCACCTCCGTTGGTGTTCTCGGCTACTCCCAATTACTCATTGCTTCAACCTTTGCTGGGTCTACAGAAATTCCATTCTTATCCACTACGTGACCTAAGAATTGAGCCTTCTCCATCCAAAATTCACACTTTGAAAACTTCGCATACATCTTCTCCTTCCTTAGCGCTTCCAAAACAAGCTTTAGATGTTCGGCGTGCTCTTCTTTTGTCTTTGAATAGATCAAGATGTCGTCGATGAAAACTACCACGAATTTATCCAAGTATGGCTTGAAAACTCGGTTCATCAAGTCCATGAATACTGTCGGAGCATTAGTCAATCCAAATGACATTACCAAAAACTCGTAATGTCCGTGACGGGTTCAAAACGCAGTCTTTGGTATGTCCTCATCTCGTACCTTCAGTTGGTGATATCCTGTCCGTGGGTCTATCTTCGAGAAACACTTCACTCCCTTCAGTTGATCAAATAAGTCGTCTATCCTCGGTAGCGGATATCTGTTCTTGATCATTACTCTATTCAATTCTCGATAATCGATACAGAGCCTCATCGATCCGTCTTTTTTCTTAACGAATAACACTGGTGCTCCCCAAGGAGACACACTCGGTCGTATGTAACCCTTATCCAATAACTCTTGCAATTGTATCATCAATTCCTTCATTTTTACCGTCGCTGTGCGGTATGGAGCTTTCAAAATCGGTGCCGTTCCCGGTGTTAAGTTTATTCAGATCGTCCGAAAATACATCTCGAAATTCATTCAGTACGGATATATCCTTAATTTTTACTCTCTTTTTTCGAGTATCTACGATGTAAGCTAAATAACCTACACATCCTTTTCTTAACAATTTCTTGTCCTGCATCATCGTAAGATAACACGATTGCTTAAGCGATGAGCTACCTTAAAACACTACCTTAGACTTACTCGGAGTTTGAAGGTTCATACATTTATTCTGACAATCAATTATCGCTGTATGGTTATGCAACCAATCCATTCCTAGTATTATGTCAAATTCTCCCAGTCTAATAGGAATCAAGTCTACGCTCAGTTAGTGATTTGTAATGTTTGCGCGATAATTTCGGTAAATGAATTATACAAGGATTACTTCCTTATTTGCAACTTCTATGTTCAAGGGATCTTTTAATCGTTCTCGGGGTGTATTAAGTTTACTAGCAAATTCTTCAGATACAAAAGAACAGGTGGCACCAGAATCAAATAATACATAAGCATTTATATCATTGATTGGGATTATACCTAACACCACGTCCTTCGTAGCTATTGCGTCCTGGACGGTCATGTTAAAGGTTCTGGCAGTTGGGCGGTTGGATTGTGCTGGTCCGCCGATCATCAGTTTGTTTCCCCCATATTGGCCGCTGCTTCCGTCACTTCCCTTCTTTGGGCAGTCCTTAATCCGGTGCTCCATCGAGCCACATGCAAAGCATCCTTGTATCTTTTTCGGTTTTGGGCATTTGGGTGAAATGTGTCCCTCCTGTCCACAGTTGTAGCAAGTGCCACGTCCGTTCCAACACTTGCCCTGATGGTTCTTCCCACATTTTGGGCACCCCTCAGCTCTCTTCTTGAAACCTCCACTAAAATTCCCCGATTGATTGTTGTTGTTTTTGTTGTTGTTGTTGTTGTTGTTGTTGTTATTGTTCTCCCACTTTCTTTTTCCCAAGTTACTACCTCCACAGCTACTTCTTCCAGTACGATTTTCTCCTCCAGTATTCTTTCCTCTCTTCTCTTTGTTGTACAGACTCAAGGCCTCACTGCCACCTTCCGTAATGATTGCCTTCTCCAGCAATGTCGCAAAGGAATCAATTTGAAGAACTGATACCTTATTAAACAGCCACGGCTTTAGCCCTTGTTCGAATCGTCTCGCCTTCCTTTCCTCATCTCCAACTTGGTGTGGGACGCCTCCAAATCCGGGTCCCAAGAACCTCGAACTTGGTACGTTACGGTACTTCATTACCATACATATTCTATCATCTAATGCGGAATAATAAACATATATTGTTTATTTCATATAATTCTATAACATTTCCCCAAGTTTATTAACCTTAATTGAAATCATACCTTTAAAAATTACAAAAGGTTTATATAAGATAACTAAGTAGTTATTCGTGCATAAGCATATATTATTGTACTTTGCTCTTGTCTCTGTCCTTCTTCAAGCCTTCGCCTTAATCTGAAATTTATTATCATGATATAGCAAGGGTGAGCAACTACTTTGCCCAACAAGTTTAAATTCAATAAAGATATATCATGATTGAAAGAATAATAAGCTTTCAAGTTTTCAACAATATAATAATTGTGAAAAAGCATGAATTAGCATGTCAATAATTGAATGACTGAATCAATAACGTTTAATGTCACAAGGACCATGAACAACTTTAACTGAACCTTAGGGTAATAAAGGTGATCAGCCTTTCATACCTGATGAACATATGCAACATGCACTAAGTGCGAATCAATAATCAGTTTAGACGTGAATAATCATCAATAATCATTCACTAACATGATTTGAAATATAACTCGAGTTGGAGTTAGGGAAACTTGCCTGAACCGTTGATTACTGCTACGCAATCTAAGTTAATGTCCTTATTGAAAAGACCTATCAGTTATAAGATTGATCTTTCAATTAGCATATCATACTTTTACTTTATAAGCAAACTATCTAACATTTAAACACATAGTTAAATATTAGATAATACCTTAACACCATACACATTCACAAGTCTAAACCTAGCACACATCTATTTTTTAATAATATTCAATATAGTATACTAAGTGGTTTCTCACAAACAAATAACAAATTAGCTTCCGTCTCGTCTACACTGTTTTCACAGTGAGTTAGATCGGTTACTAATTCGTATATACCTTCCCCATATGAAGGAATCGTTTAGGCCATCTACTATACATCAATAATTGCAGAATACGACTGTACTACTTTAGACTAAATACTTAATCACTAACTTTATAAGTTCTTATCATCTTATATTAAATTGTCTAACATTCAATCATATAGTGAAGTATTAGATATTTCATTAAAGTCTTAGTGCTATGATTATACTTTGATAATCTTTTAATCATGTCATAACTTATACTTCTAAGTTTTACCTTATATGTTATCTTAATAAAATAGATAACATTTCAGTAAACTGAAAATACTATTTCAGTAAACCAGGTTTCATTTCAGCATCCCGAAATCACCATTTCAGCAGACCATAATCAGTTTTAGTAAATCGAAATCATTTCAGCAACCCAAAATCCAATTCAGCACCCTGAATTCTCATTTCAGTCTACTACATGTATAATATAGTTCATGGAATACCAAATTCAACAACTATATTGAAAATAACTTAATTCTCTTATTTTAATTCTCTGTTTAATATTATTAATTATTCAATAATATTTCAAGATAAGGTTATTAACCTTTTAATAACATTTAAGTCAAACATTATTAATAATATTTTAATCCAATATCATTAGTCAAATAAAATTATTTTAAGTCATTTATTGAATTTACAAATAATTTATTTTAATTATTTTCTTTTCCTTAATTAATTCATTTAAGCATTCTAAAATGCCATAATCATCATAACTCTTCACCAACCGACCCAAACCTTCCTCAAAAATCTGCATAAGCCATGCTCAATGGTCTCAAGACATAAAACCGTATTCTTCATAATTTTCAAATCATATAATCAATTTAATCCATTTACACATATAACATTATTTATATAAAAAATACCAAATCAGTCCCAAAAATATTTTTTTTCTGGAATTTAACAGAGTATAGTTCCATATTGAACATATATTTTTTTTGAAAATTTTAAAATCCATCTACTATTTTTAAATAGTCCATAATAGGTAAATATTCTAAGATTTTTCATAAATGGAGATTAGTTCCAAATATTCTGAAATTTACACGGTAAGCTCCTGTTATAAACATGTAGTTCCGGTACAAATTGCGTAATATTTGGACTTATACATAGAGAGTTATTTGGCTATCATTTCCAAAATAGTCCTTCACCATAAACTCCATATCTCTAAAATCGCATAGCCAAAAATTCTCAAATTTTTACAGGACCTTCATATCTTCTAATATTATCACTCCAAATTTTTTCCAAATTTTTAAGGCAAGAAAAACAGACAAAACTGCCCCCGAGGCAGACTAATTCAAAATAATTTTAAGAAAACGGGATTATTTTCACCAAAACTCACACCACGACTTTTAGAAACGTAATTTTTGAGTTCTACCACTTGGGTTTACTAGTCAATACATATATCTAGTACCCCCATTCGACGGATCGTAAAAAGAATGTGTAAATCAAAAACGGTGAACATGTAAAGTACATAAAAGTTAGGGTTTATAAACTAGAAAAATTATTTTTCTTTTCTTTTGATTTCAAATCAAATAAACACCCAATATGGGTAGATCCAAACATGAATCCATATAAATCACATAGATTGAAGGGTTTTACACTTCCATATCAAAAACCCCTTTTCATCAATTCCATAAAATAAATTAAAGGAAAGCTTAGAAAAAAAATAAGTTTTATACCTTTGATCTTCTTCTTCTTCTTCTTTCTATGGAGAATTTTTTTTTTCTTCTCCTTTACTCCCCCTAACATGGCTGCTGGCCTCTCCTTTCTCTCTCTATTTTCTTTCCCCGTTTCTTTCTTTTGCTTTTCCGTCTCTCTCTTTCATTCTTTCTTCTTATCTTTATTTTTCTCTTCCTTTTCTTTTTTTTTTCAAATCCGGCCAAGTGGCCCTTCACTTCCCTATATCTTATCCTCTCTCTCTCATGATTATAAGAGTTATCTTGTAAGCAAAATAAAATGTGTTGGCTCCATTATTAAATCAACAACTCAAAAGTAGTTACCAACTAAAGTTATGTTAATCATCACATACTCCCCCCTTTCTCCTCTCTTGCAAAACCAGCCACTTGGCCTATTCTCCACCCAATTCTTTATTTTATTAAATGCTTACTTAATTAAAAAAATACCCCTTTTTAAATGGGCCAAGCATGGGCTTTTAAATTATTTCTTTTGTACTTGCATTTTTCTTGTTTTACTTACTAACAAATATAAACTTGGGCTTCCACCCATAATTAAATTGGGTCATTATAATAATTGTCCCATACATAATATATTTGGCTAATTTAATAATTTAATTGCCTTTAAATCAATTTATCTATAAGTCTCATGCTTAATTAATTAATTGGGCTTGTTTAAATAATATATCTTCCTTAGTCCCTTAAATCTTAATTTACTTGAACTCTATTTAAATTCTTGGGCTATAATATTATTATAGTCCAATACTTTTAATTCTATTTTATTCTAATCATTTAATTAGGGTTTTCCAATGTACTCAATTGGAATTTAAATCCTTGCTCAAGTACATTTAATTTCTTAACCCAATTAAATTACATTAATTAGGTTATAAAATTACTTAATTGAGATGCATAAAATAAATCTGGAATTAGTATATATTATAAATACTATTATTCTCCCATCTCATAACTCTTAAGTTATTCAATAATTCATTCCTAATATATAATTAAGATTACATTAATTCCTTTTATTTGTTTATATAATAAACAAATATAACAATTCACATAATATCCATATTCACTTGCTTACATATTCATACAAAATAATTTAATAGATTTAGACATGATCCACACATCTCTTAGATTAGGTCACTAGTATATAATTAAAATACTAGGACCACTAAATAAAAATAACCATTTAGGTTATTTAATTCTCATACCTAATTTAAATGACTTATTTAAATTATACAATTTATATTGTATAATTAAATTTAATTTCCTCCTTCTCTCCATAATTTGTTTTCAAATAATTTATTTATATATTAAATATATAATTTAATATATTCAATCATTTATTCAAATATGAATTTAATTTACTAACTAGTTTTATCGTGATTCTTCCATCCTTAACGTAATTCATCATTCCTCTTGCTAAAATATATAGCACCTTACTAAGTATATATATATATATATATATATATATATATATATATATATATATATATATATAGCATCTCTTCATGTAAAATTTTAATTCCTTAATAAAATTTTCACATGTATCTATATAACCTTTCTTACACTATTCAGTTCACATCAAATTTTGCAGGTATCGTAATACCTTATTCTTGATATTCATTCAAGTACATATAAATTCATTTCTAAGGTTTGGAATTCTGTAACCCATATTTTCTCTATTCTTATTCAAATAGTAAACCATATAGGTTTTACTTGAAAAAAATTTAAATAAGTCCTCAAATTCTCATCTAGGTTTTATTCTTTAACCTTTATTCTAATCATTTAAGATTTTATAATTTATAGGTTATCACATTCACCCCTTTTTCTAAGAATTTCGTCCTCGAAATTACAGCCTACTAATCACCACTCATTTTATTCATCAAAACTAGGTTTTCAAATTAACTTTTACATGGTTTCATGCGAAATTTAATGAGTACATCTTGCATCCTTTTATGAGGAGGTTTTCTATCCTCACATTCTTCCATGACTTCTCTCTAAGGAGTTAAAAACTTTTCAAATCATGTTGAGGGGTCATATAGATCATGAATACATAGTTTTAACGATATTTATATTGCAAAACAGTAACTACTAAGTATGTTTACAATCACGAAGAAGGTAAACTACTTCTGCAAGTACGTTAGGTGATCAGCCTATCGTATCCTACGTCATGCATAATGTATCAATCATGTCTAGCGAATATTTACGCTACTAGATTGGATTATTTTATCCAATCAACATAGTTCACCTCAGTCTTATTATAGGATTCTGCACCAAAATAATTTGGTTCGGGATAAATTCTCAAAAATACTTTAAATTTTCATACACATTTGTCTAGCTGAATCAAATATCTTTAAACATATACCAATAATTCAAATTTTAATTGAAACATGTCTGTCCAAATTTAATTGGCACTTAACTTTTTTGTAAAATTCTGAAAATTATTTTATGACGTCATGATACCGTACTGTATTTACAGTCTATTTGAGGATTTTGTCATTTTGTGACTTTTTCATACTACATCGTACCATAGTGGGCTGACGATCTTTAGATCACATCCAACACTAGGTAATTCTGCATTGATAACTCCATCATTTTTATCATCTTTGCACCAGGTTCTATGATGCATCGATGATATATAAAAATACATTTTGATATCTCAAATTATTTTTGTCTAGTCGAAATAATTAGCGTAGACTCTTGTTTAAACAGCTCAAAACCCTTGAAAATCATTTTTTTAAAGGCACATTAGTGCGAATTTAGCTTGATGTCAAAAATTTGAAGTCTAGCACAGCTAGAAGGTTTGGAATACCTATGCTTCCATCATCAACTTCAATTCTCTAATGATATAATGCTTAATAATTTTATCTACTAAAAATCCTCAATTCTTCATCTATAACTTTTATATACCCCAGTATAATTCATCAAACTTACCACACGTTAGGAGTTCAGGAACTTACCACAATCATATGGGTTTAGGAACTTATCCTAGTCAGACCAAAGTCGTCCATTCGCTGAGGGGTTCCACCATACGATTATGAGTCACGAACTTACCATACGTATGAGTTTAAAGAACTCGCACCTAATCTTATATTCTCTACCTATCTGTCATACACATGAGAAAAGAATCACCTTCTCAACATACATATAGCGAATAGCGCGACACCAATATTTCAATGATTATCAATTTGATAAACTAAGTAGTCGTTAGACCAAGCACAAAACCCCCGCCCATACAAAGGTTTGTACAACTCAGCTATCACATGAGTCCTTAACTAAAATTCCACATAATCCTAGCATCTTCTTTACTCAATACGAATTTCATTTAATCTGTATCTCATCATCATTTTCAACTCTTTTGAGTTTAACTCGTACTATTTTATAGTACCATATTCGTATAGCAATTCTGCTATAAAGATTTCAATCAATGGATTGATTATCTGTTCTCCTATAACCTCATCAGATCACGTTGTGATCTTATCTTATAATCGTGTTGTATTACGATTATTTACTATCTTAGGATCGTTTTATTTTACGATATTCTTTTCCTTTAATCCTATTATATTATGATTTTAAAATTTTTATCTTATAGACTTTGTCTATTTATTATCACTTTTTATCGTTATTATTGGAGTCAGGTAACTCCGAATTCTTATCTTATAATTCTTCAAGATTCTTCATTGAATCTTATTTATCTTCTCCTTATCTTTAATGATGAATTTCCTGAATTCATCTCTTATCACTTAAACTCTATTTGAGTTTATTCATCATCCTCATCTCTGCAGTTATAACCTAAGGTAACCCTACCTAAGGTTTATAACTTACAGCTCTGATACCAACCTGTGACGCCCCCAAATCCGGGTCCCAAGAACCTCGGACTTGGTATGCTACGGTACTTCATTATCATACATATTCTATCATCTAATGCGGTATAATAAACATATATTATTTATTTCATATAATTTTATAACATTTCCCCATATTTATTAACCTTAACTGAAATCATACTTTTAAAAATTACAAAAGGTTTATATAAGATAACTAAGTAGTTATTCGTGCATAACTATATATTATTGTACTTTGCTCTTGTCTCTGTCCTTCTTCAACCTTTCGCCTTAATCTGAAATTTATTATCATGATATAGCAAGGGTGAGCAACTACTTTACTCAGCAAGTTTAAATTCAATAAAGATATATCATGATTGAAAGAATAATAAGCTTTCAAGTTTTCAACAATATAATAATTGTGAAAAAGCATGGATCAAAATGTCAATAATTAAATGACTGAATCAATAACGTTTAATGTCACAAGGACCACGAACAACTTTAACTGAACCTTAGGGTAATAAAGGTGATCAGCCTTTCATACCAGATGAACATATGCAACATGCGCGAATCAATAATCATTTTAGACGTGAATAATCATCAATAATCATTCACTAACATGATTTGAAATATAACTCGAGTTGGAGTTAGGGAAACTTGCCTAAACCGTTGATTACTGCTACGCAATCTAAGTTAATGTCCTTATTGAAAAGACCTATCAATTATAAGATTGATCTTTCAATTAGCATATCATACTTTTACTTTATAAGCAAACTATCTAACATTTAAACACATAGTTAAATATTAGATAATACCTTAACACCATACACATTCACAAGTCTAAACCTAGCACACATCTATTCTTTAATAGTATTCAATATAGTATACTGAGTGGTTTCTCACAAACAACTAACAAATTAGTTTCCGTCTCGTCTACACTGTTTTCACAGTGAGTTAGATCGGTTACTAATTCGTATATACCTTCCCTATATGAAGGAATCGTTTAGACCAGCTACAATACATCAACAATTGTAGAATACGACTGTACTACTTTAGACTAAATACTTAATCACTAACTTTATAAGTTCTTATTATCTTATATTAAATTGTCTAACATTCAATCATATAGTGAAGTATTAGTCATTTCATTAAAGTCTTAGTGCTATGATTATACTTTGATAATCTTTTAATCATGTCATAACTTATACTTCTAAGTTTTATCTTATATGTTATCTTAATAAACTAGATAACATTTCAGTAAACTAAAAATACTATTTCAGTAAACCAGGTTTCATTTCAGCATCCTGAAATCACCATTTCAACAGACCATAATCAGTTTTAGTAAACCGATATCATTTCAGCAATCCAAAATTCAATTCAGCACCCTGAATTCTCATTTCAGTTTACTACATGTATAATATAGTTTATGGAATACCAAATTCAACAACTATATTGAAAATAACTTAATTCTCTTATTTTAATTCTCCGTTTAATATTATTAATTATTCAATAATATTTCAAGATAAGGTTATTAACCTTTTAATAACATTTAAGTCAAACATTATCAATAATATTTTAATCCAATATCTTTAGTCATATAAAATTATTTTAAGTCATTTATTGAATTTACAAACAATTTATTTTAATTGTTTTTTTCCTTAATTAATTAATTTAAGCATTCTAAAATTCCATAATCATCATAACTCTTCACCAACCGACCCAAACCTTCCTCAAAAATCTGCATAAGCTATGCTCAAGGGTCTCAAGACATAAAATCGTATTCTCCATAATTTTCACATCATATAATCAATTTAATCTATTTACACATATAACATCATTTATATGAAAAATACCAAATCAGTCCCAAAAATATTTCTTTTCTGAAATTTAACAGAATATAGTTCCATATTAAACATATATTTTTTTTCAGAATTTTTAAAATCCATCTACTATTTTTAAATAGTCCATAATAGCTAAATATTCTCAGATTTTTCATAAATGGAGATTACTCCAAAAATTCTGAAATTTACACGGTAAGCTCCTGTTATACACATGTACTTCCAGTAAAAAATTTGTAATTTTTGGACTTATACACAGAGAGTTATTTGGGTATCATTTCAAAAATAGTCCTTCACCGTAAAATCCATCTCTCTCAAACCGTATGGCCAAAAATTCTCAAATTTTTACAGGACCTTCATATCTTCTAATATTATCACTCTAAAGTTTCCCCAAATTTTTAAGGCAAGAAAAAAGGATGAAACTGCCCCCGAGGCAGACTGATTTAAAACGGTTTTAAGAAAATGGGATTATTTTCACCAAAACTCACACCACGATTTTTAGAAACGTGATTTTTGAGTTCTACCACTTGGGTTTACTAGTCAACACATATATCTAGTACCCCCATTCGACGGATCGTAAAAAGAAGGTGTAGATCAAAAATGGTGAACATCCAAAGCACCTAAAAGTTAGGGTTTATAAACTAGAAAAATTATTTTTCTTTTCTTTTGATTTCAAACCAAATCAACACCCAATATGGGTAGATCCAAACAAGAATTCATATAAATCACATAGATTGAAGGGTTTTACAGTTCCATATCAAAAACCCCTTTTCATCAATTCCATAAAATAAATTAAAGGAAATATAAAAAAAAAATAGGTTTTATACCTTTAATCTTCTTCTTTGTCTTCTTCCTCTTCTTCTTCTTCTTCTTCTTTCTATGGAGAATTTTTTTTTCTTCTCCTTTACTCCCCCTAACATGGCTGCCGGCCTCTCCTTTCTCTCTCTATTTTCTTTCCCCGTTTCTTTCTTTTGCTTTTCCTTCTCTCTTTCTTTCTTTCTTCTTATCTTTATTTTTCTCTTCCTTTTCTTTTTTTTTTTCTAATCCGGCCAAGTGGCCCTTCACTTCCCCATATCTTATCCTCTCTCTCTCTCTCTCTCTCTCTCTCTCTCTCTCTCATGATTATAAGAGTTATCTTGTAAGCAAAATAAAGTGTGTTGGCTCCATTATTAAATCAACAACTCAAAAGTAGCTACCAACTAAAGTTATGTTAATCATCACATACTCCCCCCCTTTCTCCTCTCTTGCAAAACCGGCCACTTGGCCTATTCTCCATCCAATTCTTTATTTTATTAAATGCTTCCTTTAATTACAATAATACCCCTTTTAAATGGGCCAAGCATGGGCTTTTAATTTATTTCCTTTGGACTTGCATTTTCCTTGTCTTACTTACTAACAAAAATAAACTTGGGCTTCCACCCATAATTAAATTGGGTCATTATAATAATTGTCCCATACATAATATATTGGGCTAATTTAATAATTTAATTGCCCTTAAATCAATTTATCTACAAGTCCCATGCTTAATTAATTAATTGGGCTTGTTTAAATAATATATCCTCCTTAGTCCCTTAAATCTCAATTTACTTGAACTCTATTTAAATTCTTGGGCTATAATATTATTATAGTCCAATACTTTTAATTCTATTTTAACCTAATCATTTAATTAGGATTTTTCAATGTACTCAATTAGAATTTAAATCCTTGCTCAAGTACATTTAATTTCTTAACCCAATTAAATTACTTTAATTAGGTTATAAAATTACTTAATTGAGATGCATAAAATAAATTTGGAATTAGTATATATTATAAATACTATTATTCTCCCATCTCATAACCCTTATGTTATTCAATCATTCATTCCTAATATATAATTAAGATTATACTAGTTCCTTTTATTTGTTTATATAATAAACAAATATAACAATTCACATAATATCCATATTCACTTACTTACATATTCATACAAAATAATTTAATAGATTTAGACATGATCCACACATCTCTTAGATTAGGTCACTAGTATATAATTAAAATACTAGGACCACTAAATAAAAATAACCATTTAGGTTATTTAATTCTCATACCTAATTTAAATGACTTATTTAAATTATACAATTTATATTGTATAATTAAATTTAATTTCATCCTTCTCTCTATAAATTATTTTCAAATAATTTATTTATATATTAAATATATAATTTAATATATTCAATCATTTATTCAAATATGAATTTAAGTTACTAACTAGTTTTATCTTGATTCTTCCATCCTTAACGTAATTCATCATTCCTCTTGCTAAAATATATAGCACCTTACTGAGTATATATATTTCTATACATATACTTTTCTTCGTTTAACTTCATAGCATCTCTTCATGTAAAATTTTATTTCCTTAATAAAATTTTAACATGTATCTATATAACCTTTCTTACACTATTCAGTTCACATCAAATTTTGCAGGTATCGTAATACCTTATTCTTGATATTCATTCAAGTACATATAAATTCATTTCTAAGGTTTGGAATTATGTAACCCATATTTTCTCTATTCTCATTCAAATAGCAAACCATATAGGTTTTACTTGAAAAAAATTTAAATAAGTCCTCAAATTCTCATCTAGGTTTTATTCTTTAACCTTTATTCTAATCATTCAAGATTTTTTAATTTACGGGTTATCACATGGTGTTCTGCAAATCGCGCTAGTTCATTGAACTTAGCCGCGTACTGAGCCAACGTCATATCACCTTATTTTAACTCTAAGAACTTCACCTCCATTCGGTTCTTCATGCTCTTCAAAAAGTAGTTCTCGAAGAACAGCGTCTTAAATCTTTCCCATGTTATTGTCCCTTCTCCAGCTCTCTGCTGATTCGCCTCCCACCAGTAGTTCGCTTTGCCTCTCATCATGTATGTAGAAAATACCGTCTTCTGTTCTTCACCCACGCGAGCTATAGTGAAGGCCTTCTCGATCTCTTTTACCCTCGAACTTTGGGGGTCCTACATTCCTAAACTCTTTAAAACTTGTGACTGGAACAGCTTGAGGGTTTGGGCGAACGGGTTCGTTGTTCCTTTCCCTTAGAGCTTCTCCTAACAAGTCTACTAACGTCTGAATGGGATCTACTTGTTCGCTCTCATTGTTCACTGACTCCTTAGGTGCAGTCAATCTACGTCTTGGTGCCATTATCTGCATCACAAATTTTTATTTTATTATTACTCAGTTATATTACTGAAGTATTTCTTTAATATTAAGAAGAATAAATTTATAACACGTTTCTGAATTAAGCTTCATTTATATTCATATGCCAAATCATTTCATTACATGATCATCCCTAGCATATTTCTATAAATGTTATCACATATCCCCTAATATCACAAAAGACGGGGAATACTAATATACTACCATACTACCCCTCTTATAAAGCTTACTCGGGGTTTACATCACTATCCCATATCTTACACAAAAGATTGGGATTACAACATAGTATATACATCAAATAAAGTAAATACTACTACTAGACTGACTAAGGGTCTCATCCCATCATCCCACGCTCCACAGCGCTCTTGTACTCGATCTATGCTATATATGCTACCAGCTATCGGCTCAAAGTATGTAGGGTCTGTCCCTGCTCCGCTGGATAGTGGTACACACCATCAATCACCCTCCCAAAAGCTGAACGGAACACATACCCCATCTTGTTCATCTTCCTCTTCTTGCATTTGACCTCATCCTCTAGGTCGTCAGCCCTCTCGTTAGCCGCTTCCCACTTCTCCTCGAAGTGTATCCTATCCATAACCTCCAACTCTAGCTGAGTACGGAGTGCTTCCTTCTTTGTCTTCTCACTTAACTCTCTCTGTTCTACCTCTTCTAACTTTCCTGCCAAGTCTACATTTTTGGATACCGACATGTGGAATAAGGTTCCTATCTTGATCCCTACCTCCCTGCAGTATGCAATCTCTACCTCTAACTCTTGCATGTCCAACTTCCTCTGGTGGTCCTCGTCCCTCAGCTTCTGGAACTCAGACTCTATCTCCTAGGCCTTGGCCTCTAGCTCCTGGACTCTGTAGTCCAACTCCAAAATACGTTCCTCATACTCTCCCAGCATATGCTCCTCCAGGTTAGACTCATAAGAGTCCTCCATGGGCTCCTCCTTTATAGGCTCGTCCTTAACAGGCTCTTCCTCCATAGGCTCCTCCTCGGGGTCAAACTCCACCTCGATCTCATCCTCGTCGTCAGACTCGGATGGTGCAACAGCCTGCTCTGGCACAGCCTCTAAAGGTGCCTCGTATACCACATATATATCTCTGGGCTCCTCCTCGGCCACTCTACTAGGTACTCCTGTGTCAGCCATCCTACAATCACAAACACAAGACAAACAAACAGCAACTCCATTAGAATGTTAAATAAAACATAAGTTTATTGTATAGAATGAAGTTACATTTCATAACACACTAAATCTCTCTCTAGGAAAAAACCCTATGTGAGTTCTATCCCTTTCTAACTTCTAAGTTCTTCTAAGTTATAATCTAAGGACACTCGCTCCTAAGGTTTATAACTACAGCTTTGATACCAACCTGTGACGCCCCCAAATTCGGACCAGCCACTGGTCTCTCGAATTCGGTCCGTCACGTTCTCACCATAATACAATAATAATATCTAAAACATACATTCATAGTGGAAGATCTAATCTAGAATAATATACAATAATTTATTATAATTATTCCCCCAAGTCTCGCAACCTACAGTACTTAATGGATTACATAATAATCTCAAATACAGACTTATTACATAACCCTACTTAAATTTAAACATAGTTCTGAAATAGTCTTAATACATCATCTTAATAGACATAAAATAACATCATAATATTTAGAACATGAAAGGGGCTAGCTAGTCGGTAGCCTTGCCCTTGCCCTTGCCCTTGCCCTTGCCCTTATCGACTCCCGAAGGTCCACCCTGCTCTGCCTTAACTAAAATATTTTAGGGAAAGCAAGAATGAGCAACAAGTTTACTCAGCAAGTAATATGACAATAAGGGTGAGCAATATAGTTCTCGAATCCAAAAGGGTATAGCAAGGTGTGATAGTTCAAGACAACAAGAAATATCAACAGTTTTCAATAACAGTTGCTAAGGACAGAATAATATCAATAGGATTCAATGCTAAATTAATTCACGATTTCAAGATAATTGAAATATTGAGCAGTCACTAAGGACTATGAACTTCTACTAGAATTAGCAGTAATATACTGATAATCCAACAAAAACAAGTACAACAGGTGATCAGCCTAAAGTACCCTATATTATGCATAACATTTAATTGTACTCAAGTGCGCACGTCAGTCTCCCGACAAATTATATTTTCCCTTCAAAGAAGGTTGTTCATCTCAGTCAATATAAGACTCCGCACCAATCAATTGGTTTGGATAGCTTTCTAATCATGATATAAGTCTAGCTGAATCAAATGGCATAGACCACTCTTTATAAGTTCAATACTTGACATTAAAGTTCGAAGAATATAATCGACTCTATCATAACTATGACACAAAAAGTCATAATTTGAATAATTTACTTGCACAACAATAAACTAGATACATATTCAATAAGAATAGAGTTCAAGTACTTGCTTACAATATCCGTTAAATAAAGTAATGCAAGGGTTTAGGATACTTATCTTATGCGTAGTCTATCCACGTAAAGTAAATCAACACTTTCGAATCCCTATCGTAATATAGTTACGTATATATATATGATATCCATTAGTCATATATTTTAACATCATATCTTATCTAGGATATACGATCAACATATAAGTTAAGTTTTAACGTAGCTACACAGTTATACCATATATAGTATCATATTAATTCACAAGTCTCGACTAATATAACTTTTATTGCCTTTTATCCTTAACGTTCCTCCTTTTGAGTTAAACATATTCTCATATCATTATTATCACATACGACCATAATTAATACTAAGCATATTTTATTTAGTAAGTTATATCATTGCTTATGAGTTAACCGTCAAAATTGGATTCAAGTATCAACTTATGCTATCACATAACAGGTACACATATTAAAGGGTCCTTTCATATTTGTATAACTTTTCCAAGTTCAATCATACATGATATAGGTTCTAAGTTAATACTTTTAATAACTTAAGGCCATTCAAGGCCACGAACTCACAAAGTCTAACATGATCGCCTTTCAAACACATAAGGTATTCATATAACTCGTGTTAGGCATGCTCATGAGTATTCACATTGCATACATGTAACTAGCATCGTTATTATTTTGAAAACATGCTTCATTTATGCTTAATTTGATTTCACGACATCTAACATGGTAGGCATACATGTATGATACATTAGTGGGTCTGAGAGTACTATTGAACATGTCCATAAATATCGAATCCAAATCTCAAGGTAACATGCCAAGGTGCATGTTCAAAACTTATACTTTCATTAGTAAAGTTCACTAATAAGGCCTAACATGTTCATGCTATATATATATACATATGTTAACATGTCCGACATGCATTTCAAGGCCATATACACATGCTCGCAAAATCAGAATGCATATATGATACTTACATGCCAAGGTTCACCTTTGAAACTTATATTTTTGTTAAAAATGTTCACTAGCGAGGTTCAACATGCTCATGTTACACTATGAAACATATATATGTAAGTTAACATGCTTTTCATGCATTCTTAAATCATACTAATATGCTTGCAAGGTCAGAATGTCAAAACGGATATAACATGTCAACGTCCATTTTAAAACTCTAAGTTCATTTTTAAGACTATGGGTCGTATCTTCAATCGTGTATGCATTCCTAGAAAACATGTTTACATTGTCTCAATGTATTCATATATACGTATTACTCATGCTAGCATGTTTGTTCTAAATCATATCAACAACTAACACTTAACAGATTCTAGCAGAAGGCAGGCAACTGGTTCCAGAGACCGGCGCAGCTGCGCTGCGCCTTAGTGTTAAACCGGCGCAGCTGCGCCATGTCTGGTTCGCACCAGAGAGTAGCCTGCTACGGCAGTTTCCAGCCCAAACATAGAAATTTCCTACGAATTTTCTTTCAAACCAACTACATTATAGTTCTATCATGCTAACAAACCAATACAACAACTATTAAATAATATCCAATCACAATGTCATGAATTTCATACTCAATTCAAGAATTAGAATCTTGACAGTAAACATGAATGAAGAACAAGAATGAAGAACATGGAGAGAATTATACCTCTGCACTTGTTTCTAGACTGAACTCTCTCTCAAATCCTAGAATGATATTACTAAGGTATGCAATGCTCTCCACTTAACACTTAAGCAAAATTCCCAGCAACGTAAAAATGAAAATGCAGCTGCCTCTTTATAGAGTAATGGTGGATTGGGTATTGAGTTTATACTGAGGTTGGAATCCATGGTGTAGAAGAAGGAAACAATGGTTAACAAAGGGTTGTTCAACCACCACTTCCCATCCATCTTCTTAGCCATCATCACCTAGCTTCATAGCTACTGTGCAAATCTTGTTGATTACGCAAAGGGAAATTGAACACTGCTTGAGCAACTGAGTTTGGAACAATGGTTCTAAAACTTAGCAATTTGGGTATTAATGCTTAGTTTGGTTTCCTTAATTTCCAAAAATGTAATCTTAATGTACAATTGTTACTACAAAATGGAAAGTTCGGAATTTAATAAATACCCATATCATATAATTCATGTACATTTTATCATATCGGAATAATTTTCTCATATATTATCACATTACATTGTCTCCTTTATTATTAAATTCTATTAATCAACAATTATTTACAATATATTCATGATGTACTATTTTAATGTATACTCACACACAATTGTCACATAAGCATAAATCATGTAACTTATATAGTTTAATCAATCTTAACACATGGTTTATATATGTAGTATAGTCACATTTAACGTTACACTACACTATATAATATAGTTGTAGTCACTATACTTTATATTTTCAATTATCGCATACTTGCACATAATCAATTATTTGAGCAAATATTATATTAATTAAGTAATCACATATTATCAATTCATTTTCATAACAAAATTATTAACAATTATATGATTAATTATTGCATTCCTCGATAATTAAATAAATATAATCTTATTATATTTATAAACAAGTTACTTACTATTATTCTATTATTTGCAATAATAATAATCAACATATTATTAATCACCATTAATATTCCATTACAATTAAATAACAATTAATATTTGATTAATTGTTCACGTAGTAATTCCTTCATTAATTTACCCTTATCAATTATTATTATACGATAAATAATCACATTCCTCAGTAGTTTAATAAATACAAATCTTATTATATTTATAAACCATTTTATTACTATTAATTGCGAAAATAATAAATCAACAGACTATTATTATATTTCTCATCACTGTGCCACACAAAACATTCAACGAGTTTATCGCAAACTCCATATTTTCACAATTATTATATATTCAATTTAACATAATTGAGTTAACTCATCTCATAACACTTACATATTTATATTCAAATAAATATTTATTTCCATTAATATATTCATTTAATAATATTCAGAATTTCTCAGGTATTACATAAATATTATACACTCATCAAATCCCCCACACTTAGTTTTTACACGTCCTCGTGTAAACCAAATCCAAGGTTATGCTACCATTCACAAAATTCTATTCAACCATGGAGTCAAAGAGTTCAAGTTACAATTCACGAGCATCAATGTTTATCAACAGAAGCCTGATTCATACTTCACCAATCAATTCATGACTAATAACCTTATCAACTCACCAATGATTTTCAACAAATTGAACTGTATCCACATCAGTGACAATTCCATAATCCGCATACTTACCCAACTCAGTTGTCATGGAACATAAACCACGCACACTAACTCATAACTGAAAACATGTTTTCCTTCTTTTTACTTTTCTTTCCAAAGAACCTGCTTTTTAGCCCAGATGACTATATTTTGATGTCTTTCTCATATTTTTTTGACATGTGCAATGTCTTTTTTCCTTAGGCTTTTCAGTGTTACCCATTTAGCAAACTTTCCATCAACGACTCCCAAACTAGATGCTTTTAGGGCCCTGGGTGTAGAGACACCCCAAGGGCTTACTTATTCAAGTAACAAAGGCCACAAAATTTAACTAGTCAAACTGCTTTTATCCATCACATTTTTTAGCGTGAATACCGATGCTTCCCTAGACTTGGATACCCAGTTAATTCATATAATGGACATTAAAACAGATTTTCACTATTTTTTTTATTATACAGCAATTTCATCATCATTTTTTCACTTTTCATTCAAATTTTCTTTTCACAAGGTTCTTTCATTGACATAAGTAGTGAAAATAGTTCTCAAGCATGAAATCAGTGAAATAGATAACTCCACATAAAACTTAGTCAACTAAGCATGCTTCACATATTCAAGTACTCATATATCAACAAATTCAATTCGAATCAAGTACAATGGTTAATGACTTAGTTTTCATCATTCATTGATCAACTAAATGCCAACAGATCTTGAAATTAAACATCAATTTTCAATCATTGACTCTAACTCATCAACACTTAGGCGAATAAAATCATGGATTCAGACAAAAATTTCAGCAGATTTTCAAATTTCAACAAATTTTGGACTACTATACCTAAAAAAATGAAAACTAAAACCTAAAATTCCCCCACACTCAAACCTTACGTTGTCCCCAATGTAAGAAAATCATGCAAAGCAGAAAATACTACAACTAACAAATTAAAAGGAAGAGGGATAAAAAGATTAAATCTAAATTCTTGGGTTGCCTCCTAAGCAGCTGCCTTTGTTTAACGTCGTTAGCTCGACTGCAATCCTCTCAATCATCCGAAAGCCAGATCTATCAGCGTCAACATCTCAACCTCCTCAACCTGATGCTATCCAAAAATGGCTTCACCCTATGTCCGTTAACCTTGAACACATTCCCTGTCTTTGGATTTTGTATATCTATAGCACCATGAAGAAACACATTAGTAACAACAAATGGACCCTCCCAACGGGAACGAAGCTTACCTGGAAACAATTTCAATCGTGAATTGTAAAGGAGAACTTTTTGCCCAACAGTGAAATTCTTTCGCAAAATCTGCTTATCATAGAAAGCTTTCGTCTTAGCTTTATACAGTTTAGAACTTATATGATTCAAAATGCAACTCCTCGAGTTCTTATAACTGCAACTTCCTATGGACGCCAGCTTGATCTAAGTTCATGTTGCACTGTTTGATCTCCCAGAAAGCTTTATGCTTTAGCTCCACAGGTAGGTGGCATGGTTTCCCGAACACCAGCCTATAAGGCGATATACCAATAGGAGTTTTGTATGTCGTCCTATACGCCCAAAGTATATCAATCAGTCTAAGACTCCAATCTTTTCTGCTCGGGTTGAATACTTTCTCCAAAATGGATTTTATCTCTCGGTTGGATACCTCAACTTGGCCATTACTTTGCGTATGATAGGACGTAGAAACCTTGTGAAGAACATTATATTTCTTTAATAAAGCTGCTAATATCATATTACAAAAGTGAGTTCTGTAACGAATGAGAATTTTATATATTAATTTTAATATTTATTGAATTAAATAAATATTTTAATTGATTTATTTATTGAGTTAAATAAATAATTTATGTGATTGTTGTGGAGTAATTTAATTAAGTGCAATATATTAATTAAATGAATATTTAATATTTAATTTAATTGATGTGTAATGATTTTATGGTATAGTTCTAATTTAATTGAGATAATTAAATTAGATGAAGTTTATGTGATTATTGTTAAATGAGATTATGATTAGCGAGTAATTATAATTGTTATGTGACAAATTTTATTTAGTTAGCTTTAATTTAATTAAATTAAAATATTAAGATTTAATTAATTAAAGTATAACATTGAAGGTATGTGATAAAAGAATTAAAAGGATTTTTAAATTAGTTTTACCAAACAAGGCCTTTAAAACTGTTTTTAAAGAGTTTTGCCAAATAAGGCCCTTGCACCTATTTTAAAGAGTTTTTACCAAACATGGCATTAACTATTAAAAAACTAGTTTTTAAAAATAATGAGTTTTTGCCAAACAAGCCTTATGGCTTTTAAATTCAAAATATTATAACTGATATATTAATTGTTAGTTATTATATAATTATATGTATTAAGTATTATAACAGTTATATTTTCTAAACTACGTTAAGTTAGAATTAGAAAAAAAAAACACAAGTTAGTCAGTGTTAGAAGAAGAGAAAAATACAGAGAAAAATTAGAGAGAAAGGAGAGAAGGAGAAGAAGAAGAAGAAGAAGAAGAAGAAGGAGGAGGAGGAGGAGGAGGAGGAGGAGGAGGAGGAGGAGGAGGAGGAGGAAGAGAAATCCTTGTTAAGCCAAAACAACCATCATCATCATCTTCTTCTTCACTTTAATTAGCAAAGGGTATAATTTCTAAACTTATAGTTTTAAAAATTTTATTTTATATTCTTCAAGTTTTATTCTCTGTAAATATGAGTTTTCATGAAAGTATATATAAACATGAATTATATGTATAAATTGTGTTCATACATGCTTATAATTGAATTGTATGCATAATTTAGTTGTTTAAATCATGTAAGCATGATGAACATGAAGAATTCATGTTCATCAAAAGTTACTGTGAATTAGTTTTGATAATTGGCTTCTTTAAAAATCAAAATTTCATGTTTGATTGTATATTATTGTGTAAATTGATTATTGATTATGTTAATATGTCAAGAAACGAATTCAATATGCTTTGAATTGTGTATTTTGATTAAGTAACAAATTCACAGTGTTCAATTTCATCAAGAAAATTGAAAAATGATTTTTCTCCAAAATTTACAAAATTGAGAGTTTTGATTATATGTTATGATGATTATATATGTTAAAACATGTTAGAAGCTTAGAATTATGTTTTTATAAAGTGTTATATGAAATATGTTGGTTAAATACAGAATTTGGTGTGAAAAAATAAGCCAAATTAGCTTTTTCTCGGCAAAGTTCGCGACACTGTCAGACCTGTCTGCACAGTGGCGCGGCCGCGCAGCTCCCAAGGCTAATTGGAGCGCGGCCGCGCTGGTCCTGCAGATTGGGTAGAAAGCTATTTTTTTTAAATGTGAAATTTTATGAGATTAATGATGTAATAAATTATAAAGCATGTTAATAAAATTAAATTGCTAAATGGATAGTAATGAATTATATTGTTAAGATATAATACGTAATTATAAATTGATTAATCAAAATCAAAGTAAATGTTTAATTTAAATTATAATTTATTTAATTATAATTTAATTAATATAAATGCATAATGTAGTTTGATTAATTATATTCACAGTAAATGTTTAATTTAAATTATAATTTATTTAATTATAATTTAATTAATATAAAATAAAATTATAATTTGATTAATTATAATTAAAGTGAATGTTTAATTTAAATTATAATTTGTTTAATTATAATTTAATTAATATTGGTACATAATTATTATTTGATTAATTATGTGCAAATGTAATATGATCATGTGATGTGATTAAGTGATGTGATAATTAATTGTTAAACTTAATAATTTAAGGGAATGAGTTAACCTAGATGGGTTAACTAAGTTATGTGAATTAGTTATATGATAACTAATTATATTATTATTGTTAATTACATATATGTAGGGTTAATTAAGGAACGTGAGTATAACTTGTAGCTTGCGCTTGAGGCAAGCTTTCTAAACTCAAACTTTATTTGAGTAAGTTCTCTATCCCTAAACTTGTGATTTATATGCAAGTGTTTTAAATTCAAATCTTAATCTGTCCTTTTATTTCTGCAATGGACAAGTAATTATTTAAAGTTCACGATTTAATTAAAGTGACCTTGACTTAATTTTTCAAGTAAGGTCTATTTTATCTTTCGAATGTTTTAAGTTTAATTCTAAAGCATAAATTAATTCATAATTCTTTATTGTTGAATTATTCTAGATTATTATAAGTCGATTCAACTACTCCTTAGTTGATGGTAGTTGAACTCCAAATTCCCTTGTGGGCTTAACACCATCTTCCAATAAAATTCGATGCATGCATGTTGCGGGACTAATACCTTTTATGTCTGCTATAGTCCAACGAAAAAATGAGATATGGTCCCTAAGGACTCTCAACAATTTTTCTTTCTACACTTTGGTTAGATTACTAGTAATTATCATAGGTAAAGTCTCATTAGTCCCCAAATACGCATATTTCAAGTGTGCAGGTAATTGTTTCAATTAGAGTGTTGGAGCTTGCACAATAGATGATAATAGTTTTTGATGAGACACAGGTAATTGAATTAAATGGACTGCACACTTATCTGAGAGTTTAGGCAATGAGTGTAGTTCAGCCACAGTTTCCTTCAATTTCTGATTTTGCTCAAGTTCATAATCCCCATTCATGTCCAAACTGCTAGAAATAGCAGCCTCCAAGCTGTCTCTATGAATTTGTTCAAAAGTTTCCTGAACTAAAGAGTCACACACATCAATTAAAAAAACTTGACTAATATCATTAGGGTACCTCATGGCATCATAGATATTAAATTGAATCTTTTCGCCATCAAACTCCATTGTTAAGGTCCTATTGTGCACATCAATCGTAGTCCTCGCTATTTTTAGGAATGGCCTTTCTAACATGATGTGGGATGGGTTTGGTGATGTATCATCCATCATATCCACTATGTAAAAATCTGCAGGAAAGATTAGTTCGTTCACCTGGACCAAGACATCTTCAACTACCCCTCTATGATAGGTGTTAGTATAATCTGCCAATTGAATAATCACACCAGTATTTTTCAAAGGACCTATATTTAGAGACTTACAAATAGATAATGGCATCACATTAATTGAAGCGCCTAAATCTAGCATGGCCTTTTCAAATCTAGTGTTTCCTATCTTGCAAGAAATGGTGAACATGCCTGAGTCTTTACATTTTGGGGGCATTTTTCTTTGAAGAACAGCTGATACATTCTCCCCAACTGTGACTTTTTCATCAATTTTCAATTTCTGTTTGTTAGTGCACAATTCATTTAAAAATTTTGCATACCGTGGCACTTGTTTAATTACATCAAGTAATGGAATATTCACTTCTACTTTCCTAAATGTTTCTATAATTTCTTTCTCCTGTTCATCTTTCTTTGAAGTTCTAGAATATTTGGGAGGAAAGGGAAGAGGAATATTTTTAAGCTAACAAGGAGGATTAGGGTATACCTTAGAATTTTTAGGTTCCTCCTTAGCTTGCTCTTTCTCAAACTGAACTGTGGCTGTAGGTGAATCCATCTGCTTCCCACTCCACAAGGTATAGCACTAGCATTCTCCTTAGGATTCACAATAATTTGAGATGGTAGCTTCCCTGAACCTTGAGAGTCCAACCGACCCATAGTAGTGGCTAATTGGCTCATTTCACTCTCCAAACTATGGATGGAAGATCTTGTCTCTTGTTGAAACTATTGTGTCTGTGTCATAAATGCTTTGAACATGTCCTCAAAGGATGTTCCAGAATTGCCCGGTGCTGCTGGTTTGGGTTGGTACTGTGGCTGAGTTGGCTGAAATTGCTGTTTATTTGGGTTGAACCATTGCGCCTGCGGCCTAGCACCCCCATAACTCAAGTTGGGATGATCCCTCCATCCTGGATTGTAAGTATTGGAAAAAGGGTCATATTTCCTCTGCGGCTGTGCCTGGTAATTTCCCACTACATTTGCTTGCTGTGCATTCTCTTCTTCTTATAATGTCGGGCATGAATCTATAGGGTGCCTTGCCATTAAACATATTCCGCAAGCCTTTGCAACGGCGAGTTACCCGTTGCTAATTGTTTCACCACATCAGTTAAGTCAAAAATCTATTACTCTAAATTACTCGTGCTTACCTCACTTATCCTTGTAGACACTCAAAATTTTGCTTTTGTCGTACTAACCCTGCAGGAGGGTAAAAGCGTCATTTTACTTTGGAGACAACCCCGAAGAAGGGAAAAAGATCCCTGGTCATCTCGGAGACAACCCCGGGAATGGTGAAGAGGACCAATGAAGTCCGAACATACCACAACCCGATCGAAGATCGACGAGCTGAGACAGTTATAGACACTCAAAATTTTACTTTTGTCGTACTAACCCTGCATGAGGGTAAAAGCGTCATTTTACTTCGGAGATAACCTCGAAGTAGGGCAAAAGATCCCGGTCATCTCGGAGACAACCCCAGGAATGGTGAAGAGGACCAATGAAGTCCGAACATACCGCAACCCGATCGAAGATCGATGAGCTGAGACAGTGATCATCGAAAACCACCTCAGCAAACCTCGAATGACGTACCATCGAGAGATAAGCCTGCAGTCAGACTCGATCTTATTTAGCTGCATTCGTCAAAGACGGTCCGAAAGATCAAACGGTGAATGTCAACTTCTGCCGAATCAAGACCGAAGGAGCAATAACCATACTGGGGGGGTCCCACTGGGGTAGCCTTGACCATGTATGCGGCTACTCGGGACAGATTATAAACCCCCATCTTAGTTCATTTAGAAAAGAAGAGATACATTTTTAGAGAGAGAGAGAGTTTCTAAAGAGAAGGAGGCTCGGGTGGAACTCTTCTTCACATATTTGAAGCTCAATCACCCCACTTAGTACATACTTGAAGCCGTCTTAGTGTTCTTACTTCATCCCGGGAGTCAAAACGCTTGTTCACGCATCCCCCAAGGTGAAATAATGCACTTTTAGCTTCGATTTCTTTGTAAACTACGTTCAAATGATAGATTAATGAAGTATCTTGTTTGAATATAGCTATACTTGTTGTATTTTAAGCATATCATGTAATAGTTGGTAGTTTTTACATTTCTACCGGTTATTTTGTGCTTGATACGTTGTATATAGTCTTCGGAGGCTAGATATACCTCAAGCTAAGCTTAATCTAGCTCCCGAGAGGTTATTAAGCATGAAGCTTTAACTCGGGAGCTATAACGTCTTAGATCCATGGTATTTCTATGGATTTATCATTTTTGAATCGTCCCAGTTAACCAGTATAGCCCTAAATCTATATTTAAAGGTAAAAGGAGGGCCGAATCGGCTTGAACAGTGATTTCGAGCGATGAAATCACTTAGTAACGAAGCCGTGGATGTTATGTATACGTAATATTGTATAAATCATGTGAGCCTAGGAATCCCGGTGTCGAGATCCCCGAATGGATCCGACTTGATTCCCACGATGGACCGGTTTTTACGTTGTAAATGCTTTAAATACCGTAAATATCGATGTACATGTAATATTTGGATCTTGAAAACGAACTTGAGGGGTTAGTCTCGAGAGCTCGGATTCAATATCCCGTGATAGTAAAAACTTTCATTACTGGAGCTTGGTTCATCGAGATGGCTTTTATGCCCGATGATGATCCGAACTTTCTTAACGCTTTAGCATACATATCATAAAAATGATTTCTCAAAGAAAAAACCACAAAGAGCTTTTGATGAAATAAAGCGATTTAGGGTAGATCACGTAATTAACGTAAAGAATAAAAGGAAGTATCGAAGTCCTCGATTCCTAGTCGGGCAAAGGATTTGAAAACCTTACTTTCTAAAACCTCATTTCAATTCATATATCTTGCTCAAAATGAACTTTTGATTAAATCAAATCCTTCGTACCTAGGTGCAAAAGAGGTACAACACTACTTTCAAGTCACCAAAAAGACTTAGAAACCTACTAATAAAACTTTCAAAAATCAAACACACACACACACACACACTTTTTGCATAAGAAAATTAATAAGATGCGGTACCGTGCTTGCACGGGAGTCGGGGGGTGCCTAACACCTTCCCTCCGCTTAACCTAGCCCCCGGATTCCACGAATCTCGGGTTTCAAGACCAAATCAAAGAGTCACGCATTGGACCATCTTGCAAAAAACTATTAAAACCCGAATGAGTTGGTACATCCATTTCCAAAATACCAACTGGCGACTCTGTCTCAATTGGTCCAATCAATAAAATCAATCTTTTAAAATCGTCGACACATATGTCGGTACCGGTTTCCTACGAAATTCACCCTTTAAAACGGAACCCCAAAGACAAAGCGAAAGCGAAAGGGAAAAGAATAAAATAAGGAAATCGGGGCACTCCTCTCTCATCCCACGGACAAGAGACGAGGGCAAACAACTCCAAAAGAGAAAAAAGAGACCTCCTCCTTCAACAAAAAGGGAGACCGAGGACTTGATTTTTCGCCCGGCGTCGATAGGTGGTGACTCTGCTGGGGATTCAAAGTGGGCTTAAGCCGCGATCAACTTTTTGTTTTCATTCTGCATATACATTTGTGTCAATGATCTTGGTGTGTGTCAATCTTTTAGCATTTTGTATTAGTGCCTCGCACAATATATTAGTGCTTCGCACAATGTCATCATATTACATGCGTTGAGGACGTGAATGTATGTGAATGTATGTTGTGTGGTACCTCCATTAGGGGGCAATCCCGTCGGTTGTTTATTACTGGACTCCTATGGATGTTTCCATTGTGAGGCTCTCTCAGGAAAGGCACCACTCAGATACGCTCCAATCGAAACATGGATGTTTTCATCAAGTAAATTGCGAAGATCTGGGAACCAATTTCAAATAGCCTTTGAGAGTAACCCTAAGATAGGTCAGCCTCTGATAAAATAAATGCGCGGTGTGCTTCTTCATGCCCCATTTAAATCTTCTGCGTATATAAATGACCGTTATCTTGAACTGTCATACATACATCTTTCACACCCTGTCATCAATTCAACTAACTCGTTGTATTGCAGGAAAAGATTAAAAAACCATTAAACTGATACATAGCATAGCATGCATCCCTATCCACCAATATCTAGTCTAAACTAGATATTGGTTGTTGTGCAGATTGGTCCTAAAACCCGATCTCGAGCCAAAAAGGCCCTTTTACAAGTCCAGATGGCTGAAGCAAGTTCATCAGAACCCATCCTAGTATCTCAAGATATATTCGAGGAGTTTAAGAAGCAAATGGCAGAGATGACGACCCTGTTAAAAGAACAGTGCAAACTATCTCAGGAATCTAAACACAAGAGTTCGACTGAATCCTCTGTGCAAGGAGACGTGAAAGTACCCGAAAAGGAAGGTGATAACCATACGTCCACACCTATATCTCCCCTCGATGTTGAAGTACCACAGGAGGCCCCGATCCAGAAGACGACACGGGACATCACAAACCTCAGGGAGGACAAAGACACTGGAGACATTAGGAAGAAAGTTAGACAGATGGAAGACGCTGTCCGGTCTATGAAAGGGACAGGATCCCACGGGAGCGTGAATTACTCGAATCTGTGTATTTTCCCAAAGGCGAGATACCCGGATAAGTTTTAAGTCCCCGAGTTCGAGAAATACAACGGACTGGGAGACCCGTACACTCACTTGAAAGTCTACATAGGTGAACTTGGAACTTACGCTGAGGATGAAAACCTCAGGATGCAGCTGTTTCAGAAAAGCCTTACCGGTGAAGCCCGCATGTGGTACGCATGGATAGACAATTCTGAAGTCAGAGGTTGGGAAGATTTGGCCCATGCTTTCCTCAACTAATACAGTTTTCAATCCCAGATGGCACCTAATCGCTACCAGGTTACCAAAGTCAAAAAGCTAGGCAATGAATCATTCAGACAATACGTGCAGCGGTGGAGGCGAATGGAGACCCAAGTCAACCCACCAATGGATGAGGGTGAGATGGTGACCACCTTCATTGATATACAAAAAGCCCCTTTCTATGAGAAAGTCCTCGCCGTGTTAGGAAAATCCTTCTTCGAAATGATCAAACAGGGGGAAATGGTAGAAATCAATTTGAACTCTGGAAAAATCAAAGACCTCGCTGCTTTGGAAGCCGTAGCCGAGCACATATAGTCGGGAAATTATACTAGCGCTCCCAAGAGAGGATCAAAGAGGAAGGAAGAAGATGTCTCGTTAGTATTGCAAGGATAATTTGCTAACAAGAGCCCTAACTCACCTATCTAGAGGCAGAACCCTCATCTAGCAAATTTTCAAAATCCTACAGAAATGAAAGTTGGGGAAAACAAGCGAAGAAGGATATTCATTCCTTTAGGAGACTCCTTGGAAAATATATTAGCCCTACTGATTGCCCAGAAGAAGATCGTTGAGCTCGCTCCACCTTCCGATCCAAATGGAAGGCAATTCGATTCTAGCAAGAAGTGCGCCTACCATTCCAACTTACCGGGGCATGATACTCAGGAGTGTTGGACTCTGAAGCACAAAATTCAAAACTTGATTGACAACGGGGAGATTATAGTCAAAATGCCTGAGCAGCCGAATGTCAACAACAACCCTCCGCCTCAGCATACGGAGGAAGGAGTCAACATGATCAGTACCGAAAGCAGGGAAAACTGTAAATACCTGAGGAAGATGGGAGAGTTACCCTCTGCACATGACCCTGCAATATGGGGATACCCTGAAGAAAATTACGGGGTATAACAAGAATTGGCTTCAATCAGAGCGCAGGTGGATCAGCTAGCTGAATTGGTGGTATACCAACACTAGTTGACCCGACAGCTCATCGACCAGGTCTTATCAAAGCCAAATGACCCCATATCTTTCCACGATGTTTCCACCTCTAGAAGGGATCAGATTCGTGTCCCAGAGCAGAACAAAAGGACTGAAAAGATGGCTCGAGAAGCTAGATTGCAGAGCTGTCGAGATTTTGCTGCCAAACAAAAATTCACCCCGTTGAGGCAATCCAGGGAGGAGATTCTCTGTACCTTGATTGAGGAAGGGAAGATTACAGAATTTCTGCCACCCCCAGATACGAGATCAAAGTGTTTCGATACTTTCGCATCTTGCCTTTACCATTCTAATGCTCCTAGACATGCCACGGAAGAATGTTGGGCTCTGCGACATCTAATCTAGAACTTGATTGAATTCGGAGAGCTGGACTCAATAAACAAAGCTGAGATCTTCCTTGAGGAAGAAATATACTACCCTCGGGGACCGAGGAATGTAGAAGGTATGATAGCCGTTATCCTTTGCATGGAAGGAATATCCAGCGGACCCATAACCATCCAAGGGGTACCTGAGCAGAGAAATAAAGCCACTCTCGAGATACCAGCGCCTAAACCACTGATGTTGGCCCTTTGGCCACAACTTCCAATTCTCAGCCTAAAGAAGGTACCGTGGAATTACGGAGAAGGGATACAGTTGGCACCTGACTGTACCGCCATCATACCTAGGGAGAATACATGTTACCTCCCAGGGCGTTTGACGAAACCGGCAACAAAGGTATTAGGGAAGGTATCTACGGGAAAGATCACAGAGTTCCTCCACAAAATGGGACACGGTGAAGCCAGGATGGTGAGGCAATTGGAGGCTGAACCCCATCAAATTTCTAGCCTGGATTTGGTATTAGAATCTGACGACCATCGTCAAATTTTGATCCAAGTATTGGAGGATGCACACTTACCCAAGACTATCGATACTGAGAAATTCCAGCACTTGATCAGCCATGTACTGGACACTAACGTGATATCCTTCACTAACGACGATATACCAGTCGAAGGAACTGGGCATCACAAACCTTTGTATATCACTGTCGTTTCATCAGGATATGTGGTAGGTGGCGTGCTAATCGATGGAGGGTCGTCTTTAAACATCTGTCAACAAGATACTTTTGAGAAGATGAAGATCAACCCGAACCAAATTCGGGACAGCCGTGTCGTGGTACGGGCTTTTGATGGATCAAGAAGGGATACCGTGGAGGAGATTGAACTTCCTGTAGAGATTGGCCTTTTCACTTTCAACATACCTTTTCAGATCCTGAAGATCACTACCAGGTATAATTTATTGTCAGTAAGACTATGGATCCATATGGCTGGCGCCGTCCCTTCAACTCTTCATCAATAACTAAAATATATCGTCAACGGCAATCTGGTGACTGTCAGTGCAGAACCTAATTATCTTGTTCATAACCTGGGAGATATGCCCCTGATCGGTGTGAATGAAAGGGTCGAGCCCACCAGTTTTCAAGCCTTCGAAATCAGTAATCCGCGATATAACTCTATGGGAGCCCCGGTCTTAATTCCCCGAATATCTACAGAGGAGATGGCAGTTGGCCAAGAGATGTTGTCCCGAGGACATCGACTAGGCCGAGGATTGGGGAAGAATGGCCAGGGAATCAGGAGCCCAATTCGTATACCCACGCAATTGGGAAAGGCTAGACTCGGATACCATAGTGGATCCAAGCATCAGAATCCTCACAGGCGTCAACCAGTTAATCAGTTAATTCACCTCAAGCCAAACCTTGGTGAAACCAGATTTAAAGAGCCACTCAAGAAGATCCCCCACATTATTTCAAACCTTCTGATTCCTAAAGTCGATCAAAGAGGACATCAGATGGACGGGGATGAAAATCCTCTCAAGGATGCGGCCCAGAAGGCCAAAGACCAGAAGTTTCTGGAAGAAATTTAGTTGCAATTCCTGAGCAGTTTTTGCCTTCCTGAAAAGGACCTGAAGAAGTCCGACGGGGCAGATCTATCAAGTGATCAGCCTAACCTCCCGACACTTAATTGGGGAAATATAAACATCCCAAGAAGTGATCCAGGGACCAGTTCCAAACCAGTTATGGCCATCTTGGAAGATTGCGACTCCAGTAGCACGTCTATCTCAACGACTCCCCACGAACTCCAGACCAGCAATTGGATGATCATTCCATAGATCGTCCAAAAAGGGTAAAAACCGGGAAGCGACCGCGGACACGGAGCTCCACCTTTATCTATATTTATGTCTATTTTATTTCATCTGTAGCTTGTTATTGCCAGTTGTCATATTAACTGATGAATCTTTTTGTAATTGACGACTACTTGTATATATTTAGCAATCAAGTTTTTGTATCAGGTTTACAAATTTGCATGTCTCTAGCCATGTGCATGGTTTGCTGAATTTGAGTAATGGTTACAATTTTGACATAGAATTGGACTTTGACTTGATGCGAATCGAGCAGGAGGAAGGGGATGATGACGAGGTGCCCAAGGAAATCAGAGCATGGGTCAAAGATAAACCTAAACCCAACCTCGATCAAACCACCACCATAAATATCGGAACCCCAGACTATCCCAAAGAAATACAGATCAAAACCAACCTTCCCTCTAACCAAGAAAAAGAAATAATCCAACTCTTAACGCAATTCAAGGATGTTTTTGCCTGGTCCCATGAGGACATGATAGGTCTATCCACCGATATCGTCGTCCATCGACTACTAATTAAAGAAGGGTTCAAACCAGTCAAGTAGAAACTGAGACGGTTGAAACCAAAATGGGGCCTGAAGGTCAAAGAAGAAATTATCAAACAGTTCAAAGCGGGAATCATTATGGTGTCAACGTACCCTAAATGGTTGTCTAATGTAGTCCTAGTGTTAAAATCTGGAGGAAAGGTGCGAGTTTGTGTAGATTATCGAGATCTCAACAAAGCTAGCCTTAAGGATGACTTCCCAGTGCCGTTCATCCACGTATTAATCGATAACACTGCACAGTTCGAGATGTATTCTTTCGATGATTGCTTTGCTGGATATCACCAGATTATGGTTGCTGAAGAAGACAGGGAAAAGACCGCCTTCATTACCCCGTGGGGAACCTTCTATTATCGAAGACTAGTTTTTGGCCTTACCAACGCTGGGGCTACTTATCAAAGAGCCATGATGACCTTATTCCACGATATGATGCACACAGAAATCGAGGTGTATGTGGATGATATCATCGTAAAGTCTCGGTAAGCTGATGGCCATTGCACCCATCTTTGGAGGTTGTTTGAACGACTCCGCAAGTTCAATTTGAAGTTAAACCCAGCAAAGTGTGCTTTTGGGGTGAAATCCGGCAAAGTACTGGGATTTCTGGTGAGCAACCAGGGCATTGAATTGGATCCTGCCAATATCCAAGCCATCACGGAAATGCCTGAACCAAAGACAGAGAAGGAAATCTGAGGTTTCCTGGGAAGAATCAACTTCATCAGTAAGTTCATATCACAGTTGACGACAACCTGTGAACCCATTTTCAAACTGATAAGGAAGAACTCTTCGGCAAAATGGAATGAAGACTGCCGGAAAGCCTTCCACATCATCCAGAAGAGGTTGATTGAAGCACCTACTTTGGTACCCCCAAAGGATGGGATTCCGTTGTTCATATATATATCTCGGTCAACTCCAATACTATGGGTTGTCTACTGGGTTAGAAGGATGACATGGGGAAAGAAAGAACAATCTATTATCGCAGTAAGCGCTTCAGCAGCGGAGAACAGAAATATACTCTGATCGAAAGAACCTGCTGTGCATTAGCTTGGGAAGCCACCAGGTTACAGCATTATCTGCATGGCCATACCACTTATCTCATATCGAGGATGGATCCTTTGAAATACATCTTTAGCAAACCAATTTTGAACTGCCGTCTATCCAAGTGGCAGTTAATCCTTCAATAGTTCGACATCATATATGTCACCCAAAAGTCCATTAAAGGGCAAGGGATTGTGGATCACCTGTCGGCTGCACCAATAGGGGATTTTGAGCCTCTAGAAACGTATTTCCCCGAGGAGGAGGTGTTGACTATTCTCTTGATTGATAAGGAGGATCAAGGTCAATTCTGGAAAATGTATTTCAACGGCGCATCAAAAGCTGAAGACGCCGGAGCCGGGGCAGTCCTGGTATCTATCACGGGAGATCAATACCTCGTGGCAACCAAGTTGCATTTCAACAACTCCAACAATACCGTAGAATAGGAAGGGTGCATTATGGGGTTGAAACTGGCTCAGTCCATGGGAGTGAAGCATTTAGCGGTGTTTAGAGATTCAGAACTAGTCATTAGACAATCTACCGGGGCATACACCACCAAAGAACTGCATCTACTGCCGTATCATCGACATGTTCTCAAATTGGCATAGGAATTTGAAGACATTGCCGTCATGCATATCCCCCAAAACCAAAATGATTTCATCGATGCATTGGCCACATTAGCTTCACTAGTGAACTTGTCAGCAAGAAGGGGAATACCTGTCATCACTTTCACTATGCAGAAGACACTGTCATATGGGAACAATGTAGGGGAGATATTAGATGAGATACTACCTGCGGGACCACCTTGGTACCACCATATAAAAAAATATCTGCGAGATCAGTCAACCCCAGAAGGAATGAGTCAAGTCGCGAAAAAGTGAATACAGAAAATGGCTATGAATTTCTACCTAAGTGGAGATGCTCTCTATAAGAGAGATCCAGGTGTAGGCCTTTTGAGATGTCTAGACCGGGAGCAAGCCCAGCGACTTATGAATGAAGTACATGGTGGAGTATGCAGAGCACATATGAGTGGACCTCTGCTTGCCAAAAAGATTCTGAGGACAGGACACTACTGGATATCCCTTAAAGCGGATTGAGATGATCATGTCAAGCGTTGCTATAAATGCCAGATCCACGCCAACATTATTCATGCGCCTCCGAATCAACTGCATTGCATGACATCACCATGGCCTTTTTCCATGTGGGGAATGGACATGATAGGACCAGTTGAGCCTAAAGCTAGTAACGGTCATCGATTCATCTTCACTATGATTGACTACTTTACCAAGTGGGTGGAAGAAGCTTCTTTCCCCAGGGTCACCAAAGAGGTCATCGGTGGTTTCATTAGAAACAACGTCATCTGCCGATATGGACAACCCGAGGTTATCATATCAGACAATGCAAAGAATCTAAATAACGAGATGATGAGGGAACTGTGCAGTAAGTTCAATATCAAACACCTCAATTCGGTTATTTATCGTCCAAAGATGAACGACGCGGTGGAAGCGGATAACAAGAACATCAAGAAGATAATGATGAAGATGTAAGAAAATCACAGGGGATGGCCTGAGCTATTGCCGTTAACCTTACTTGCATATCGGACGTCAACTCGAACCTCGACTAGGGCAACTCCCTACTCATTGGTATATGGTATGCAGGTTGTACTTCCTGTCGAAGTGGAGATTGAATCACTAAGAGTAATCCTTGATGCCCAGATAGAGGAGAGCCAATGGATACAAGATCGAAACGATCAGTTATCCCTGATAGATGAAAGAAGAGCTGCTGCTATATTTCACGGTCAACTCTATCAACAGCGAATGTCTTGATCTTATAACAAGAAGGTGCGAGCTCGAGAATTCAAAGAGCATGATTTGGTACTGAAGAAGATCATTCCGGGCCAGGATGCAGCTAAGGGAAAATTTGCCCCAAACTGGGAAGGACCCTTTCTTGTTAAAGCAATCCTATCAGGTGGAGCTTTGAAATTGGAAGAGATGGACGGTGAGGAATTCTCGCAACCGATCAATTTTGACTAGCTGAAACGGAATTATGTCTGAGACCCCTTTTCACTTTCTGACTGGACTGCTGTGTCTTGATAAAAAAAAAAGAAAAGAAAAAAAAAAGTAAAGAAAAAATATATTAAGTCTAGTTTTTCAGGTCTGAGCCTGAACTACGAAAGACCTGATCTCCTATCTGTGGGAGTACGTAGGTAGCCATTTATAGTGCTGTCTAACCCTGGAAAAACATCAAAATCCTATCAAATCTAACCCTGGAAAAACATCAAAATCCTATCAAATCTTACCGTTGAAAAACATCCAAAACCTTATCAAATCAAATCGAAAAACATCAAAATCTTATCAAATCAAAATCAAACCCAAATAAACCCCTTTCAAACTTTTCAGGTCTGAGCCTGAACTACGAAAGACCTGATCTCCTATCTGCGGGAGTACGTAGGCAGCCATTTATGGTGCAGTCTAACCTTTAAAAAAATTCAAACACTTTCCTAACCTATACAAAAATCCAAAACCTATCCATCAAGCCCAAACCAGTCGACGGCTCATGCGGAGAAGACCTAGCGACATCTCGGCATCACTCCCGCCGAATCTGATGCCACATGATGAGACTAGTTCTATGTCGACATAATAAATTATGAAGTGAAAATAACAACAGTGGACATGGTTAGACATGCGCAAACAAGGGAAGTGAACTGAACTTGCTTCTTTTTAATATATACAACTGTTTAGAATACGAAAGTTGATTCTAACCTATGACAAGTGATAATAACAAAGTCTCTACAGGAAAATGAAATAGAACTATAAATCAGTGCTGAGACGAGCCAACATCTCCAAATATCCAGCAGTCTCTGTAGTCGGGGGAGCAGCTCTGAGCTCGTGCTCCAACATATCAACCCGCTTCAGCATCTCCGTTGCCATGCGGAAAGTCTCCTCTCGACTCTGCACTACACCTTGTACGTGATCAATGAGTCCATCTGAGAAAGTCTCGGCTGCATCTCTATCAATGATGGCCTGATCTTTGGAAGCACGGGCTTGCATCTCTCTCAGTGATAGCAGTATCCCTACCAGCTACGGTGGTCAACAACAGAGCCCGAGCCTGATCTCTCTCAAATGTCACCAGCTGAAGCTGTCTATCCATCACCTCCATGGAAACTGAGGCCAAACGCGGGACAGTGCTCACTAAAGAAGCTGTCAAGTCTGCAAATAACGCATCCTTAGTCAGAGATATAGGATCCTCCATCGGTTCCACCGCAGCCGTGGACCAACCATTGTCATCAGATAAAGATCCTGTACCAACCTGATCTGCGGTCTCTGGTGCCAATCCGACTCAAGCCAAGCTGAATACTCTGCAGAGCGGCTCGAATGGCAATCTCTAAACTCTACTATCTGTCGATGAGACCAGAACCCATAAACCCAAGCCAAATCAACCTCGATAACTGAGCAGATGGGGAATCGATAATCCTCAATCCCCTCAAATGCATGGACCTCCTGGTACTGATCAAACTGACCCATCACCGCCAGAGGATGATAGGTCGTCACACGCCTTAAACCCGCCAAGGGGAGGAAATCCAGGTCAGTGACATGGGTGGTGAAACTCCTAAAGGAGCAATACCCAGAATACATGACTATAGCAAAAGGCTCCTCTATGGCACCCAGAAATGAAGTCCAAGACGCCTCATCGACGTAAGAAGTCGGGCGATATGAATAAACCTGAGACAGGCCATGTCCAAAACAGAAACCATGACGGCGAAGCTGCCCTATCGGTCAAAGGTGCGTCATCAACCAGATGTATAAAAGCACTAGACTACCTCTGAACTCTTGATCACCAGCGTCATGGCAGATAGAGGCTAAAATTAATGTCTCTGCCAGGATAAGGGGTAATATAGTAAAGTCCTCTCGAAGAGCCCTAACAGCCACCGACATCACCACATCCAGATGATCGAAATAAAATGGCATGTATAGATAAGCTACGAGGCACATAACAAAGTCATCCACGCGGGCAACGTACCAGCGCTCCTCCAAAATGGCAAAGTCTCTGTGATAAACAGCGAAGCTATCCGCGAAAGCAAAATGCCTAAACATAAAGTCCATGGAGATGATGTGGCTACCACCCACCTCAGCCATCACAACTACTCTCCTCAATCCAGTCACCGTCAGGAACTGGCGGCGCATATGGCCCAAAGCCACTCGAGCACATTGCCCCTCTATCGATAGTCCTGAAATGCGACTATACTCCTCCAATGTAGGAGTCAACTCGACTGATCCGAATCAGAAGATATGATTCTCAGGAGTCCAATACCTGAGTATCCCGACAACAAATCCCTCCGAAATCTAGAAGGACAGTAAAGACATAGAGTGGCCCAGCATACGGCTGACATCGATACGATCAGTGGATGGAAGCTGGTCATACCAAACCCTCAAGCTGGTAGCTATATGGCTAGCAGGAAGGTGGTCCAAACGTACCACTGCAGAGGACGATATCTGTAAAACCTGTGTCAATAAGACCATACAGGGGTCAATCTCTATCCAATCATTTAAATATATCTGAAGCATGCATCATACTAATGATAAAATAGCATGTGTGATGAATAAATACGAAGCATCATATATAAATATCTGCCAAGTACATTAGTTTCATAAACATCACTGTCATACCTATGATGTTGGGTTTGTACGAAATCGTGACGCAATCAAATTGCAAAAATTAGCGGAAGCATTGTATATCAGAGTTTAAAAAATTCTACAAAACCATTACCCGGATCATCCTTTATGCAAATTATTAATTTAAAACGATAAATAAGAAGTTATGGAATCATACCCTTGTAGAACGAAGCTTCCACAGGTACTAGTTCAACTCCTTGTTCTTCGTGATCTCCTTGAATTTCCGGATTAGATTCCTTCCTTTGATCAACGTTAGCCACCCAAGTGTTTGGCCTCTAGAGGTGATCCACCAAGGAAGATGAATTATCAAGAAGGAGGGTGGTTGGCTTAGTTTTCTATCCTCTATAGAAAAGGAGTACTCTCCAACAATTGGAATTACATCAAGTAATATCTATTATAAGAATCCTCTTATATAGATATTGGTCAACCCTTCTAATCCTATTAGACATGGGATTTCTTTTAATTAATTAAACTCCTTTAATTAATTTAGGCTTCCCACCACATGGAAAATAATTAATTAAATTCATTTAATTAATTTGTCTCCTAATCTTCTTAGGAATAAATGAGAGTACTAATATTAAATTAATTACTAAACTCCTTTAGAAATTAAAATAATTATAATTATAATAATATTAATAAGACTCCTCTTATTAATTTATATTTAATATTTCTAAAATATTAAATAATAAATATTAAGCTATTTAATTTATTCTATCACCATAGATTAAATTAATTTCACTTAATGCATTATTACGATTATGCCATTACCTTCTTAAATAATTATTCTTCCTTTTATGGTGTGACCCTTTAGGTTCTCCATATTAAACCGGTTGTGAATAAATCAATTAGAACAATTCTAATCTTATTTAAATAAATAAATTAAACTAATAATCTATTTAAATAAATAATATTTATTCTACAATAGGGATAAGCCTCCCTAGCGATCAACGACTTTCCAGATAATATAGATTTCAACATTAATCATAAAAGAACCTGTGAGTAAATAGTTACCATACAATTCAATCCTTCCACCATACAATGTCCCAATTAAATATAAGACATGAATTTACTGTCAAGTCTTATTTTATTTAATTATATGTATTTCGATTAGAAAATGCACAACTCCAAATAATGTAAATTAGAAACTCCTTTCTAATTTCATTTTACCTTGGCCAAGGATTCCTGGGTTGTCATTTAACGAATCACATAGGACATATCTCCTCCTTTACTAGAGGTGGTAGATTCTTTATTGATCATTCATTGTCTCCATATGTAACTCATTATACCCAAGCATACCCTTTTATATACCCTAAAGGGCTTTAAGGAATAAGTCAAAGTATAATTCATTACATACAAGATACTATGATGATCTCAAGTCCAAGGATCACTTGTACTACTATCACATTAGGAATTCCTATTGACAGGCGAGTAAAACTCCATTAGGTATTCCATAGCGAGTCACGTTCAGTGAACTTATTCTCCAATAAGCACCTACATACTTGCTTTAGTGTCTCCACACAAATAATTATGAGATCAATCATCCTCATCTAATGAGCAAGCAACAAATGTACTAATCTATCCGGATTTACTAATCCCCTTTTTAGTAATCCCATGATTAGGAACTATTTTAGTTTTAGAGCTTTCTAAGAATTTAGATCTCATTGGCATGATCATCATCATGATTCTAAAAGCATTGCTTAAAACTATGGGTTATTTACATATTATAAAAATAGCACCATGTAGATAATTATATGCCTTTAATAAATGAATATTTTTATTAATAAATAAATAAGATTACCTCCAAAGTATATGCTTTATCATCATACATGATTGGCTTGTATGCATACTACTTTCAATCTCCCACTTGCACTAAAGCCAATCGCCATGGTATCTCATACCCAACTTCTCTAAGTGACGATCAAACTGCTGTTGTGTTAAAGCTTTAGTTAATGGATCTGCAATGTTGTCTTGAGAGTCTACACTCTCCTCTTTCAATGATTTCTTTAATCAAAGTGCCGCAACACATGTTTAGATTCAAGATGAGACTTAGGACCTATTCCTAGTTCTGTAATGAACTTTTCATCTAAAACATCAACTTACAGCTTCACTTACAGTTATATACTTTGTCTTTGTCACTAAACCAACAACCTTTTGTTGTTTGGAACCTTTTCAATTCACTGCACCATCTTTCAAGGTAAACACATACCCTGAAACAGATTTACTGTCATCTTGGTCTGTTTAAAAACTTGAGTCTGTGAATCCCTTGAGTTTTAATTCAGACCCACCGTAGACAAGAAAAATATCTTTAGTCCTTCTCAAGTACTTTAGGATATTCTTCACTGCCTTCCAGTGCTCTTCTCCAGGGTTTGACTGGTATCTGCTCATTACACTAAGTGCATGAGCAACATCCGGTCTAGTACATATCATACCGTACATGATAGATCCTATTGCAGAAGCATAAGGGATCTTACTCATACGGTCTCTCTCCTCAGGTGTCTTTGGGGCCTGTTTCTTGGAGAGATGTATTCCATGGCTCATCGGCATGAGACCTCTTTTGGAATCTTCCATGCTAAACCTCTTTAGCATTGCATCAATGTACGTTCCTTGGGATAAACCAAGCATCCTTTTAGATCTATCTCTATAGATCTTTATCCCCAAAATATAGGATGCTTCTCCCAAGTCCTTCATGGAGAAGTGTTTAGATAACCAGATTTTAATCGATTGTAGCATAGGAATGTCATTCCCTATCAGTAATATATCATCAACATATAATACAAGGAATGAAACTGCGCTCCCACTAACCTTCTTGTTTACACATGGTTCATCGTCGTTTTTGACAAAATCAAACTCTTTGATTGTCTCATCAAAACGAATGTTCCATCTACGAGAAGCTTGCTTCAATCCATAAATGGATCATTGCAGCTTACAGACTTGATTTGTTCCAACCTTTGAAACAAATCCCTCTGGCTGTGTCATATACACATCCTCCTCAAGTTTCCCATTGAGGAAGGCCGTTTTCACGTCCATCTGCCAGATCTCATAGTCGTTATAAGCTGTAATCGCAAGCAAAATCCGAATGGACTTGAGCATAGCTACTGGTGAGAAGGTTTCATCATAGTCAACTCCTTGTCTTTGTTTGAAACCTTTTGCAACCAGTCGGGCCTTATAGGTCTCTACCTTGCCGTCCGCTCCAGTCTTTCTTTTAAAGACCCATTTACACCCAATAGGCTTAATGCCTTCAGGTGGTGAAATCAAAGTCCATACTTTATTTTCATACATGGAGTCCATTTCGAATTTCATAGCTTCAAGCCATTTCCCTGAGTCTTTATTACTCATAGCCTGTTCGTAATTCAATGGATCATCATCATTCATGATGTGTACCTCATCGTCATCCTCTATAACGAATCTATATTTCTCAAGTATCTTCGGTACTCTTCCAGATTTACGAACAGGGTGTGGTATAGTAGGTTCTTCTACTTTGTCAGGTACCTGACTTTGATCCGTGGTAATTTGTGGGTCTTGAACTACTTCAAGATATATCTTACTCCCACTGACCCCTTCATGGATAAAATCCTTTTCCAAGAAGGCAGTATGTTTCGCAACAAACACCTTTTGATCAGTTGGATGATAGAAATAATACCCTAAAGTTTCTTTAGGGTATCCCACAAATCTACATTTATCGGATTTAGTCTGTAGCTTATCGTTTTCCAACTTTTTGACATAAGCTGGACAACCCCAAGTCTTAACATGCTTAAGATTTGGTTTCCTCCCCTTCCATATCTCATATGGAGTCTTTGGGGCGGATTTGGTAGGTACCTTGTTAAGTAGGTATGCAGCCGTTTCTAGGGCATATCCCCATAAGGAAATTGGAAGGTCGGTAAAACTCATCATAGATCGAACCATGTCCAACAGTATTCGATTTCTCCTTTCAGATACTCCATTTAACTGTGGTGTACCTAGAGGAGTCCATTGTGAGATTATACCATTTTCTTTGAGATAATTGAGAAACTCACCGCTTAAGTATTCTCCACCTCAATCTGATCGAAGTATCTTTATACTCTTGCCCGTTTGTTTCTCTACTTCACTTCTGAACTCTTTGAACTTTTCAAATGATTCTGACTTGTATTTCATTAAATACACATATCCAAATCTTGAGTGATCATCAGTGAAAGTAATAAAATAAGAATACCCACCCCGTGCACTTATTGTATAGGTCCACAAACGTCTGTGTGAATCAATGCCAACAACTCTGTAACTCTTTCTCCTTTTCCACTAAAAGGAGATTTAGTCATTTTACCCATGAGACAACATTCACAAGTTGGATATGATTCATAATCAGATAACTCAAAGAGCCCATCTTTATGCAACTTGGATAATCTTGTTTCATTGATATGACCGAGTCTATAGTGCCACATGTAGGTATAATTAATATCATCTCTTTTCCTTTTCTTAGTTTGTTCAATTTGAAAAATATTTTCTTGTAAGTCAAGTGTATAAAGTCCATTTCGCAAATTTCCAGCGCCATATAAAATATCGTCTTTATAAATAGAACAACTATTGTTCTTTATAACAATGTTAAATCCTTCCATATCCAATACAGAAATTGAAATAATATTTTTAATAATATTCGGAACATAATAACAATTATTAAGATAAATGGACTTGCCCGAAGGCATTGCTAAATAATAAGTTCATACAGCTAATGCAGCAACCTTTGCTCCATTCCCCACTCGTAGGATCACCTCATCATTGTTCAGCTTTCTACTTCTGACCAGTCCCTTCACATTATTACATATGTGAGAACCACAGCCGGTATCCAATACCCAAGTAGAATTTTGACTTTCTGAAAAATTAATTTCAATCATGAACAAACCTTGATTGGAAGTCGAAGCTTCTCCAAGCTTCTTCTTTGCCAGAAACTTCTTGCAGTTCCTCTTCCAATGACCCGGATCGTTGCAATGGAAGCACATTCCTTTGCTAGCTAGATCAGATTTCTTTTGTTCCTTTATGTTCACTTTGCCCTTGGTCATCCGAGATCGGAAGAGCTCCTTAGATATCTCATATCTAGCAGTCCTACTTTGTTCACCATACAACTCCTTGAGGTGAATCAACATAGTAGGAGCATCCATGTTTTTGTGCTGATGCTGAAGCTCGTTATTCATGGATGGGAGCATGATGCATTGAGCCACAGATGCATCATCTTGCCACTTTACAATGGTGGCAATCTCTTCCTCAGAGGCTGTTTCTGGAACAGTTCCAGGGACAGGTGAGTTTAGGACATAAGAAATCTTTTCAGCAGTGAGAACTATTCTCAGATTTCTTAGCCAGTCCGTATAATTCTGCCCGGTAAGCTTATTAGCATCAAGTATGCTTCGCAGTGAAATTAGTGATTTTGACATTTTTAAAATTTTGCATGTGAAAAATAACATTTTAGCAAACATTCATTTTATTAATTTTGCATACCAAAATAAATTTAGGTCTTTATTTTAAATTGGTATCTCCCACTATTTTTATCAAACTATATTACCCTCACTTATATAGTTCGGCAACATCTAATTAAAGATTTGCTAGTGAGAATAAGGATCCCATTTCAAATGTATATAACCTTGTGGATAGCACAACAAGCGATATACAAATAAATAGGTAGACAACTCTTGTCAATTACATCACTATATAACTCCTTTTATTTTGCCTCTTAAATCATAATGGTCAAGTGTGTGCACATCCGAACTAAAACGATTTAAGTTAAGTCCAGCCTAGCACTTCTATAAATTCAAAAAAGAAAAATGTTCGTCCTTGTGGATAGCACAACAAGACTAGATCGTTCAATTTTCTTGATAAGCATCAAATGTGATTAATTAACATCTTAAATATGCAATACTCGCCTTGTGGATAGCACAACAAGCTCATATTAAATATTTAATACTCTATTAATTTATCATACTAGAAGGCGACGTTCGATATTCCAAATATCATTTGAACGCTTCGGACTTAATATTATTTCTTTGAGGGATTTGTTATTATTTGTCTCATCTTGTTTAGCGTGCATGCACATATATATATAAAATACGCGTCATTTTATTAAACATGTGAAGCATGTTTGCATAAAATATAATATATATAATATTTAGCATGCAATATAGAATACTATATTCTACCCAGATTATTATGGACTTTTATTCTAGTTTGGTTCACTAGAGCCACCAAGTGAACCAAAAGGTCAAACCTAGGAGTGCAAGAATTTAAATTTAAATATAACTATTACATTTAAACCCGGGCTCTATACAAACGGGTCTTCACGCGCTCCTTGCTCCTTGGTCTCCAATTTTTTTAAGATAATTCTAACTATTTCTATTACATTAAACTATTTAATTTAAATAGAAACCTTGATCAGCAGTCAAGGGGAAGTACATAGGAGGGAGATAGAATTTTACATCACGAAAAAAAAATTTAGAGAAGACGAGGTACACAGACCCCATTTAATAAAACCCATTCATTCAAGCATTCAACTAAAATAAAATCCAATCACATTGGTCAAATAGTCCATAATCAATCCCCATTTATTATCATACATATCACCATATATATCAATAAATAAATATTCATCTCATGAATTAAAACATTCCATATATATATGAGTATCATTTAATGGGCAATTTTAAATTGCATGAAATCCAATTTCAAGATTAAAATAAACTCTTTATTTTAATTATAAAATTATTTAGAATATAATATATAAATATATCATATTTATTTTTTTAAAAAGAAGTCACCTTCTTTTATTAAAAGAGTCCTTTCCTGATGGGTCACATTCTTTTTGGAGTAAGAAAGAGACAACACATTTTCTTTGCAGAATTCAAGATTAGCACCCCAAAAAAAAAAATTGTGATTCGTCCCAAAAACAAAAAAAACGACATTTTTTTTTCTTAAAAAAAATAATTTTATACAATAAAATTATGCCCAATAAATTATTTTAAATATATACCCATATGTATATGAAATCAAAAATAAATTAATAATTGCATAAAAGTTTGGCTTTGATACCACTGTTGGGTTTGTACGAAATCGTGACGCAATCAAATTGCAAAAATTAGTGGAAGCATGGTATATCAGAGTTTAAAAAAATTCTACAAAACCATTACCCGGATCATCCTTTATGCAAATTATTAATTTAAAACGATAAATAAGAAGTTATGGAATCATACCCTTGTAGAACGAAGCTTCCACAGGTACTAGTTCAACTCCTTGTTCTTCGTGATCTCCTTGAATTTTCGGATTAGATTCCTTCCTTTGATCAACGTTAGCCACCCAAGTGTTTGGCCTCTAGAGGTGATCCACCAAGGAAGATGAATTATCAAGAAGGAGGGTGGTTGGCTTAGTTTTCTATCCTCTATAGAAAAGGAGTACTCTCCAACAATTGGAATTGCATCAAGTAATATCTATTATAAGAATCCTCTTATATAGATATTGGTCAACCCTTCTAATCCTATTAGACATGAGATTTTTTTTAATTAATTAAATTCCTTTAATTAATTTAGGCTTCCCACCACATGGGAAATAATTAATTAAATTCATTTAATTAATTTGTCTCCTAATCTTATTAGGAATAAATGAGAGTGCTAATATTAAATTAATTACTAAACTCCTTTAGAAATTAAAATAATAATAATTATAATAATATTAATAAGACTCCTCTTATTAATTTATATTTAATATTTCTAAAATATTAAATAATAAATATTAAGCTATTTAATTTATTCTATCACCATAGATTAAATTAATTTCACTTAATACATTATTACGATTATGCCATTACCTTCTCAAATAATTATTCTTCCTTTTATGGTGTGACCCTTTAGGTTCTCCATATTAAACCGGTTGTGAATATATCAATTAGAACAATTCTAATCTTATTTAAATAAATAAATTAAAATAATAATCTATTTAAATAAATAATATTTATTCTACAATAGGGATAAGCCTCCCTAGCGATCAACGACTTTCCAGATAATATAGATTTCAACATTAATCATAAAAGAACCTGTGAGTAAATAGTTACAATACAATTCAATCCTTCCACCATACAATGTCCCAATTAAATATAAGACATGAATTTACTGTCAAGTCTTATTTTATTTAATTATATGTATTTCGATTAGAAAATGCACAACTCCAAATAATGTAAATTAGAAACTCCTTTCTAATTTCATTTTACCTTGGCCAAGGATTCCTGGGTTGTCAATTAACGAATCACATAGGACATATCTCATCCTTTACTAGAGGTGGTAGATTCTTTATTGATCATTCATTGTCTCCATATGTAACTCATTATACCCAAGCATACCCTTTTATATACCCTAAAGGGCTTTAAGGAATAAGTCAAAGTATAATTCATTACATACAAGATACTATGATGATCTCAAGTCCAAGGATCACTTGTACTACTATCACATTAGGAATTCCTATTGACAGGCGAGTAAAACTCCATTAGGTATTCCATAGCGAGTCACGTTCAGTGAACTTATTCTCCAATAAGCACCTACATACTTGCTTTAGTGTCTCCACACAAATGATTATGAGATCAATCATCCTCATCTAATGAGCAAGCAACATATGTACTAATCTATCCGGATTTACTAATCCCCTTTTTAGTAATCCCATGATTAGGAACTATTTTAGTTTTAGAGCTTTCTAAGAATTTAGATCTCATTGGCATGATCATCATCATGATTCTAAAAGCATTGCTTAAAACTATGGGTTATATACATATTATAAAAACAGCACCATGTAGATAATTATATGCCTTTAATAAATGAATATTTTTATTAATAAATAAATAAGATTACCTCCAAAGTATATGCTTTATCATCATACATGATTGGCTTGTATGCATACTACTTTCATATGATACATGTGAAAACTAAAAATAAAAAGTACAGAATATTGGGGCACAAATGCCCAATGACTAAAAGAGGACCTATGGACTCGCCCCTCATCAAAATCATCCAAGAAGGTGAGGGTCTCATCAAACTGATCAACCTGAGGTCGTCTACCTGGAGTGGGTGCATCCTGCTGATTCGGTCTATAAGGTGTCTTCTGCGTATCCGGGGGAACTGTGAAGGGAACATCTCTATCTTGGAAGCCACCAAAACCTGAGGGTCCAGCACCATAGGAGCCACTACCGCCTGTCTGTCCAGCCTCATGACCCCGAGAAGCAAAAGTGTGAGCCAAGGACGGGTCCAAGCCATTGTAACTATAAAAGGCCGACAGCTCCTCCAACTGAAGTCTCAAGGCAGTAATCTGATCCTGAGGAGACGGCTCTTGAAAATACGATATCCAGTCCCTCATCATAAGGGATCCTGGAACCAGATCGCCCAAGAACTGGGTAGCACGGGTCTGAGCTCCTATCGTGCGCCGGACCCACCAAGCGATAAAGTCCGCCGAAGAGATCGGATCCTCAGACATGAGGAAACCATCAAACCCCAAGGTGGGAATCGATGCAACTGACGAAGTCAGAGGCCAAAAGCGCTGGGCTGGAGGAAGATACGGTAGGTGAATCTCCCCAGTAATGCATCAAATAGTGCGCTCTCTAAGGTAGAGCTCCTAACCTCCATCAAAAAGGAATGGAATCCGGCGAGTCGATAAATAGAACTTTGGCCCTGTCGGCACGCCATCCTCAAATCCCTCGGCCAAGTGCTCTCCAGAATATAGGGTCCACACTATGTTTCAAGCAAGCAACGTCTTCAACTGAAGACGGGCATGGGCAAAGTCCTCCACGATCGGGACCTCAGACAGAGTAGATTGATGACATCTACGTCCCCGGGGATAAGTATCCAAGCCTAAGACAGAGGTAGGGCGAAGACATGGAAGCCTCTCATAAGCCCAAAACTATCAATTCAAACAAACCTTCCATCAGTTGTGGGAAAAGAGAAATCAATCAAAAGGCAAATAAATGAAATTCGGTCAAAAAGACTTACCAGAAGAAAAGAGAAAAATCCAACCCAGGATTCATACTGTAATACCCGAGAATTTTCTAATAGTATTAAATGAATATATTAATGGAAATGAATATTTATTTGAAAATAAATGATTTGTGAGTTAACTCAATTATATTAAATTGAATAATTATAATAATTGAGAAAATGTGGAGTTTGTGATAAACTCGTTGAATGCCTTGTGTGGCACAGTGATGAGAAAGATTAATGATTATATTAATTAACGAAAGAATTGTTAAGTGAACAATTAATCTATATTAATTGATAATTGTTATTGTAGAATATTAATTAATTGTTATTAAATACTAATGATGATTAATTAATAATATGTGATTATTATTATTACAAGAGACATAATAATAATAAGCAACGTGTTTATAAATATAATAAGATTTATATTCATGTGATATTTAATCATATAAGTGCCAACCAATTATTGTGTAGATTAATTGTACCACATTGCCATGTTAACTAATTAAATATACATTGTAACTCTAGCTAAAATGTAGCCTAAGCATGTATATGTGCATATTGCTAGAATGAAGAACTTCAAATTGGCTTGTCCCTTATTATTAGTCTCATTTCCCTTTTCATGTGCATAGCATCATGAAGCTAAAGCTTATAACCTTAAAACTCAGCAAAACCTTCATATCAATTATACAATGGGGAGTGGGCATGATGATGAACTCCAACAACTAATTACCTACTCTCTATTAACCTCCATGCAATTCATAAATCCTGTTGGTTCAAATTGTTGGGCAATTGCATTGTCTGTGTAATGGTTTCTCTATAAATACAACCCATCTCCTTCTAAATTGAGTTGCTGAGAATTGCTTCAGTGTGAAATTGAGAGCAAATATACTTTAGTAATATCATTCTAGCAGTGGGAGATTTCAGTAGCAGCAGGTTCATTTGCATAGCAAAGGTATAATCACATTCTCATAATTCTCCATTGTTGTTCTCTGAGTTTTCTTGAATTTCTTTATTATACCAAATTAGTTTATAATTGGGTTATAGAACACTTATATAAGTTGTTATATAGGCTTATTAACATGTTTAGTATGCAATGCGGCTTGGTTACAGTCGAATTGGTGAAGAAAATTTGGTATTGGGCATAGTATCTGCCGAGGCTGGGAAGTCTCTGGTCTGAAACGGGAGCCACGCGGCCGCGCGTATCCCTAGTACAACTGGCGCGCGGCCGCACCCATTTGCAGATTTTGTTGACAGTTTTGTTAGGCTATCTGATTTATAAAGCATGCTAATGTAACATAGTTAGGCCTATTTCAGTCCCTGACTTGTTAGTTTATGTGGCCTTTCATGAAAACATTTACGAAGCTTGAGTACTTCAAAAGGAACTTGAAGTTATGAAAAGAGGAACTTTGATATGTTAGCCTTATATTGATGTTCTGACTTTTGATACAAGTTAGTATGGTTTAGAAATGCATGAGAGACATATTAACTTATGTACATAGGTTCCGTAAGGTAATATGAACATGTGTATCTCACTAGTACACATTCCTAACAAAAATGGAAGTTTTGAAAACAAACTTTGACATGCTATAACCATGAGGATATTCTGATCTTGTGAGCATAGTAGTATGGTTTAGAGATGCATGGATAACCCGTTAACTTATACGCATATGTTTCATGGTATAACATGCACATGATGGACTCATTAGTGACCGTTACTACCACGAATGTAAGCTTTAAACGGGGACTTTGACGTGTTATATTAAGATTCTAAATTTTGATATTTTCAGCATGTTTGAAGATGCTTTTAAGACACGTTGACTTGTGTATATTGATTTCATAATATAGCATAAACATGTTAGACTCTACTAACAAAAGTATAAGCTTTTCACGTGAGCATTGAGATGTTACGTTGAGGTTTAAATTCTGAAATATATGGATGTGTTTGATAGTACTCTTAACCTCATTAACGTCATACATGTATATATGCTATGATTAGGTGTCGTGAAACCAAGTTTAGCGTAAACGAAGCATTCTTTCAAACAAATAACAATTATAGTTACGTGTATGCAATATGAATATTCATGAGTATGCCTAATACAAGATATACGAATACCTTATGTGATTAAAAAGCAAGCATGTTAGACGTTGTGATTTTCATGACCTTGAATGACCGTAAGTTGTCAAAAGTGTTAACTTAGAGCCATATCATGAAAAAGAGAACTTAGATGGACTTGAGGAGCATAAAGGCATCCTTTAATATGCATATATGTTATGAGATATCATATATTGATACTTGAATCCGATTTTTGACAGTTAACTTATTGAAATACCATAACTCACTGAAATAACATATATTTAGTATTGATTGTGGTCTTATGTGATAATAATGATATGAGAATGTGTTTAACTCAAAAAGAGGAACGTTAAGGATAAAAATATATTAGTCAAGACTTGTGAATTAAATATGATACTATATATGGTATGACTGTATAGTAAGGTTAAATACGTAACTTATATGTGGATTGTATGTCCAAGATAAGATATGAAGCTATAATATATGACTAATGGATATCATATATATACGTAACTATATTATGATATGGATTCGAAAGTGTTGATTTGGTTTTCGTGGATAAACTACGCATAAGGCAAGTATCCTATCTTTGGGTTTACGTTATTCGAGGAACGTTGTAAACAAGTTCCTAACTCTACTCTTTATTGAACATTCATTTAGCTTGCGATATTATTGACGTACGAGTAAGCTTTTGAGATTGAAATCAAGATATTATGCATCATATACTTCATGGATAAGATAAAAGTCGATTTATATTCTTCGAACTTTAAATCTTGAGATTGAACTTATAATTGTTGTGATCTATGCCATTTGATTCGGCTAGACTTATATTGTTGAAAAGCGACCCAAACCAATTGATTGGTGCGGGATCATGTGTTTGACTGAGATGAACAACCATCTTTGAAGGGAAAATATATTTGTCAGGAGACCGACGTGCGCACAATTTAGTACGATTGAACGATATGCATACCGTAGGGTACTTTAGGCTGATTCCTATTGTACTTGTTTTATTGGATTTTTAGTATATTACTGTTAATTCTAGTAAGAGTTCATAGTCCTTAGTGACTGCTCAGTGTCCGATTATTTTGAAATCTTGAATTGATTTAGCATTGAAGCTTATTGGTATCTTTTTGTCCTTAGCGACTATTATTGAGAACTGTTGATATTTCTTGTTATCCTTGAAACTATCACATCCTGTTATACTCTTTTGGGATTCGAGAACTATATTACTCACCCATATTTTATATTACTTGCTGGGCAATTTGTGCTCATTCTTGCTTTTCCTAAAATATTTCAGTTAAGGCAGAGCAGTGCGGGCCCTCGAGCACAGACAAGGGCAAGGGAAAGGCTACTGAGTAGCTTTATTTATGTAGGATTTATGATGTAACAAGAACTTATGTTATTATATATTAGTTAGGTTTATATATGCTTAAGGTATGTCTAAGCTATGTAATCGATGTTTAAGTTATGAGACCTTGGGACGTGAATAAATTATATTAATTAAATGTAATCTATTTGGTATTCGTTGTGTATCATTTCGCTGTGCGATGCGACATTTAGTCGTAATATTTATTGTGGTGTCAGATCTTAGAACGTGACAAACCGAATTCGATAGACCAAGTGGCGGTCCGAATTTGGGGTTGTCACACATACGGTCCATAAGATGATCTGTACGTATGCATTACATCATAAACACATTTATCTATCTATACATGTATACATATTAGATATATTGCCTTTAAGAAAGGAAACACGCGTTTTCACCAAGGAAAACACGAAAGAACGGAGTCTAGACGTTACCGTAGTTCGAAGAAGGAATGTACGATGACGGATCGCTCCAAATCAAGCCGGAATAGAGTAGAAATGAAGAAGAACTCGGTTTTTAGAGAGAAATGACAAGAAACTTGAATGGAATGGGTGAAAATAAGGCCTTCCGAGGGTATAAGCTCGATCACGGGTAGCCTTGACCATAGTTGCTCTAGCCGCAACCATGTATGCTGCTACCTTAAGTGGGTCCCGCGACATTTCATTTGGTAACACGATGCACAAAACGTGTTCTTTTGGGTTGAGAATGGTCACATTAGAAAAAATGATGCCTTTCCGGGATAGTTTAAAACCCCAAAAACCCAGAAAAATCCTCCGAAACAGCAGAAGTTCGACGAAGATCAGACAAACCAACGTCGAACGCCGAAAAAACCAGAAAATCAGTCGGCTTGACCCCGACGATGTAATCCACCGACAACAAATCAGTGAAGGCATCGGTTTCACCCCGACGATGAAATCCACTGACAATGAATCAGTGAAGGCGTCGGCTTGACCACGACGATGTAATCCACCGACAACAAATCAGTGAAGGAGTCGGCTTGACCCCAACGATGAAATCCACTGACAACAAATCAGTGAAGGCGTCGGCTTGACCCCGACGATGTAATCCACCGACAATAAATCAGTGAAGGCGTCGGCTTGACCCCGACGATGTAATCCACTGACAACAAATCAGTGAAGGCGTCAGCTTGACCCCGACGATGTAATCCACCGACAATAAATCAGTGAAGGCGTCGGCTTGACCCCGACGATGTAATCCACCGACAACAACTCAGTGAAGGCGTCGGCTTGACCCCAACGATGAAATCCACCGACAACAAATCAGTGAAGGCGTCGGCTTGACCCCAACGATGAAATCCACCGACAATAAATCAGTGAAGGCGTCGGCTTGACCCCGACGATGTAATCCACCGACAATAAATCAGTGAAGGAGTCGGCTTGACGCCGACGATGTAATCCACTGAAAACAAATCAGTGAAGGCGTCGGCTTGACCCCGACGATGAAATCCACCAACAATGAATCAGTGAAGGCGTCGGCTTGACCCCGACGATGAAATCCATCGACAATGAATTAGTGAAGGCGTCAGATTGACCCCGACGATGTAATCCACCGATAATGAATCAGTGAAGACGTCGGCTTAACCCTGACGATGAAATCCACCGACAACGAATCAGTGAAGGCGTCGGCTTGACCCCGACGATGTAATCCACAGACAGCGAATCAGTGAAGGCGTCGGTAAATCCCCGATGGTGTAATCCGTTGGGTACAACCCTACGCAGATCGGTAAATCCCCGATGAATGTAATCTGTTGGCTACAAACCAGTGAAGGTTGGCAAATCCCTGATGATGTAATCCATTGGCTATAACCCTACGCATATCGGCAAATCCCCGATGAATGTAATCCGTTGGCTAAAAACCAGTGAAGGTCGGCAAATCCCCGATAATGTAATCCGTTGGCTACAACCCTACGCAGGTCGACAAATCCCCGATGATGTAATCCGTTGGTTACAACCCTACGCAGATCGGTAAGTCCCCGAGGAATGTAATCCGTTGGCTACAAACCAGTGAAGGTCGGTAAATCCCCGATGGTGTAATCCATTGGCTACAACCCTACGCAGGTCGGTAAATCCCCGATGATGTAATCCATTGGCCACAACCCAGTGAAGGAATCAGCTCGACCCTGATAATGAATCTATTAGCTACAAACCAGTGAAGGCATCGACATGACCCCGATGGTGCAATCCGTTAATTATAATTTAACGCAGGTCGACTTAACCCCGACAAAGTAATCTTTAACTTCCCCGACCAGGGAAGTAACCCTTTTATACATCTCACACATCATTTCATCGATTATACATGACATTGCATCATCAGATATACCTTATTATGAATTCTCTGTGTCTATTAAATCTTTGTCATGTTCATTCCATTACATTGCATAAACATGACAAAGAGGGGCATCTGTAGAAACTCGAAATTTTGCTTTTGTCGTACTAACCATGCAGGACAGTAAAAGCATCATTTTACTTCGGAGACAACCCCGAAGTAGGGCAAAAAATCCCTGTCATTTTAGAGACAACCCCGGGAATGGTGAAGAGGACCAATGAAGTCCGAACATACCGTAACCCGATCGAAGATCGACGAGCTGATACAGTTGTAGACACTCAAAATTTTGCTTTTGTCGTATTAACCCTGCAGGAGGGTAAAAGAGTCATTTTACTTCAGAGACAACCCCGAAGTAGGGGAAAAGATCCCGACCATCTCGGAGACAACCCCAAGAATGGTAAAGAGGACCAATGAAGTCCGAACATACCGTAACCCGATCGAAGATCGACCAGCTGAGACAGTGATCATCGAAAACCACCTCAGCAAACCTCGAACGACGAACCATCGAGAGATAAGCCTGCGGACTGATATCTGGACCTGAAAGGTATCTTGGCTATGAGTATCAACTTCCCGAACCCTAGTTCAGTCAGACTCGATCTTATCTGGCTGCGTTCGTCAAAGATGGTCCGAAAGATCAAACAGCGGACGTCAGCTTCTGCCAAATTAAGACCGAAGGAGCAATAACCAAGCCGGGGGGGTCCCACTAGGGTAGCCTTGACCATGTATGCGGCTACTCGGGACAGATTATAAACCCCCATCTTAGTTCATTTAAAAAAAGAGAGATACATGTTTAGAGAGAAAGAGTTTCTAGAGAGAAGGAGGCTCGGGTGGAACTCTTCTTCACATATTTGAAGCTCAATCATCCCACTTAATACAAACTTGAAGCCGTCTTAGTGTTCTTACTTCATCCTGGGAGTTAAAACGCTTGTTCACGCTTCCCCCAAGGTGAAATAACGCACTTTTAGCTTCGGTTTCTTTGTAAACTACGTTCAAATGATAGATTAATGAAGTATCTTGTTTGAATCTGGCTATACTTGTTGTATTTTAAGCATATCATGTAATAGTTGGTAGTTTTTATGTTTTTACCGATTATTTTGTGCTTGATACGTTGTATATAGTCTTCGGAGGCTAGATATACCTCAAGCTAAGCCTAATCTAGCTCCCGAGAGGTTATTAAGCATGAAGCTTTAACCCGGGTGCTATAACAGCTTAGATCCATGGTATATCTATGGATTTATCATTTTTGAATCATCCCGATTAACCCGTATAGCCCTAAATCTATATTTAGAGGTAAAAGGGAGGCCGAATCGGTGTGAACGGTGATTTCGAGCGATGAAATCACTTAGTAAAGAAACTGTGGACGTTATATATACGTAATATTGTATAAATCATGTGAGCCTAGGAATCCCGATGTCGAGATCCCCGAATAGATCCGACTTGATTCCCACGATGGACCGGTTTTTACGTTGTAAATGCTTTAAATACCGTAAATATCGATGTACATGTAATATTTGGATCTTGAAAATGAACTTGAGGGGTTAGTCTAGATAGCTCGGATTCAAGATCCCGTGATAGTAAAAACTTTCATTATGGGAGCTCAGTTCATCGAGATGGCTTTTATGCCCGATGATGATCCAAACTTTCTTAACGCTTTAGCATACATATCATAAAAATGATTTCTCAAAGAAAAAACCACAAAGAGATTTTGATGAAATAAAGCGATTCAGGGTAGATAACGTAATTAACGTAATTAACGTAAAGAATAAAAGGAAGTATCGAAGTCCTCGATTCCTAGTCGGGCAAAGGATTTGAAAACCTTACTTTCTAAAACCTCATTTCAATTCATATATCTTGCTAAAAATGAACTTTTGATTAAATCAAATCCTTCGTACCTAGGCGTAAAAGAGGTACAACTCTACTTTCAAGTCACCAAAAGGACTTAGAAACCTACTAATAAAGCTTTCAAAAATCAAACACACACACACACACACACACACTTTTTGCATAAGAAAATTAATAAGATGCGGTACCGTGCTTGCACGGGAGTCTGGGGGTGCCTAACACCTTCCCCTCGCTTAACCTAGCTCCCGAATTCCACAAATCTCGGGTTTCAAGACCAAATCAAAGAGTCACGCATTGGACCATCTTGCGAAAAACTATTAAAACCCGAATGACTTGGTACATCAATTTCCAAAATACCAACTGGAGACTCTGTCTCAATCGGTCCAATCATTAAAATCAATCTTTCAAAATCGTCGACACATATGTCGGTACCAGTTTCCTACGAAATTCACCCTTTAAAACGGAACCCCAAAGACAAAGAGAAAGCAAAAGGGAAAAAAATAAAATAAGGAAATCGAGGCACTCCTCTCTCATCCCATAGACAAGAGACGAGGGCAAACAACTCCAAAAGAGAAAAAAGAGACCTCCTCCTTCAACAAAAAGGGAGACCGAGGACTTGATTTTCCGTCGGTGTTGACAACCCTTTGTGCTGGATGATCATTTTATGTTCCATATTGCTGTGCATTGTCGGCTATATTTGCAATCAAATTCTTTGCAGCCTCCAGTGTTTTATCTACTAATACACCGCCACTAGAAGCGTCGATCATACTCTTATCCATCGGTACAAGTCCCTCATAAAAGTACTGGATAAGGTGTTGATCATCAATCTGGTGGGGTGGACTAGCTGAAGCAAAGCTTTTTGAATCACTCCCAGTATTGATATAGTGTTTCACCGCTAAATTGTCGGATTTCATAAATTTCTTTCCTTATGTTGGCTACTCTTGAAGCAAGAAGGTACTTCTCCAAAAATAGCATTTTCATGTCATTCCATGATTGTATCGATCCCGAGGAGAGATAATACAACCAATCTTTCGCTAAATTCGCCAATAAGAACGGGAAAGCTCTCAATTTTATCTGCTCCCCCATAATCGCGTGTGGCTTCATAGTTGAGCACACAATATGAAACTCCTTCAAATGCTTGTAAGGATCCTCACCTGTAAGACCATAAAAAGTTGGCAAAAGGTGAATTAGTTCAAATTTTATTTCAAACACAGCATTTAAAGCAGTATATTGAATGCATAGAGGTTGTTGAGTGAGATTAGGAGTAGATAACTCCTTTAAAGTCCTGTTATTATTTCGCACCACCATCTCCTTGTCTGATTCGCTAGAAGAATGGTCTAAAAGTAGTGTGAGTGCGATGTTGAGGCCTGGTGATGGAGCTTCGTCGGAATCTACAAGTGTACCTTGAGATTCCCGAGCTTCCTTCCTAAGCCTTCGTGCAGTTGTCTCTATTTCTGGATCAAATTTTAATTCAAGAGAGTGGGAGGATCGAGGCATAAATAAAAATAAAAGAAAATAGAGAATAGAGAATAAATAAAAACAAATAACACTCCCTAGCAACGGCGCCAAAATTTGAGAGCTGTCATTTAGCACTCCAAAATTAACCTTACTCCTATTCTACTAACTCAAGAATTAGTATAGTAACAACCAAGGATCGATCCCACAGAGAGTGTTTTGTTTTATATTTATCCAAGTATTTTATAATGAATTGGGGTTTTTGGTTTGAAAAGTTGAATAATTGAAAGTGAATTTAAAAGAAGTATCAATGAGTAAAAAGCTTCAATTATTCAGTTTAGTATCGCCTTTTCACAATTATGGATTAACCAAGTTTTCACAATGTTTATCCTTCAAGGAGATTAACAATTCTAGATAACCGTGATTGTTAGTTATCCAAAATTCTCCTTATGTGTAAATCTAATTCGACGATCGCCAACAAAAGATCCTAACTATCATATAACCTAGAACTATCATTCTAAATTTAATATGATAGAAGCATAAAGAATGAGAATTAGATTGTTCCAAGCAACAATTACACAATCAAGAATTATTTAACTTGTCTTCTGAAAACCTTAATAATATCCAAAAGATTGACCACAATCAAATATCATTAATTCCTACTTATGATCAGACATATATCGTTTGCTTAATATATATCTTAATCTAGCAGATGATATCAATTTACTAATTTAATCCTGCAGAAACCAATTAGTTAATTGAATAGCATACAAGAAAGTTTATGTAGATAACCAGAATAAATCTCACATACGAAAGAGTAAATAAAGTAAACTTGCTCAAACCATTAATTTTGAATAAGGTTCAACATTCCTTCATAATTGAATTGAGTAGTTTAGCTTGACATTCCTTAATTCTCCAAAACTAGGGTTTGAATGAATGTAGAAGATGATGCCATCTAATGGGTCTTACATCTATTTATAATGTCTAACAAAATCCCCACAATCCTCAGAAATCATAATCCTAATCAACATAAAAATCTGCCAATAACTTGCCAAAAATAGGAAATTCGCTGAATATGTCCGACAAGCCCACCAGGGCGGGTTTTCTATACTGCCAACACCCACTGGGGCGGGTGTTCTTCTTTTCCTAGCTCTAGAGCACACCCCCGCTGGGGCAACACTTCTTCTATACACAAACTCGCCGGGGCAGCAATGGACAGATAGGTCGGGGCCGGGGCAGCTTCTAAGCGCGCTGGGGCGACACTTGGATAGAGAGGTAGCCGCCGAGGCGGCATTTCCTAAGCCAAAAGCCTGCCGGGGTGGGCTGCCCTGCATCTTGATTCTCCTTCCTTTTTGCCCCGCAACAACTCCGAATCAACCCATTTTTTCACCAAAACTCTATTTCAACCTGAAATCCATAAACAACCTTATTAGATTCGTGTTAATCAACAAAACATGCAATGAACCAAGTAAAAAGGAATCAAAATAGATAAATATTATACACTCATCAATTGATGAGAGTCGGTTTATGACATATAAATGTTAATAAGTCGTGAAGAATGTTAAATAACTTGAACAAATATTATTAGTTTAACAATTTGACTAAGTTATACAAGAAGGAGAAGATAGTTACACAATGTATATCAATTATGATAACCTAATTGGTATGCTATGTGTATATATCTTGTAGAAATTGTAAAGACCGAGTAGTGTACACTTAAAAGGTTTAAAGACGCAAAGGCAAGTTTTCTAACCTTGTTCAAGTTTTGCTTGATGCAAGTTTTCTAACCTTGTTCAAATTCTGCTTGATGCAAGTTTTCTAACCTTGTTTAAGTTCTGCTTGATGCAAGTTTTCTAGCCCTTGTATTAACGTTATGTTATGCAAGCTTTCTAAACTCTTGTCAATACTTTATGTTGGCAAAGTTGTCAAGATGCATGGTTGCCTATGCATGAACTGTTAATGAATAGTCGATGCCATTTGGATCGGCTAGACGTATATGTAAAGTATTTTGATTGATTTTTCATAAATCTTTCAAAGTATTCTTGAAGTGCTATCCTGTGCCAATTGCTTTGGTACGGATTCAAAAGTAAACCTGAGTATGAATACATAAAGGTTTTAACGTCGTTAATTCGACAGGCACTTAAGTTGCCACAAAGCTTAAATATGAAAACGTTTAAGTAATGGAGTGTTGATCAACATAGAGTACTACAGGCTGATCACCTGGACGTGCTCGTAAGATATATCGAGCATACAGCCTTAATGCCGGGATGTTCTTTTATGAAAAGGCAAAGAATGTTCATTGTCTTTGACCAGCTCAGATTATTAAGTGACTATGTGTCCTTAAGAATAATTTTAATGGAATTCAAAATGGTATTTTGATTATTCCTACTACTTCATAAATATTGTACAGTTATGGAAGATGAAGTCATATGATTCTTGATTTTGTGGTTGCAAAGTAAAATGTTAAACTTGCTAAGCTAGTTATACTCACTCTTGCTTAAAATTATATGTTTTCAGCGAAGAGCTATCGGACCGAAGGATCTGGTAAGGACAAGGGCAAGTCCAAGATGGATACATAGTTATCCTTGTAATAGCATAGTACTATTATTGTAATGAATGATATTATGACACCGAACAAATGTAAAGGTAATAAAGAACTTAGGAAGTGATTATTATAATAGAATATTTAGTAAACTTATGCATGTTGTTAAAGTATTCAATTGAATATATGAGTAGACAGTAGTGTTGGTCGCTTTCACGATCACTAAACACGCGCAAGTATACGCTGTCTAACAAGTAATACAGTGATAAGAAAAAGTTGATCCCACGAGGAACTACACCTAAAATATACCAAGCATTGACTTTATATCACTTAAGTCAGGTCTGAACAGAAATAATAGGAAGATTTATAATTAAACTAGTTAACACAAATTAATAAAGCAAGTAAATGGATAAAGATAGGTATCTAAGGTGTTTCAAGCTAAGATCATAATTTCAGCCCACACTAGCATTCTATCGAACACTTGATGTTCTATGTTTCCTCAAATATCATAACCCTCTCTCTTTGGTCTAAATGGTCACGATGAATTATCGACTAAGAACTCACAAGTACTCATACGCCTCTTCTGATGTATGTATGAGCATATCCTCTCTAATCCACCAAAAAGGGAATAGACAGAAAGGAACATCCAAGCTAGGCGAATAACCACACATTCCTATGCAAATTATTACTAGCAAGGAATTAAGCAAAGGTTCTCGATAGGTCACACATGGCATACAGGTATATTCCTATCCTATAGGCAAATCATGCAGTCCATACAGATAATTCATAAACACATGTCAACATATAATGTTCTCAATCTACAATTCATTTCCAACTCTCTTAGATTACCAGACAATCACTAATTCCTTAGCAATTTGAGCAATAAGCATATATATTGAACCACCCATATGGTTCCAACCAAAGACATAAAGAAATTCAATTCAAATAGATAAAGGGTTTCATTACAACCTTAGAGCCAATATTTAGTTCATAGCTAGTAAACTAAATAAAAGTAATAATATATACAACATTTATAACAAAATCAAAGGAAAGGCTAGAGAAGAATAAACTTTGTCAAGGCTTTCTTCAATCTCCAAGAACTCTCTTCAATATGCCTTCCAAAACGTTGTTGCTATGCCGCTCTTGAGCTATAAGGAATCCCCATCTATCCTTACCTATATGTACATACTAAGCTAAGCTAAAGAAACGAAGAAAGTGAAGGAGATGGCTTCCAAGCTTCCTTCTATTCTAGAGTATTCTCTAGAGAGAAAACTCAGATAAAAAGAGTTCTATATATTTGCAGAAGAGGCAGCCAAATGAATATATATATCTCTCTCCAGCTACGAGGTTATTTCCCAAAATATCTTCTGAAAACAGGGGCTGGCACTACAGCGCCAGCATTTTAGCCTTGAGCAGTGCCGCGGCGCTGCAGCGCTGGGTCTAGTCCACCGTCATTAAGTTGGCGCTGCGGCGCCAGTTTGTGAAGCTTTGGGGCGCTGCAACGCTGGGTGACCAGATCTTTTGAAGGCCCTTGGCGCTGCGGTGCCATCTTTATACTGGGAAGCGGCGCTGCGGCGTCTGTAATACCCGAGAATTTCCATATATTATTAAATAAATATATTAATGGAAATGAGAATTTATTTGAATATAAATGATTTTGTGTTATGAGATGAATTAATTCAATTATATATAATTGAATAATTATAATAATTGAGAAATTGGTGGAGTTTGTGATAAACTCGTTGATTGCCTTGTGTGGCACAGTGACGTAATATAAGAATGATTATATTAATTTAAGCGAACAATTAATCTATATTAATTGTTAATCGAAGAATATTAATTAACTGTTATAAAATACTAATGAGGATTGATTAATAATATGTGATTATTATTGCAAGAAACATAATAATAATGAGCAACATGTTTATAAATATAATAAGATTTATATCAAAGTGATAGTTAATCATATAAAGGTTAATTAAATTGTTATGGAGGTTAACAATAATATTGATTGATGTAGGATATGTGTATATTATTAATTAATATTCAATTTATAAGATGAGAAATTATATGTGCACAATTCACAGTTATTACATTATGTGAATCCATGTTAGTATCATTAGAATTACATTGTAACTATAATTGTGGCCTAATTATATAGTATATATACATGTAACATATTTTGGCATAAGTGTTGTGTATATATACAAATTATAGAATGCTGATATATGGCCTTGTTCCAATATAATAATCACTCTCCTTCTCCTTCACGTGTATGGCAAAAAGGCTAAGGCCTATTCTCCCATTCTTCTCCCAAGCTTAGCTAGCAATAATTATATGAGGAGTGGCTCTAATGATGGCTTTCAACAACTATCTACCAACTTCCTCTTATCTAGCATGCAATTCAAATTTCTGTTAGTTTGAAATGGTAGGCAATTGCATTGTCTGTATCTTGTTTTCTCTATAAATATGGCTTCCTTTCTTCCCATTTCACATTGCTGAGATTTTGTTTGAGTTGATAAGTTGAGAGCATATACATATATCAGTATAATAGCATTGTGAGATAGCATCAGCAAGCTTACTCCATAACAGAGGTATAAATCCTCTTCGTGTCTTCATTTTCATTTTTCTGTCAAAAGAACTCCATTGTTGTTTTCTGAGTTTTGTTGAAATTCTTGATTATGCCAAATTGGTTCATGATTGGTTTGTAGAACCCTTATATTGTTGTTATATGAACATACACACATGATGGAACCACTGAATAGTCTTTCATTTCCATTGTTCCTCTTCAATTTCTGTAAATACATGAAATTCGTAAATTAGTTAGAGTTCATGAAATTGGGAATTGATAATTGCTATTGACTGTTATATAAGCATATATGTATGTGGTAGTAAGTTAAACAAGGATAATATCTGGGTAAATCGATGAAATGGGAGGTTTTGGGTCGGTTTTCGCTGCAGTCTGAACCAGAAAACTGCCTCGACGCCGCAGCGCCGCAGCCCGCGCCGCAGCGCCCCACGCGCCGCAGCCCGCGCCGCAGCGCCGCACGCAGCGCCACTCGCGCCGCAGCGCCAGTATTAAGCTACTGTTGCCGCGCCGCAGCGCCAGCCTCTGTGTTCAGTTTTCTGCATTCTGCAACAAAACTGTTATGTACCAATTGTTTGATTTTTGTTTAAACGAGCATGGGAGCATGATTAATACATATATATAAACCTAATGAGGCAATGTAAGCATGTTTTAGTATATTAGCATGCGTGGTTAACCAAACGACACATAGTTTGGAAACGAATTTAAAGTTTCATAAACGACGTTAACATATATGAAGCATGTATACATTCTGACTTTTCGAGCATGTTTATAGGGCCTTGAAATACATGAAAAGCATGTTAACTTACATATGTAGGTTTCATAAAGAAGCATGAAAATGATAGACCTTATTAATGAACTATACTAACAAAGTATAAGCTTTGAACGTGAACGTTGGTATGTTCTGACGAGAATTAGAATTTGACATTTATGGACACATGTTATAGTATTCTTAGACTCATTCATGTGTCATGCATGTATATATACCATGATTAGTTGTCGTGATTAAAGTTTAGCATGAACAAAGCATGTTTTCAAGATAATAACAATGCTAGCTACATATATGCAATACGAGTACTCATGAGCATGACTAATACAAGTTATATGAATATCTTATGTGTTTAAAAGCAATCATGTTAGACCATATGAGTTCGTGTCCTTGAATGGCTTTAAGTATTAACTTAAGAACCTATACCATGTACGATTGGATTTGGAAAAGTTATACAAGCATGAAAGTATCCTTTAAATATGAATACATGCTACGTGATATTATATGATGTTACTTGAACCCGATTTTGACGGTTAACTTAAGGAGATGCCGTAACTTGCTAAAATGAAATATATTTAGTATTGATTGTGGTCTTATGTGATATTAATAATATGCAAGCATGTTTGCTAATTGTTGAGATCTTATATAATATGAGAATGCGTTTAAACTCTAAAGAAGGAATGTTAAGAATAGAAATTATATTCTATATAACTGTGTAGCTAGGTAAAACTTAGCTTATGTGTTGATCGTATATTCAAAGAGAAAATGTGAAGTTAAAGTATATGACTAATGAATATCATATATATACGTAACTGTATTACGATAGGAATTCGAAAGTGTTGATTGCTTTTCGTGGATAAACTACGCTAAAGGCAAGTTCTCTTACTTACACTCTTTTAAAGTGCAAGTATCCTAACCGACGCATTTACTTTATGCAAGGAAATCTATGATTGTGAAAGTTTCCTAACTTATACTCTTTTACTATGCAAGTATCCTATCTTGTGTATTGCGAACTAGTTTCCTATTTAATCGGTTGAATCGAATTAGCACACTTGAACTCTTATTTCATTAAAGCTATTATTCATGTTGAACTTAGTATTGTTCTTGAATATTGTGAAAGTGTCTATGCCATTTGATTCGGCTGGACTTATGTTATTGAAAAGCAACCCAAACTAATTGATTGGTGCGGGATCTTATATTTGACTGAGAAGAACAACCTTCTTTGAAGGGAATATATAATTGTCGGAGAACCGACGTGCACACTTGAGTATGGTTGATTGTTATGCATAACAAGGGTACTTTAGGCTGATCACCTGTTGTACCTGTTTTTGTTGGATTTTCAGTTTATTACTGTCAATTCTAGTAGAAGTTCATAGTCCGTAGTGACTACTCAGTATTCAATTATTTGAAATCTTGAATTGACTTATTATTGAATCATTTTGATATTATCCTGTCCTTAGCGACTGATATTGAGAACTGTTGATATTCTTGTTATTCTTGAACTATCAAATCTTGTTATACCCTTTCGAGAATTGAGAATCTTATTACTCACCCTTATTGTATATTACTTGCTGGGCAATTTGTGCTCATTCTTGCTTTCCCTAAAACATTTCAGTTAAGGCAGAGCATGGTGAACCTTTGGGCGTTGATAAGGGCAAGGGCAAAGCTACCAACTAGCTTATGTCTGTTATGTTTTAAATATATTAATATTGTATGAAGATGATGTAGTAAGACTGGATTTGATTATGTTTAAGCTTAAGTTAGATTATGTAATAAGTCGTTAACTGATATTATTATGTAATCTATTAAGTACTGTAGGTTGCGAGACTTGGGGGAATAATTATAATAAATCATTGTAAATTATTCTAGAATAGATTTTCCGCTGTGATCGTATGATATTTAATTATTATTATTGTGATGTATTACCATGAGCACGTGATGAACCGAATTCGAGAGACCAAGTGGCGGTCCTGGAATTTGGGGGCGTCACAGGTTGGTATCAAAGCCATAGTTATAAACCTTAGGAACGAGTGTCCTTAGACTATAACTTAGGCGAACTTAGAAGTTAGGAAGGAGATAAAACTCATGTAGAGTTTTCCTTGAGAGACTTAGTCTGTTATGAAATGTAACTTCATTCTATACAATGAACTTATATTTTGCTTAACATTCTAATGGAGATGCTATTTCTTGTCTGGTGTTTGTGAGTGTAGGATGGCAGACACAGGGGTACCTAGTAAAGTTGCAGAGGAGGAGCCCAGGGATATACACGTAGTATACGAGGCACCTCTAGAGGCTACACTAGTGCAGGCTGTTGCACCGATCGAGTCCGACGACGAGGACGAGATTGAGATAGAGACTGATCCAGAGGAGGAGCCGATGGAGGATGAGCCAGTAGAGGACTCTGATGAGGCTACTATAGAGGAGCAGATGCTAGGAGAGTATGAGGAGCGGATCGTAGAGTTAGACTGTAGAGTTCAGGAGCTGGAGGCAGAGGCCCACGAGAGAGAGTCTGAGTTCCAGAAGCTGAGGGACGAGGACCACCAGAGGAAGCTGGCTATGCAAGAGTTAGAGGTGGAGATTGCCTACCGTAGGGAGGCAGGGATCCAGATGGGGACTCTATTTCACAGGTCAGTGGCTAGGAATGTAGATTTGGCAGAGAAGCTAGAAGAGGTTGAGCAGAGGGAGCTGAGTGAGAAGACTAAGAAAGAGGCACTCCGTACTCAGCTAGAGTTGGAGGTGATGGATAGGTTACACTTCGAGGAGAAGTGGGAAGCGTCCAATGAGAGAGCTGACGACCTTGAGGACGAGGTCAGGTGCAAGAAGAGAAAGATGAACAAGATGGGGTATATGTTCCGTTCAGCTTTTGAAAGGGTGATTGATGGTGTGTACCACTACCCGGCAGAACAGGGACAGACTCTACATACCTTGAGCCGAGAGCTGGTTGCGTATATAGCACAGTTGGAATACAAGAGCGCAGTGGAGCGCGGGATGATGGGATGAGATTTCCTTAGTCAGTCTAGTGGTAGTAATAGTTGTGTCTTTATGTATTGTATATACTATGTTGTAATCCCGATCTTTTGTGTAAGATGTGGGATGATGATGTAAACCCCGAGTTAGCTTTTGTTAGAGGGGTAGTATGGTAGTAGGATGGTATATTCCCCGTCTTTTGTGATATTAGGGGATATATGTGATAACATTTATAGCAGTATGCTAGGAAAATCATGTAATGAAATGAAATGGCATATGAATATAAATGGAGTTGATTTTCAAAACGTGTTATAAATTTATTCTTTTAGTATTAAAAGAAATACTTAAGTAATATACTTGAATAATAATAAAATAAAATAAAAATTTGATGCAGATAATGCCGCCCAGACGTAGATTGACTGCACCCAAAGAATCCGTTAACAATGAGAGAGAACAAGTAGACCCGATCCAGAAACTGGTAGACTTGTTAGGAGAAGCCTTAAGGGGAAGGACCGTTCGCCCGAACCCTCAGACTGTGCCAGTAACAACCTTTAAAGACTTTAAGAGTGTAGGACCCCCGGAGTTCGAGGGAACTACCGACCCAATCGTCGCACAAACGTGGATCAAAGAGATCGAAAAAGCTTTCACTATAGCTAGCGTAGGCGAAGATCAGAAGACAGTGTTTGCCACGTACATGATGAGGGGAGAAGCGAACTACTGGTGGGAGGCTAATCAACAAAGAGCTGGAGAAGGGATAATAGCTTGGGATAAGTTTAAGACACTGTTCTTCGAGAATTACTTTCCGAAAAGTATGAAGAATAGGATAGAGGTGAAATTCCTAGAGTTAAAACAAGGTGAAATGACGGTGGCGCAATACGCGGCTAGGTTTAACTAACTAGCGCGATTTGCGGAGCACCAAGTTGGTGATGAAGAGAGGAAGGCTAGACGCTTTGAACAAGGGTTGAAGCCATAGCTGTTTAATAAGGTATCAGTTCTTCAAATTGATTCTTTTGCAACATTACTGGAGAAGGCAATCATTGCGGAAGGTGGCAGTGAGGCCTTAAGTCTGTATAACAAAGAAAAGAAAGGAAAGAATACTGGAGGAGAGAATCGTACGGGAGGAAGCAGTAGCGGAGGAAGCAACTTGGGAAAGAGAAAGTGGGAGAACAACAACAACAACAAAAACAACAATAATAATCCATCAGGGAATTTTCGTGGAGGTTTCAAGAAGAGGGCTGAAGGATGCCCGAAGTGTGGGAAGAATCACCAGGGCGAGTGCTGGAAGGGACGTGGCACTTGCTACAACTGCGGACAGGAAGGGCACATCTCGCCCAACTGTTTGAAACCGAAAAAGATACAAGGATGCTTTGCTTGTGGCTCGACGGAGCACCGAATTAAGGACTGCCCAAAGAAGGGAAGTGGCGGGGGTAGTAATCAGCAAGGAGGCAACAAGCTGATGATCGGTGGACCGGCACAATCCAACCGCCCAACCGCCAGAACCTTTAACATGACCGTCCAAGACGCAGTGGCTGCGACGGATGTGGTGTCAGGTATAATCCCAATCAATGATATAAATGCTTATGTATTATTTGATTCGGGTGCCACCTGTTCTTTTGTATCTGAAGAATTTGCTAGTAGACTTAGTACACCTCGAGAACTATTAGAAAATCCTTTGATCATAGAAGTTGCTAATAAGGAAGTGATCCCTGTAGAATACGTTTATCGAAATTATTGCGCAAATATTAGTAAACATGAACTGAGAGTAGACTTGATTCCTATTAGACTGGGAGAATTTGACGTAATACTGGGAATGGATTGGTTGTATAACCATGCTGCGATAATTGACTGTCAGAACAAATGTGTGAACCTTCAGACTCCGAGTAAGTCTAAGGTAGTGTTTTATGGTAGCTCATCGCTTAAGCAATCGTGTTGCGTTACGATGATGCAGGCCAAGAAATTGTTAAGGAAAGGATGTGGAGGATATTTAGCTTACATCGTTGATACTCGGAAGAAGGGAGTAGAAATTAAGGATATATCCGTAGTTAATGAATTTCAAGACGTGTTTCCGGACGATCTGCCTGGTCTTCCGCCAGACAGAGAAATCGAATTCGTAATAGACTTAGCACCGGGAACGGCACCGATTTCGAAAGCTCCATATCGTATGGCGCCAGTAGAAATGAAGGAATTGATGATACAATTACAAGAATTGTTGGATAAGGGTTACATTCGACCGAGTGTTTCTCCTTGGGAAGCACCAGTACTATTCGTTAAGAAGAAGGACGGATCGATGAGGCTCTGTATCGATTATCGAGAATTGAATAGAGTAACGATCAAGAACCGGTATCCGCTACCGAGGATAGAAGACTTATTTGATCAACTGAAGGGAGCAAAGTGTTTCTCAAAGATCGACCTACGAACAGGATATCATCAACTGAAGGTACGGGATGAGGACATACCAAAGACTGCGTTTCGAACCCGTTATGGACACTACAAGTTTTTGGTAATGTCATTCGGATTGACTAATGCTCCGGCAGCATTTATGGACTTGATGAACCGAGTTTTCAAGCCATACTTGGATAAATTTGTAGTGGTTTTTATCGATGACATTTTGATCTACTCAAAGACAGAGGAAGAACACGCCGAACATCTAAAGATTATTTTGGAGGCACTAAGGAAGGAGAAGATGTATGCAAAATTTTCTAAGTGTGAATTTTGGATGGAGAAGGTTCAATTCTTAGGCCACGTGGTGGATAAGAATGGAATCTCTGTAGACCCTGCGAAGGTTGAAGCAGTAAGTAATTGGGAACAACCGAGAACACCGACGGAGGTGAGAAGCTTTCTAGGGTTAGCTGGGTACTATCGAAGATTCATCCAAGATTTTTCTAAGATAGCAACCCCGTTGACCAATTTGACTAGAAAGACGGTGAAATTTGTATGGACCGACAAATGCGAAGAAAGTTTTCAAGAACTGAAAAGGAGATTGAGCGAAACACCTGTGTTATCATTACCAGATGATGCGGGAAATTTTGTGGTGTATAGTGATGCATCGCACAAGGGGCTTGACTGTGTGCTTATGCAACATGGCAAGGTTATTGCATATGCGTCATGACAATTGAAGGATTACGAAAAACGATACCCTACTCACGACTTAGAGTTAGCGGCAGTAGTTTTTGCGTTAAAGATATGGAGACATTATCTATACGGAGAAAAATGTGAGATATACACGGACCACAAAAGTCTGAAATATATCTTCACACAGAAGGAGTTAAACATGCGGCAGAGAAGGTGGTTAGAATTAATCAAAGACTATGACTGCGATATTCTTTATCACCCGGGAAAGGCAAATGTGGTTGCCGACGCTCTGAGCAGGAAAGGAAGGGAGAAGTTGTTTAATTTGACGACTCAGGAAGAGTTGATAAGAGAGATGGAGAAATTGAAGATAGAAGTGAAAGGACCAGAAAAGTCTGGTGAGAAGTTAATTGTAATGGAAGCTTGTCCGACGTTGTTGAATAGAGTAAAGGAAGCTCAGGAAAAGGATGAAGAGTGTGAGAAAATCCGAAAGAGGATCACAGAAAATGAGGAAGAAAAATTTCGAATGGATAAAGATGGTATTTTGAGATTTGAAGGGAGAGTGTGGGTACCAGCGGTAACCGAGTTGAGGGAAGAGATTTTGCACGAGGCACACAATACGATATATTCCGTTCATCCGGGAGGCACAAAGATGTACCAAGATCTAAGGCAACATTTTTGGTGGCCCAATTTGAAACGGGAAGTCGCGGAGTGCGTCAGTAGATGCTTGACTTGCCAACGCGTTAAAGCAGAGCATCAGTGGCCGAGTGGTTTACTACAACCGTTAGAAATACCAGAGTGGAAATGGGAGCATATTACCATGGACTTCGTGGTAGGACTTCCAGTTACACAGAAAGGTTATGATGCTATTTGGGTTATCGTGGATCGACTAACGAAGACCGCACACTTTCTACCAATCAAGATCCGCTACAGTTTGAACCAATTAGCAAGCCTATATGTAAAAGAAATTATTTCACGACATGGAGTGCCGGTGTCAATTGTCTCTGATCGAGATCCGCGCTTCACGTCCAATTTTTGGAAGAGTTTGCAGGAAAGAATGGGAACGCAGTTGAGGTTGAGTACAGCTTATCATCCTCAAACAGACGGACAAAGTGAGCGAACAATACAAACGCTAGAAGACATGCTTAGGACTTGCGTGATGGATTTTAAGGGAAATTGGGACGACCACCTACCCTTAGTAGAATTCGCATATAATAATAGCTACCATGCGAGTATTGGCATGCCATCGTACGAAGCTCTTTATGGGAGAAAGTGCAGAACGCCGTTATGTTGGGACGAAGTCGGAGAACGACGAATACTCGGACCAGAGTTAGTTCAACAAACCGCAGACGTGGTGACAGTGATAAGAGCCAGACTTGTAGCAGCTCAAGATCGCCAGAAGAAATACGCAGATTTGCATCGGCAGGACCGAGACTTCAAAGTCGGCAGTTTCATATTCTTGAAGGTATCTCCATGGAAGGGAAAAATCCGTTTCGGCAAGAAAGGAAAATTGAGTCCAAGATTCATAGGACCGTTCGAGATACTGAAGCGAGTGGGCGAAGTGGCATACAAAGTTGCGTTACCACCCGAGTTGGAGCATATCCACAACGTGTTCCACATTTCCGTGTTGCGACCGTACAAGGCCGACTACAAGCACGTGATTTCTTACGAGCCCATTCAAGTGGAGAAGAACTTGGCGTATGAAGAAATTCCTGTCCAAATATTAGATAGGAAAGAACAAACTTTGAGAAATAAAGTTATTTCATCTGTAAAAGTACTTTGGCGTAACCACGATGTCGAGGAGGCAACGTGGGAGTTAGAAGATAGGATGATGAGGGACTATCCCCATCTATTTGTGTAACCTTGTAGCAATTCCGGGACGGAATTTTTATAAGGGGGGGAGGATGTAATACCCGAGAATTTCCATATATTATTAAATAAATATATTAATGGAAATGAGAATTTATTTGAATATAAATGATTTTATGTTATGAGATGAATTAATTCAATTATATATAATTGAATAATTATAATAATTGAGAAATTGGTGGAGTTTGTGATAAACTCGTTGATTGCCTTGTGTGGCACAGTGACGTAATATAAGAATGATTATATTAATTTAAGCGAACAATTAATCTATATTAATTGTTAATCGAAGAATATTAATTAACTGTTATAAAATACTAATGAGGATTGATTAATAATATGTGATTATTATTGCAAGAAACATAATAATAATGAGCAACATGTTTATAAATATAATAAGATTTATATCAAAGTGATAGTTAATCATATAAAGGTTAATTAAATTGTTATGGAGGTTAACAATTATATTGATTGATGTAGGATATGTGTATATTATTAATTAATATTCAATTTATAAGATGAGAAATTATATGTGCACAATTCACAGTTATTACATTATGTGAATCCATGTTAGTATCATTAGAATTACATTGTAACTATAATTGTGGCCTAATTATATAGTATATATACATGTAACATATTTTGGCATAAGTGTTGTGTATATATACAAATTATAGAATGCTGATATATGGCCTTGTTCCAATATAATAATCACTCTCCTTCTCCTTCACGTGTATGGCAAAAAGGCTAAGGCCTATTCTCCCATTCTTCTCCCAAGCTTAGCTAGCAATAATTATATGAGGAGTGGCTCTAATGATGGCTTTCAACAACTATCTACCAACTTCCTCTTATCTAGCATGCAATTCAAATTTCTGTTAGTTTGAAATGGTAGGCAATTGCATTGTCTGTATCTTGTTTTCTCTATAAATATGGCTTCCTTTCTTCCCATTTCACATTGCTGAGATTTTGTTTGAGTTGATAAGTTGAGAGCATATACATATATCAGTATAATAGCATTGTGAGATAGCATCAGCAAGCTTACTCCATAACAGAGGTATAAATCATCTTCGTGTCTTCATTTTCATTTTTCTGTCAAAAGAACTCCATTGTTGTTTTCTGAGTTTTGTTGAAATTCTTGATTATGCCAAATTGGTTCATGATTGGTTTGTAAAACCCTTATATTGTTGTTATATGAACATACACACATGATGGAACCACTGAATAGTCTTTCATTTCCATTGTTCCTCTTCAATTTCTGTAAATACATGAAATTCGTAAATTAGTTAGAGTTCATGAAATTGGGAATTGATAATTGCTATTGACTGTTATATAAGCATATATGTATGTGGTAGTAAGTTAAACAAGGATAATATCTGGGTAAATCGATGAAATGGGAGGTTTTGGGTCGGTTTTCGCTGCAGTCTGAACCAGAAAACTGCCTCGACGCCGCAGCGCCGCAGCCCGCGCCGCAGCCCGCGCCGCAGCGCCGCACGCAGCGCCACTCGCGCCGCAGTGCCAGTATTAAGCTACTGTTGCCGCGCCGCAGCGCCAGCCTCTGTGTTCAGTTTTCTGCATTCTGCAACAAAACTGTTATGTACCAATTGTTTGATTTTTGTTTAAACGAGCATGGGAGCATGATTAATACATATATATAAACCTAATGAGGCAATGTAAGCATGTTTTAGTATATTAGCATGCGTGGTTAACCAAACGACACATAGTTTGGAAACGAATTTAAAGTTTCATAAACGACGTTAACATATATGTAGCATGTATACATTCTGACTTTTCGAGCATGTTTATAGGGCCTTGAAATACATGAAAAGCATGTTAACTTACATATGTAGGTTTCATAAGGAAGCATGAAAATGATAGACCTTATTAATGAACTATACTAACAAAGTATAAGCTTTGAACGTGAACGTTGGTATGTTATGACGAGAATTAGAATTTGACATTTATGGACACATGTGATAGTATTCTTAGACTCATTCATGTGTCATGCATGTATATATACCATGATTAGTTGCCGTGATTAAAGTTTAGCATGAACAAAGCATGTTTTCAAGATAATAACAATGCTAGCTACATATATGCAATACGAGTACTCATGAGCATGACTAATACAAGTTATATGAATATCTTATGTGTTTAAAAGCAATCATGTTAGACCATATGAGTTCGTGTCCTTGAATGGCTTTAAGTATTAACTTAAGAACCTATACCATGTACGATTGGATTTGGAAAAGTTATACAAGCATGAAAGTATCCTTTAAATATGAATACATGCTACGTGATATTATATGATGTTACTTGAACCCGATTTTGACGGTTAACTTAAGGAGATGCCGTAACTTGCTAAAATGAAATATATTTAGTATTGATTGTGGTCTTATGTGATATTAATAATATGCAAGCATGTTTGCTAATTGTTGAGATCTTATATAATATGAGAATGCGTTTAAACTCTAAAGAAGGAATGTTAAGAATAGAAATTATATTCTATATAACTGTGTAGCTAGGTAAAACTTAGCTTATGTGTTGATCGTATATTCAAAGAGAAAATGTGAAGTTAAAGTATATGACTAATGAATATCATATATATACGTAACTGTATTACGATAGGAATTCGAAAGTGTTGATTGCTTTTCGTGGATAAACTACGCTAAAGGCAAGTTCTCTTACTTACACTCTTTTAAAGTGCAAGTATCCTAACCGACGCATTTACTTTATGCAAGGAAATCTATGATTGTGAAAGTTTCCTAACTTATACTCTTTTACTATGCAAGTATCCTATCTTGTGTATTGCGAACTAGTTTCCTATTTAATCGGTTGAATCGAATTAGCACACTTGAACTCTTATTTCATTAAAGCTATTATTCATGTTGAACTTAGTATTGTTCTTGAATATTGTGAAAGTGTCTATGCCATTTGATTCGGCTGGACTTATGTTATTGAAAAGCAACCCAAACTAATTGATTGGTGCGGGATCTTATATTTGACTGAGAAGAACAACCTTCTTTGAAGGGAATATATAATTGTCGGAGAACCGACGTGCACACTTGAGTATGGTTGATTGTTATGCATAACAAGGGTACTTTAGGCTGATCACCTGTTGTACCTGTTTTTGTTGGATTTTCAGTTTATTACTGTCAATTCTAGTAGAAGTTCATAGTTCGTACTGACTACTCAGTATTCAATTATTTGAAATCTTGAATTGACTTATTATTGAATCATATTGATATTATCCTGTCCTTAGCGACTGATATTGAGAACTGTTGATATTCTTGTTATTCTTGAACTATCAAATCTTGTTATACCCTTTCGAGAATTGAGAATCTTATTACTCACCCTTATTGTATATTACTTGCTGGGCAATTTGTGCTCATTCTTGCTTTCCCTAAAACATTTCAGTTAAGGCAGAGCATGGCGAACCTTCGGGCGTTGATAAGGGCAAGGGCAAAGCTACCAACTAGCTTATGTCTGTTATGTTTTAAATATATTAATATTGTATGAAGATGATGTAGTAAGACTGGATTTGATTATGTTTAAGCTTAAGTTAGATTATGTAATAAGTCGTTAACTGATATTATTATGTAATTTATTAAGTACTGTAGGTTGCGAGACTTGGGGGAATAATTATAATAAATCATTGTAAATTATTCTAGAATAGATTTTCCGCTGTGATCGTATGATATTTAATTATTATTATTGTGATGTATTACCATGAGCACGTGATGAACCGAATTCGAGAGACCAAGTGGCGGTCCTGAAATTTGGGGGCGTCACAGCGTCGTGTCGAGCAAAATGACCTTCTTGCCCCTGAAAGCTAGAAATGACCTGTAAACTCCTACAAAATATATATTAATCAAAGTAATAACAAACAATATAAAAGAAATATAACATAATAAAAACAAGCATTTTCTTAAGTATAAAAGTAGTCGATTCGCGGGCATAAATCCCATTTATCAAATACCCCCAAACTTAAGTCTTTGCTTGTCCTCAAGCAAAAATATGATAAACATACTATAAAAAGTAACTATACTACGAATCAGACTAACTACTATGTACCTGCATTATGGCCTCAAGGATAGGAATATCAATTTCAAAATAGAAGCAAAGCAATAAAGACGGCTCGATCAAATCTCTCGTTTAAACTGCTACTGATCCATGTCTATGTGTGCTTGTATACCAACTACTCTAATCAACTATAATTCAAAAGCATAGACAAATTGCACAAAGGAAAATTCCTACTTAATACGCTCAAGCTACGTCAAGAATTCAGATTAAGACACAAATACAAGAACAAACCACCCGACATTAGCATAATCGGCTAGACTTGACTTGTGCAAAATTCGACTATCTTAGGCTAAGTTACCCATGTAATGAATTTTTGATCAGTGGCTCCCAAGCCAGAAGGCTTTAGGGAACTGGGCGTAGAACACCCCTCAGAATCTAATAATTCAAGAAAAACTAGCCACATAGCCAAACTTAAGCCAAACTAGAATTTTCTTTTTCGTTATAATTATCAAGGCAATCATAAGCATGACCGTGCAATGTTTAATCACATTAGTCTATTCAGAGTCACCCATGTAGTGAGGTTTTGATCAATGGCTCCCAAACTAAATGGCTTTAGGGCATTAGGTGTAAAACATCCCTAAGGATCTATTAACTCGAGTAACTAAGGCCACGTAATCAAACTTGGCCAACTCAGGTTATCAACTTATTAATCATTTTTATTAGACCTTGAATGTGTCCGAACTTGCATAAGGATCTAACTCTTACTACATCGATTCACTTAAGTTTGCAAGAGCTAAAGAAAAAATTTTCCTAATAAATTACCAATTAAGTACAAATGAAACATAACTAATTATCACAGTTGGTACGTGCTCAAAAGGTATCAAGGATCAACAGCAGTATTCACTAGAAAGCAATCTAAGATTCATTCATACTTGCTTGACCATTTTGACAAAGCCATAACACACATATCATTGGCCATAATCAAAAAAGTTTACTAAATATAACCCTCCAATCATATAAACTGTTAAAAATAGGGTTCTAAAGTAACATGGATACTATCATAGCACAAAAAGATAGATAAATATCTATTTATACTAATAAAAATGTAACATGGATAGAAATAAGTAATAAACATTCCACAATAATCCATGCATCCAAAAACTAATAATATTATCCATAACTGCAAGTTATATAACTTTGTAGCTCAAAAATACTAACAAAACAAAAATAATCGTGCTAATAGCATCCTAACATAATATCAAAAATAGATAAAGGAAAGCTGATAAACCTGCTACACCCCCAAACTTGAGATGTCCAATGCCCTCATTGGCTGAGTATGGAGAAAGGAGGTGCTATGTTGCGTCCTCATCAAGGATCCTTAGTAGGTGGAGATGGTGGTAGGAAGGGTGGGAAAACAGGGGACTCTAGAAATTGATAGAATGAGCCAAGATTCTCGCCTCCATATAATGTGTAAATTCCCTCTATAGTGTTGGCGAGCCCAGCCTGATACTGCATTATAATATCTTATCTTTGTGCGAGCGCAGCTATGTGCCTCTCCTGTCTCTGAGCAGTCTCAGCCTGGCTCCGCTGCAAGAGGGTGACAGAAGAAAGAATGCCAACTTCTGGCCCCTGTGAAGAAGACCCTGTCTCTGGCCCTTGAGAAGTTCCAGCCTCAGTTTTAATAAGCGGTGGAGAAAATAGCCCACAAATAACTGACATGGGCGGCACTGTGATCTCATCTAATCCCCAACGAATCCCTGCTCACATGCATAACCGGGTGATCAATGACAGATGTGGAAGTTTGGAAGACTTGTTAGTAATGATCACCCAAAGGATAGACTCCTGAATAATAACTCCAATGTCAATGTCCAATCCTGTAACAATATCGAACATCAGGATTGCTTGCTCTCTCGTCACGTCGCTAAGATGGCGAGTAGGCAACAGCTTGGCACATAGAAAACTATACCAAGCCTTCTGAGCGGGATTAAGTGCGTGATGTGGGGAGTTAATCTCTTCACCCGATAAAGCACAGACTGTCCATGTTGTCCCGGGTATGCAGAGTCGCTTGACAATAGCATTTAACTCATAACTGCGACTTCTCGGGTGGCGGTAGTCCATGCCATCATAGTTCTTCGTCCCGAAATAAGCATTGATAGTTTGACTATCGTACGCCACTTGTTGCCCTCGGACCTTAACCACAGCTGGACCTTAGGTGCTAGCATTTGCATAAAACTCATGAACCACTGGAATGACGGCCGACTCCGGTTGTTTAGTGAAGTTCATCCATTTTTGCTCAGTAATCATCGCTCGTAAGTCGCCGTCTTGAGCATGGTCCTGCCAAAACCCTCGCTTAGGCACTAGGTTTCTTGTGACGAAGTCGTACCTGTACCTATCCCATGCCTCTTCGTTGACGAACTTGGACCCAATGTTAAGCCTATGGCGCCTGGTAGTCATTTTCAGAATTTCAAGAAAAAGTCCCAACAAAAACCAAGTTAATGGCCCAACTAAATTTCAATGCACGACTCCATTTGAAGACTACAATGCAAACCCCCTTGAAAACCCAGCAATTGTGCGCTGAATAGAGCCAGAAATCCTTCCAAAACTCTTTGAGGAATTTTGTCGAACACCTTGCGTGCGCAACTCAATTCTACTCTGACAGCCCTTTGTTTGTACTAGCTTTAAATCCAAATTTCCTTAAGTGGAAATTCAACAACCCAAGCAGAAGAAAAAGAAAGCCCAAAAAAAGTACATAAAGAAAAACCCAACTCAATAGCCTTGTAAAAAGAAATTCCAATGTACCTTAAGATTAGAGAACTCGAGGTTGACAACCCTTGAATGGAGATCTCTGTTGATGCTATTGAAGAACCACAATCAAAATTTGGGGCATACATTAGCGAATTGATTTGTTGTTGAGTGGGAGAAATTGTGCTTTGGAAATCTCTTGGAGGGGCTAGGGCTGTTCTGTCAAGCAAATGACAGAGAATGTCTTAAAACTGCCGAGTTTGGCTATTTTTAGAAATAGATTTTCGCTACCGGCGCTGCTGCGTTGGCTTTTGTTCCTTGTCTGGCTCTGTAGTGCTAGGCATGCAGGGCTTCAGAATTGATTTGGCGGCGCTGACTTGCCTTCATTTGGTGGCGCTGTAGCGTTATATGGGTAGGGATCCTGGATTATCTTGGAACTGCGGCGCTGGCTTTAGGCCAAATACTAGCGCTGCGGCGCCAGTTCTACAACTTTGAAAATTTTTACAACTTTCCTGCACCATAAATGACAACCTATTAGCACACAACACAAAATGTTATCTAAAAACTACAGACTTCTATAACAAACATATATACAGACCACGCTACTATCAAAAACGTGGAGATAACTACTAAGTTACTAAATTACTATAAATCGGAGAAAAAGTAATATTCATAAATCATAAAGAAAAAGGTAGAGAAGTGATACTGAGATGGGGTTAGCCTCCCCATCGAGCGCTTGTTTTACAGTCGACAGCAAGACTCTTCACGCTACTTTCAATCTGGCTCATAAGCAAAGAAAACCTTTTCATGCCGCCTCTTGCTCTTTTCTTTGATTTGTCCGACGGACATGGCCAATTGGCGAGCCTCGAACTTCACTTCATCCATTGGCACGAAAAATCGTTCCAAACTAAACTTATCCACTAATTCACCTCTTTTATCAAAATGGAAGCGTTCTTCGTACAAAAATGAGTCTTTAGGGATTGCAACAGTTCTGAGAGTGATTTTAGCATCCTTTTCATTGTTGACCATACACTCTCTTGTGATCATCTCTATCTCTACCTTAGAATTCTTCGATTGGTCCATAGCCACTTCAACCTCACCGTCAATGACTTCGTGAGACTCATCATCTTTTCCTTGCGTATCCACTCTGCAATGCTCTCTGGCCTCCTCGTTGTGATCAGTAACGGGTGGTAGATTACTTTGCGGCGGATTCAGGACAGCTTCGACAAGTTACCCCATTTGTCTCTGGAGGTACCGCAATGATGCTTCTTGGTTTGTCATTCGAACTTCATTCTGCTCTATGAATTTGGATAGGAAATCCTCTATCCTTCTCTGTTCTTCATACTTAAAGGTCATGGAAAGAACCTCCTCCAAATTAGAAGCATACTCAATCAGCGACGGAGATTAATATTCAAAATCTGTTGGGTAGGAAACATTTTGATCATAGTACTGTTCTTAATTGTAGTCCCAATAGTGTGGATACTCTTGGTAGTCTAGATGAAAGTAAGTCGGTTCATTGTTAGCTTGATCCTGACAGTAGGCATTCTGAGGAGATTGACACTCGAAATCATTAGCGCATCTTGAGAGATTTGCTATTTGTTCGTGCAACCGCTCAAGTGTTCCTTCCGAACTTGGTTGTGTCGTCCTCTCAAAAGACCATTGAAAGTTATGCTCATCCATAACTGAGAGTACTCAAAAACAAAAACCAATTAAATGCAACTATATGAATATATACAAGTTCAAAGCAAGACAAAATTGATTGAAATCAATTTTGGACAATAATAGAATAAATAGTTTCCCAGCAACGGCGCCAAAAACTTGTTGGTCGCTTTCGCAATCACTAAACACGCGCAAGTATATGGGGTCTAACAAGTAATACAGTGATAAGAAAAAGTCGATCCCACGAGGAACTACGCCTAAAATATACCAAGCATTGACTTTATATCGCTTAAGTCAGGTCTGAAAAGAAATAATAGGAAAATTTGTAATTAAACTAGTTAAAACTAATTAACAAAGCAAGTAAATGGATAAAGATAGGTATCAAAGGTGTTTCAAGTTAAGATCATAATTTCACCCCACACTAGTATTCTGTCGAACACTTGATGTGCTATGTTTCATCAATTATCATAACCCTTTCTCTTTGGTCTAAATGGTCACGACGAATTTTCGACCAAGAACTCACAAGTACTCATACGCCTCTTCTGAGGTATGTATGAGCATATCCTCTCTAATCCACCCAAAATGGGATAGACAGAAAGGAACATCCAAGCTAGGTGAATAACCACACATTCCTATACAAATTATCCCTAGCAAAGGTTCTCGATAGGTCACACATGGCATACAGTTATATTCCTATCCTATAGGCAAATTATGCAGTCTATACAGATAATTCATAAACACATGCCAATATATAATGGTCTCAATCTACAATTCATTTCCAATTCTCATAGATTATCAGACAATCACTAATTCCTTAGCAATTTGAGCAATAAGCATATATATTGAACCAACCTATATGGTGCCAACCAAAGAGATAAAGAAATTCAAATCAAATAGACAAAGGGTTTCATTAAAATCTTAGAGCCAATATTTAGTTCATAGCTAGTAAACTAAACAAAAGTAATAACATATACAACATTTATAACAAAATCAAAGGAAAGACTAGAGAAGAATAAACTTTGTCAAGGCTTTCTTCAATCTCCAAGAACTCTCTTCAATATGCCTTCCAAAACGTTGTTGCTATGCCGCTCTTGAGCTCCAAGGAATCCCCATCTATCCCTACCTATATGTACAAACTAAGCTAAGCTAAAGAAACAAAGAAAGTGAAGGAAATGGCTTCCAAGCTTCCTTCTATTCTAGAGTATTCTCTATAGAGAAAACTCAGATAAAAGGAGTTCTATATATCTGTAAAAGAGGCAGCCAAATGAATATATATATCTCTTTCCAGCTGCTAGGTTATTTTCCAAAATATCTTCTGAAAAACAAAGGCTGGCGTTGTGGTGCCAACATTTTAGCCTTGGGCGGCACGGCGGCACAGCGGCACGGCGGCGCGACAGCGCTGCAGCGCTGGGTCTAGTCCATCGTTATTAAGTTGGTGCTGCGGCACCAATTTGTGAAGATTTGGGCACTGTAGCACTGGGTGACCAGATCTTTTAAAGACCCTTGGTGCTGTGACGCCAACTTTATACTGGGAAGCAGCGCTGCAGCGCTGTAGCGCTGCGGCGCCGTGTTGAGCAAAATAACCTTCTTGCCCCTGAAAGCTGGAAATAACCTATAAACTCCTACAAAATATATATTAATCAAAGTAATAACAAAATAATATAAAAGCAATATAACATAATAAAAACAAGCATTTTCTTAAGTATAAAAGTAGTCGATTCGCGGGCATAAATCCCACTTATCAAGTAGCACCGTGTAGCACCATATCCAGGGTTTTAAGGTACCCAAATTTGGAGGCGTCACAGGTTGGTATCAAAGCCTTAGGTTATAAAACTTAAAGGGGAAAACCTTAGGCTATAACCTTGAGATGAGAAGTAAAAGTTAGAAGTAAATAAACTCGGGTAGAGTTTCAAAGAAGAAAGTAACCTTAAACATATTAAACGTGATATGTGTTTATAATATCTTGATTGTATACTAATCAAGTTATTTGTGTCTTATTGTAGATGTCAGGAGATATGGCTATGTATAGCGAAGTTAGTGAAGAATCTGTCAACATTATAGAGAATGCACCAATGCCAATAGCAGAGGTGTCTATAGTGAATATAGAAGAGACTGATCTAGAAGAGGAGGATCCGTCTGAGGATGCTGATAACTTTGACTATGCCACTTTATTTGATGGTATGTCGGAAGAGAAAGTGGGAGGTGGTATCCTTTAATTCGGTACTACCTATGAAGGAGGAGGAGATAACACCTGCGGAGTCTATGAAGGCTCTATTCATGGAAGTATTACAAAGAAATGTCCAACTAAGTAAAGAGGCTCGTGACCTGAAGCAAGAGGTTTACGACGTCCAGGAGGACAAGGAAGACATGGAGGTCTTCTGGGAAGTCGAGCATGACGAGAGAGTGCTGGCAAAGGATAAAGTCTAGGACCTAAAGCTTGAGGTCCAACATCTAAAAGCTGAGCTTCTGAACAAGAAGCAAAATATAAGCCGAATGTCTTATATACATAGGAGTTCGCACGAGGATTACTAGCAACAGATTACTGAGTATCCTGTGGAGGAGGGACAGACTCGACATACTATTAACTGGGATATTGTGGCCAGTATGGCCGAAGAAAATTACAACAATACCGTTAAGCAGATATAGTCTAGTTAGTTTAGCTATGTAAATATTGTGTAGCTAGTAGTGATGTAAAACCCTCTTTTGTATAATCAAAGGGTAGTTTGTTGTAAATCCCAATTTTTGGCAAGCAATTTTGGGATAGTATTGTAAATGGCTATGGCCATGTAATGAAGAACGTTTGTTATATTATACTACAAGAAGAAGCATTTTAATATAAGAATTTTATTGAAATGCTTGGCAATGTGTTTTTGTTATTATTAATTATGAAAAATAATAACCAACAGAAAGAAGTAACGAAACTTTATTTACGTTAACAGGAAAATGCCGCCGAAAAGGCAACAGATAACTCGACAAATAGAGCCACATAATATGGAGGAAGAAGGGGTTCTGAATACCCCAATGCAGGAATTTATCACCTTAATGACTGCAGCCTTTAAAGAGGCTGGAGGAGGTGTAAGAATAAATCATGGGTAATAATTGGTACTACCTTTAAGGATTTTAAAAGCGTAGGTCCGCTGGAGTTAAGAGGAACTACGGATCCTATCGCTGCCCAAGCTTGGGTGAAAGAAATCGAGAACGCATTTGTGATAACAAATGTCCGAGAAGAGCAAAAGATTCCTTTTGCTACATACCTGATGAAAGAAGAGGCCTACTTCTGGCTGGAGGCGAACCAGGGTAGGGCCGAGCTAGAAAACGCTACGTGGGAAAGGTTTAAGAAGATTTTCTTCGAGAACTATTTTCCCACAAGTATGAAAAGTAAGATGGAAGTCCAGTTCCTAGAGTTTAAACAGGGGGATATGACCGTTTCCCAATATTCTGCCAAGTTCAATGAACTGGCGAGGTTTGCGCCACATCAAGTGGACATAGAGGCGAGAAAAGCAAGGACGTCTGAGCTAGGGTTGAAACCTTAGCTCTATAATTGAGTTTTCATTTTCCAAAGTGAAATCTTTGGCGCGGTATCGGAAAAGGCAATCATAGCCGAGGGTGGTAGCGAGGCTTTGAGCCTGTACTAAAAGGAAAAGAAAAATAAGAATAAATTTGACGGATGAGTCAAATTAGAGGGAGTAAGCGGTAGCGGTAGTGCGCCGAAGCGGAAGGTGTTCAACTGGAGAAATACCAGAGTGAAGTAAGGTGATCTTAAGAGAAGGATCGAGGTGTGCAAAATATGTGGGAAGGTTCATCTTGGAGTCCGTCGCATAGGTAAAATGGTATGTTACCGTTGTGGACAGGAAGGGCACATCTCACCTAACTGTCCCAACCTTAAGAAGGGTTTGGCATGTTTTGCATGTGGGTCCATGGACCACATTGCAAGGAACTATCCGAAGAAGGGGTCGGACGGTGGGAAGGGGGCTAGTGTTAGTAAGCTAGCGATTGGTGGCCCTGTACAACAGGGTAGTCCAATGGCCCGTACTTTTAATATGACGGTCCAGGATGCGGTGGCATCGAGCTATATCGTAGCAAGTATTATCCCGGTCAACGATAAAATGCATATGTGTTGTTTGATTCAGGTGCTACTTGTTTGTTTATAGCATGTGAATTTGCTAAATAGTTAGGGTTACTCCCTGAAAAACTTGTAATACCTTCGAATGTTAAGGCAGAAAATGAAGAAATAATTCCTGTTAATTTTATTCATATGAATTGTTGTGTAGACATAAGAGGTAACAAATTATCGGTAGATCTTATACCGATAAAGTTGGGGGAATTCGATGTAATTCTCAGAATGGATTGGTTGGTTAACCATAGGGCGATTATTGATTGCCAAAAGAAAAGTGTAAACCTTCAGATTTCTAAGAAACCCAAGGTAGTGTTCTATGGTAGTAAATCACCGGGACGCTCTTGTTGTCTAACCATGACGCAAGCTAGAAAGTTGTTGAGGAAAGGATGTGTAGGTTACTTGTGTCATGATGTTGATACCCAGCGAGTGGGTGTAACAAACGAGAATTTGGTATTTTAATTTTAAATATTTATTGAATTAAATAAATATTTTAATTGATTTATTTATTGAGTGAATAAATAATTGATGTTTAAGTAATTTTGTGATGAAGTTCTAGTTTAATTAGATAACTAAGTTAGATAAATATTATGTGGTATTTGATAATGAGGATATAATAATTTAATTTAAATAATTAAATTAGAGATTTACTAATTTGTTACATGAAATTATGACTAATGAGTAAATTGTAATTGTGTATCAACTTAATTTATGTGGCAATTTTATTGAATGAATGGATGTTAGCTTTTATTTAATTAAATTGGAATGGTGGGATTTAATTAAATAAAGTGTGACATTTAAATTATGTAGTAAAAATAGTTATTAAAATAAATTAAAAGGGTTTTAATTCTGTTTTACCAAACAAGGCCCTTAAATCTGTTTTAATGTAGTTTTACCAAACAAAACCTTAGTTCCTAAAAATCTATTTTTAAATTAAAGGGTTTTTGCCAAACAAGCCTTGTGGCTTTTGATTTTCAAAAGTTAGTAACTGATATATATATATATATATATATATATATATTTATATTTATATATATATATATATATAATAGATTTATTCAGTTATTATATAGTTATATACATATTATATCTATATGTCAGTTTTAAACTACGTTAAGTTAGAAAGTTAGAATAACAGAGTAAGGAGAGAGCGGAGAAATAGAAGAGAGAAAAGAGAGAGTAGAGAAAGAAAGAAAGAAAAACTCTGAGAAATCTAAGATCATCATCATCTTCTTCCTCTAACATCAAAGGTAGCAATCTAAACTCTGTAGTTGTTAAATTATGTTTTTATTTTCTTCATATTTTCACTTCTCTGTGATCATAGCTTTCATGAGAATTCATGTAAACATGAGTTATACATATGGTTTGTGTTATAAATTATTTATATATGATTTGTATGAGTGTTTGAATTGCTCAATTCATGTAAATGTGATGAACATGAAGAAATCATGTTCATAGCAATTTTCAGTGAACTATTTTGAAAAATAGTTTCTTTAATATTAAAATTGATGTTTAATTCATGCTATGTAATATAAATTGAGTTTAGATTATAATAATATGTTAAGAAACAAAATTAATATTATTTAAATTATGTGATTTGGTTTAAAAACAAACTCACATTGTTTATTTTCTTCAAGAACACTTAACAATGGTGTTTTCTTCAAAATCATAAAATTAAAGGTTTATAATCATGTGTTGTGAGGTTTATAAATGTTAAATCATGTTAGAAGCATAAAATTATGTTTTTATAAAACTTTATATGCATTATGTGGTCTAATTTCTAAGTTTGTTGCAAGAAAATAAGTCAAATTGGCTTTTTCCTACACAGTTCGCGAGGCTGTCTGCGTCTGACTGTGACGTTGCGCCGCAGAGCCAGTTCTGTGAGTAAATTGGGCACTGCAACGCCACTGCAGAGTCAAGTGATGTGGCACGGCTTGGCAGCTCCAATTCTAAGTATAACTGGAGCGCTGCAGCACCGAGCTCAGTTGCTTGGTGACGTGGCAGCGCTGCAGCACCGTCTGCAGTGTGTTGTGTGGCGCTGCAGTGCCAACAGTGCAATTTGGCCAGAAAATTATTTTTAACTGTACAATTTTTTTAGAATGATGATGTAATAAATATAGAAGCATGTTAATAAAATTATATTCCAATTGGACAGTATTGAATTATATTTTTAAATATGAAATGTATAATTTAAATTATAATTTGATTAATTATAATTTAATTAATGTCAATGTATGATTTAATATTATAAGTTGATTATAACTTTATTAATTTTTTAGTTTAATGAGAATATGTGGTTTGATTATATTATGTGATAATTAGTGATTGAACGTAATAATTAAATATTAATGAGTTAACCTAGATGAGTTAACTAAGGATGTGAATTAGCTATACGGTAACTAATTTATGTTACTATTTTTAATTACGTGTACGTAGGATAATTGTGGAACAGGTTAATAATAGCTAGCTTGCGCTCGAGACAAATTATTCTATCCTTTCTTGTTATATTCATGCAAGTTATTTTATTCTCTATAATTTTCATATTGAGCAAATATCTTATTGAAGTTCATTATTGAATTAATGTAACCTTGACTTAGATGTTCAAGCAAGGTTCTATTGAATCTTTCAAATGCTTTAAGTTTATTTCTAAAGAATGACTATTGAATATAAAGTCTATTGTTATGACTCATAGTTGTTTCATAATTCTTTTATTATTGAACTCTTAATTATTGTAAGTTGATTCAACTACTCTTTAGTTAATGATAGTGGAACTCTAAATTACCCTTGGAGCTTATCCAAACCAAACTTTCATTGGTGCAGACTCGTTAATTAAAACTGAGATGAACAACCCTAGTAATAGGGGATTACCATGCGAAAGCGTTAAGATATTTGTGCACAATACATGGTATGAAGGGCTGATCCCGCTAAGTACGAGTTAAGAGTCCATATAGTCTAACAACTGTTAAAGGTTTAAATAGAAATGTTTATAACCTGGGACATAGTTCGAGGTCTTATGACCCTCAAAAAGAATTCTAAATTCTATATTCAAATCTTAATTATCGATGATAGAAATATTATTCATTTCAGTTGAAGTTATTCAGTAATATGTCAGCACTATTGATTGTTATTTCTAGTGAGTTTTTGTTTGCTCAATCTTGCATTTATATAACCGTTGCAGCAAAAGTTGAGAGAGTCGACGAACCGTCAACTAGAAAGGGCAAAGGCAAGATGAACAAGTGAAGACTTGTTCATATTTGATTATGATTTTTGTAAAAAGACTTTAATTGTTTATGATGTTTTATTTTTCTGCATTGACGATGTTTAAGGTTAGAAACCATGGGAATGTTTTGATATAGTTGTAATCCTTTTTATAAGAAAGAATTTTTTTTATTAATTAAGGTTGTAATTTATTTTGTATTCCTTATTTACGTGCAGTAGTTATGTTTTATTTATATAGTGAACACCAAATCCTGTGGAAATGAAGTAGCCGGATTTGGGGGTGTCACAAGTTGGTATCAGAGCTTTAGGTTATGAACCTTAGGTGGGGAACCTTCGGAGGTAGCCTTGTAGGAGATTGAAAAGATAGTTATGATAGTTAAAGATAATAAACTACCTTACGTGCTATGTGTTTATGTTTATTTACTCGAAGAGTATCGATCGATGACACGTAATAATTAAATGCTAAAATTTTGTTGTCAGGATGACTATTGTTGGAGAGTCCAGTCAAGCTAGGGAGGAGTTACCCCAGATGCCTAGGGATGAGGAGCCCCAAGACATCCATACTGTTTGGGAGCAGTTGGTTCAGAGAGAGCCATCTCCATTAATCACAGTAGTGGGTCAGGAGCATGACCCAGTCTTTGACCAAGACGACGAGGATGAGTCAGAGGAAGAGGAGGAGGATCCTGAAGAGGAATTTCCACCTAACTCTATCAGCGCTATGATGTACGAGGAAGTCTACGACCACAACATTGAGATACAGAGTAGAGTCGGTGAGCTGGAAGAGCTGGTAGACGAGAGTCAGACTACCATACAACGGAAGGATAAGACGATTCAAGAACTGGACGAATAGCTTGGAAACGTGAAGTGGGATCTAGTTCACGTAGAGGGTGAGAGAGATGATGCACTAGCTAAGCTAGCGAAATTGAAGAACGACATTAAAGAGGAGTCAGCAAAGCCTGCCAGAGTAGAGGATGTGTGCTTGAAGGCTACTCTACGTACAGATCAAGCTGAAGACAAGGTTCAAGCGAAGAAGGCTAAGCTGAATGAGACAGAATACGCTTTTTATTCGGCTATAGATAGGGCCCAGGATCGTATCTTTTAATTCAAGGATTTGCCGTGGTATATGGTAGATCACATAAAAGTGTTTCGGGTAATGGAAGAAGAACGTGGAGAGGCTGTGTGACGTCTTAATATGCCTAGATAGTAGAGTAATTTACTATGTGTTTCTTTATGTATTAAATAAATGTAAATCCCAGAATTTGAGATAATAATGAGATAAGTTAATGATGTAATCCTGCAACTTATTTTAGTTCAGGAAAGATGATGAAAATAGTAGAGATGCTATCTATTCTATGTTTTTAAAACTATGAATGAATAAATAACAAAGTTTATTGACGTGCTATGTGTTCAAGTGTGAATTGAGTTATTTTAAATGTTTAAGTTGAACTTGAATATTTAAGAGATGAGTAAGGGATCTAATAAAAGTATATCTTAACAGAAAGATGCCTCCTAGAAGAAGACCTACACTTCAACAACAAGAGGGTTCTACAAACAACAACAATAACAATGATGGGACGAATGCCAATCTAGTTCAGCAACTGGTGACCTAACTGACTGGAGCGCTTGTGAATCAGCCGCAAGTACAAGCCGCGACGTTCAAGGATCTTAAAGAGGTAAGAATGCCAGAATTCTAGGGATCCGTGAACCCGATAGAAGCCCATACGTGGGTGATGGAAATGGAGAAGGTCTTCGATGTGGCCAGAATTAACAATGACCAGAAGACGGCTTTCACGACATTCATGCTGAAGTTGGAAGCTAGCTACTGGTGGCAGGCTAACAAGACCCGAGGAGGAGAAGGTGTGATAACATGGGACTGATTCGAGGAGATGTTCTTTGAAATTTACTTTCTAGTAAGCTCGCAGAACCAGATGGAGGTTCAGTTTCTAGAGCTGAAGCAGGGAGTAATGACGGTGCTAGAATATGCTGCAAAATTCAACGAGCTGGCAAGGTTTGCAAAATAACAGATCGGTACTGACGAGAGAAAGGCGAGAAGGTTCGCGCAGGGATTGAAGCCCTGGCTATATAGTAAGGACTCCATGTTTTAGCTGAACACCTTTGCAGCTGTATTGGAAAAGGCAATCATCGCGGAAGGTGGGAGAAATGCCTTAACCAAGTATAATCAAGACTTGAAGAAGAAGAAGAATGAGACTTGAAAATAAGGCTGGTGGTAGCGGTGCTAACAACCAGAAAAGGAAATGTAATGACAACACAGATGTCGGAAGTCAACATGGAGGCCAGCAGAAGAAAAGAATTGAAGCATATACTACATGAGGAAAGAATCACACTGGAGTGTGTCTGAGAGGAAGGTGGGTATATTTTAAGTGTGGTCAGGAAGGCCACATTGAGCCAAATTGTCCTAACCCGAAGAAGGGAGTGTGCTTCACATGCGGGTCCAAGGAACATATGGTTCCGGGATTTCCCTAAGAAGCCAGCTGGAGGGTCGACAAGGGGAAGAAGATTTAGCAGCGGCAGCACTTTGGCTATCGCTGGACCACCGCAGACGAGCCGACCCACTGCCAGAATATTCAACATGACCTTGCTGGATGTTGTGCAGTCAAAGGATGTGGTGTCAGGTATTATTTCGGTCAATAGTATTAATGCTTATGTATTATTTGATTCGGGTGCTACTTGTTCATTCATATGTGATGACTTTGCTAAGACTTTAGGCTTACCTAAAGAGGAATTAGTTTACCCCTTGAACATAGAGATTGCGAATAGGGAGATTATTCCTGTTAGGTTTGTACACAAGAACTGTAGGTTGAACATTAACATGAGTTGATGGTAGATTTGATTTCGATTAAAATTAGGGAGTTTGATGTTATACTAGGTATGGATTATTTGTTCAACCATGGGGCGGTATTTGATTGCCAGAAGAAGTCTGTAAACCTTACGACTCCGTCAAAAGTAGTGTTTTATGGTAGCAAATTGCCTAGACAAACGATTTGTTAACGATTATACAGGCTAAGAAATTATTAAAACAAGGCTGTGTAGGGTACTTAGCCTATATAGTGGATACTCGTAAGAAGAGTCCAAAGATGGAAGAGATATCAGTGGTTAGGGAGTTTGTGGACGTATTTTCGAGCGATTTGCCAGGACTTCCGCCAGATAGAGATATAGAGTTCGTGATCGACTTAGCATCGGGGACTGCTCCGGTATCGAAAGGCCCGTACAGAATGGCTCCCGTCGAGATGATGGAGTTGATGGTTTAACTGTAGGAATTGCTGGACAAGAAGTATATTCAGCCAAGCATATCACAGTGGGGAGCGCCGGTATTGTTCGTAAAAAAGAAGGATGGATCGAGGCATCTTTGCATTGATTATAGGGAGTTAAACAAAGTCACGATCAAGAATAAGTATCCTTTACCTAGGATCGATGACTTGTTCGATCAGCTGAAGGGTGCTAGATATTTCTCGAAAATAGATTTGAGATGTGGGTATGATCAGTTGAAGGTAAAAAGAGAGGATATACCAAAGACGGCATTTAGAACTCGGTATGGACACTACGAGTTCTTAGTGATGTCATTTGATCTAACGAATGCACCAGCGGCATTTGTGGACATAATAAATAGGGTGTTTAAGCCGTTTTTAGACAAGTTCGTAGTGGTGTTCATAGATGACATTTGGTCTATTCCAAAACTAAGGAGGAACACACTGAACATTTGAGGTTGACGTTAGAATCGCTGAGACGAGAGAAGTTGTATGAGAAGTTCTCAAAATGTGAATTCTGGTTAGAACGTGTGCAAATTCTTGGCCACGTGATTGACAAAAATGGAATTTTAGTAGATCCATCGAAGGTTGAAGCTGTAATGAATTGGGATTAGCCAAAGACACTGTCAGAAGTGAGGAGTTTCTTGGGATTAGCAGGTTAGTACAGAAGATTTATTCAAGACTTTTCCAAAATCGCAACTCAATTGACAAATTTGACTAGAAAGACGGTGAAGTTCATTTGGACGGAAAAGTGTGAGGAAAGTTTTCAAAAACTAAAGAAAAGGTTGAGTATTGCACCTATGTTGTCTTTGCCGGATAGTATAGGAAATTTCGTGGTATATAGTGATGCTTCACATAAAGGATTAGGTTGCGTGCTGATGCAGAATGGCAAAGTCATTGATTATACATCACGTTAGCTAAAGGATTATGAGAAAGGGTATCCAACCCATGACTTGGAATTGGCGGCAGTAGTGTTTGCTCTGAAGATATGGAGACTCTATTTATATGGAGAGAAGTGTGAGATATACATAGATCATAAAAGTCTGAAGTACATCTTTACATAGAAAGATTTGAATATGCGCCAAAGGAGATGGTTGGAGCTTATCAAGGACTATGGTTGCGAGATTCTTTACCATCCGAGTAAAGCAAATGTTGTTGCTGATGCTTTCAGCAGAAAAGGGTAGGGAGAATCTAATGTTATTAACTGCTCTAGAATAGTTGGTAAATGAGATGGCTAAGTTGAAGCTGGAAGTTATGTGTCGGAGGAGTCGCATGAGAATTTATTCAAGTAACTACCGGTTCAACATTGGTGGACAAGGTGAAAGAGGCACAACTACAGGATGAGGAGTGTGAGAAGGTCCGGAAGAGAGTAACCGATGGTGAAGATATAAAGTTCAAGATGGATAATGAAGGAATGCTACGTTTTGAAGGGAGAATCTGGGTACCGCCAGTACCAGAAGTCAAAGAGGAAATTTTGGGAGAAGCTCACAGTTCGAGATTTTCAATTCACCCTAGGAGTACAAAGATGTACCAGGATCTCAGACAATATTTTTAGTGGCCGAATATGAAGCGAGACATTGCCGAATGTGTTACGAAGTGTTTGACATGTTAGAAAGTCAAAGAAGAACACCAGAGACCAAGTGGATTACTATAACCGCTGGAGATTCCAGAATGGAAGTGGGAGCATATCACGATGGATGTCGTGGTTGGTCTTCCAACGACTCAGAAGGGTTTTGATGCAGTATGGGTGATAGTGGATCGACTACCAAAGTCAGCGCATTTCTTACCTATCAAGATTAGATTCAACTTGGATCAGTTGGCAAAGCTATACGTTAAGGAAATTTTTTTTAGACACGATGTTCCGATATCAATTGTATCAGACAGGGATCCACGTTTCACGTAGAATTTCTGGAAGCGATTACAGGAATGTTTGGGAACGCAATTACGAATGAGTACAGCATACCATCCTCAGACTGATGGCCAGAGCGAGAGAACGATTCAGACTCTAGAAGATATGCTGAGAGCTTGTGTTATGGACTTCAAAGGAAGCTGGGATGATCATCTACCATTAGTGGAGTTCGCCTACAACAACAGTTACCATGCAAGTATTGGAATGCCGCCTTACGAAGCATTGTATGGTAGGAAATGCAGGACTCCATTGTGCTGGGATGAGGTTGGTGAACGACAACTGTTGGGGCCGGAGTTGGTGCAACAAACTGCTGAAATCGTCAAGCTGATCAGAACAAGATTAGTTGCTACTCAAGACAAACAAAAGAAATATGTTGATTATCATCGACAAAACCGAGAGTTTAAAGTGGGAAGCTTCGTTTTTCTGAAGGTATCTCCCTGGAAGGAGAAGATTCGATTTGACAAGAAGGGGAAACTGAGTCCCCTATTCATTGGACCTTTTGGATACTACGAAGGGTTGGTGAAGTAGCTTACGAGGTTGCGTTACCTCCGGGGTTAGACCATGTTCATAACGTATTCTATATTTCTGTGTTGCGACCGTACAAACACGATTACAAGCATGTGATAGAGTATGAGCCGTTACAATTCGACAAAGACTTAACTTATGAAGAGATTCCTGTTCAGATAGTTGATAAGAAAGAACAAGTACTTAGAAATAAAGTGATACCTTCTGTTAAGGTAATCTGGAGGAACAACAATGCTGAAAAAGCTACATGGGAACTCGAAGATGTTATGATGAAAACTTATCTCCAATTATTTGATTAATTTCTTGTATAACAATTCTAGGGACAAAATCTATTTAAGGGGGGAAGAATGTGGCAAATGAGTTTTTTTGAATGAGTTTTTTTTAGTTATGATTCTGGAGACAGAATCCTTTTAAGGAGGGAAGATTGTAACAAACGAGAATTGGGTATTTTAATTTTAAATATTTATTAAATTAAATAAATGTTTAATTGATTTATTTATTGAATGAATAAATAATTGATGTTTAACTAATTTTGTGATGAAGTTCTAGTTTAATTAAGATAATTAAATTAGATAAATATTATGTGGTATTTGATAATGAGGATATAATAATTTAATTTAAATAATTAAAATAAAGATTTATTAATTTGTTACATGGAATTATGACTAATGAGTAAATTATAATTGTGTAGCAACTTAATTTATGTGATAATTTTATTGAATGAATGGATGTTAGCTTTTATTTAATTAAATTGGAATAGTGGTATTTAATTAAATAAAGTGTGACATTTAAACTATGTAGTAAAAAGAGTTATTAAAATAAATTAAAAGGGTTTTAATTCTGTTTTACCAAACAAGGCCCTTAAATTTGTTTTAATGTAAGTTTACCAAACAATGCCTTAGCTCCTAAAAAATTTATTTTTAAATTAAAGGATTTTTGCCAAACAAGCCTTATGGCTTTTGATTTTCAAAAATTAATAACTGATATATATTTAATAGAGTTATTATGTGTATGTCAGTTATTGTATAATTATATACATATTATATCTATATGTCAGTTTTAAACTATGTTAAGTTAGAATAACAGAGTAAGGAGAGAGCAGAGAAAGAGAAGAGAGAAAAGAAAGAGCAAAGAAAGTAAGAAAGAAAAACTCTGAGAAATCTAAGATCATCTTCTTCTTCTTCCTCTAACATCAAAGGTAGCAATCTAAACTCTGTAGTTGTTAAATTATGTTTTTATTTTCTTCATATTTTCACTTCTCTATGATCATAGCTTTCATGAGAATTCATGTAAACATGAGTTATACATATGGTTTGTGTTATAAATTGTTTATATATGATTTGTATGAGTGCTTGAATTGCTTAATTCATGTAAATATGATGAACATGAAGAAATCATGTTTATAGCAATTTTCAGTGAACTATTTTGAAAAATAGTTTCTTTAATATCAAAATTGATGTTTAATTCATGCTATGTAATATAAATTGAGTTTAGATTATAATAATATGTTAAGAAACAAAATTAATATTATTTGAATTAAGTGATTTGGTTTAAAAACAAACTCACAGTGTTTATTTTCGTCAAGAGCACTTAACAATGGTATTTTCTTCAAAATCACAAAATTAAATGTTTTTAATCATGTGTTGTGAGGTTTATATATGTTAAAGCATGTTAGAAGCATAAAATTATGTTTTTATAAAACTTTATATGCATTATGTGGTCTAATTTATAAGTTTGGTGCAAGGAAATAAGTCAAATTGGCTTTTTTCTGCACAGTTCTCGAGGCTGTCTGCGTCTGACTATGACGTGGCCTCGCAGCGCCGGTTCTGTGAGTAAACTGAGCGCTGCAGCGCCACTGCATAGTCCAGTGACGTGGCACGGCGTGGCAGCGCCAGTTCTAAGTATAACTGGAGCACTGTAGCGCCGAGCTTAGTTGCTTGGTGACGTGGCAGCGCTGCAGCGCCAGTCTGCAGTGTGTTGTGTGGTGCTGCAGCGCCAACAGTGCAATTTGGCCAGAAAATTATTTTTAGGTGTACAATTTTATTAGAATGATGGTGTAATAAATATAGAAGCATGTTAATAAAATTATATGTCAATTGGACAGTATTGAATTATATTTTTAAATATGAAATGTATAATTTAAATTATAATTTGATTAATTATAATTTAATTAATGTGAATGTATGATTTAATATTATAAGTTGATTAATTATTTAGTTTGATGAGAATATGTGGTTTGATTATATTATCTGATAATTAGTGATTAAACCTAATAATTAAAGATTAATGAGTTAACCTAGATGGGTTAACTAAGGATGTGAATTAGCTATATGGTAACTAATTTACGTTACTATTGTTAATTACGTGTACGTAAGATAATTGTGGAACGGGTTAATAATAGCTAGCTTGCTCTCGAGGCAAGTTGTTCTATCTTTCTTGTTATGTTCATGCAAGTTATTTTATTCTCTATATTTTTCATATTGAGCAAATATCTTATTGAAGTTCATTATTGAATTAATGTAACCTTGACTTAATTGTTCAAGTAAGGTTCTATTGAATCTTTGAAATGCTTTAAGTTTATTTCTAAAGCTTGACTATTGAATATGAAGTCTATTGTTTTGACTCATAGTTGTTTCATAATTCTTTTATTATTGAACTCTTAATTATTGTAAGTTGATTCAAATACTCCTTAGTTAATGATAGTTGAACTCTAAATTACCCTTGGAGCTTATCCAAACCAAACTTTCTTTGGTGAAGACTCGTTAATTAAAACTGAGATGAATAACTATAGTAATAGGGGATTACCATGCGAAAGTGTTAAGATGTTTGTGCACAATACATGGTACGAAGGGCTGATCGCCCTAAGTACGAGTTAAGAGTCCATATAGTCTAACAACTGTTAAAGATTTAAATAAAAATGTTTATAACTTGGAACATAGTTCGAGGTCTTATGACCCTCAGATGAATTCTAAATTCTATATTCAAATCTTGATTATCGATGTTAGAAATATTATTCAATTCAGTTGAAGTTATTCAGTAATATGTCATCACTATTGATTGTTATTTCCAGTGAGCTTTTGTTTGCTCACTCTTGCATTTATATAACTGTTGCAGCCAAAGTTGAGAGAGTTGACAAACCGTCAACTAGCAAAAGCAAAGGCAAGATGAACAAGTGAAGACTTGTTCATATTTGATTATGATTTTTGTTATAAGACTTTAATTGTTTATGATGTTTTATTTTTCCACATTGACGATGTTTAAGGTTAGAAACCCTTGGAATGTTTTGATATAGTTGTAATCCTTTTAATAAGGAAGATTTTTTTATTAATTAAGGTTGTAATTTATTTTACATTCCTTATTTACGGGCAATAGTTATGTTTTATTTTTATAGTGAACACCAAATCCTGTGGAAATGAAGTACCCGAATTTGGGAGTGTCACAGTGGGAGCAATATTGGAACAGATACCTACAGTCAATGAATATGCAGATGTATTTTCGAGCGATTTACCAGGTCTTCCACCTAATAGGGAGACCGAATTCGTTATAGATACTGTGCCAAGGATGGCACCAGTTTCGAAGGTAACATATCGTATGGCACCTGTCGACGTCAGAAAAAAAATTCGCTGTGTCTGGTCACGACCCGGATCTTTCTCTCTTCCAAAGTTATCTCTACCCTTACTCTTTTTATTGTGAAAAAAGGTTTTGAAGGATTTTTTAAGAAAAGGCCAACATATATCATGTCGACGATTGAACATTTTATAGAGTCGCCAGTTGGTAGATTTGAAATGGTTGTATCAACTCAACCGAGTTTTGTTTGAAATAGGCTTAATTGCTGGACACTATTGAAAATTGATGTTTAAAAATAAAGTTTGAGTGCGGGGGCTTGGTTAAGTGTGGGGAAGGTGTTAGGCACCCCAACAACTCCCGTGTAAACACGCTACCTATGTTTGATTGATCGAAAGTAGTGCGTTGCTTCGTTGAACCTATATACGAAGGGTTTGATTTTATTTTGCAAAAGTCTTTGATTTGATTTGCAAAATTATTTGATTTGATTGAATTGAAAATGATGTTTTGAAAGCTGGTTATCAAACCCTTACGCTAACATAGGAATTGAAGCCTGTTGATACTTCTAATTTTTTTTATCTTTTTAAGCCTTAAGGCTTGCATTTGAATGGTGATTTATCAGGCTGCGAAGTATCCTCGACCACAAAAATAAATGCAAGTGTCGGTCTCTTCATGGGCATGATAGCCATCGGAGGGACTCTGACACGACAAACTATATTTTTACTATATTGAGACCTTAAATCCGGATAACTGTTTTAAAGTCTTTTGCATATACATTTTACAGAAAACTAGCAGGGTATATCTGTAAAGCGGAGTTTGTCCATCGTGGGAATCAGATTCTGATCAGTTTGATCATAAATCCCACGATTCCTAAGCTCACATATGAGTAGCCAATAAACCTGCACAGTTCAAATTTGTACAAAAATAGATATATATCCCAAATGTTGTCAGAACCAAGGATTCATTCAGTAAATTCGGGTTCGCACGGCCGAAGCGTCTCATTCCCACTAGATAGCAATCTAAGGGACGCGAGGTTGCTTTTGTAACTGAAACTATAAAAATGCTAGATTTAAATAAATCTCAACCATTCTAGCTCCCCGGTTCAGTCTGTATATGTTTTGAACTGTTTAAAAGCTAGAGTTGGTGAGATTTAAATAAATCTAGTTCGCCCGCAGATATGTTAGTGCCAATTCATATAAAATGAATATTTAAAGAAATAACTTAATAAAGCGAGTAAAGCAATATATATACAGTTATATATACAAAAGCTGTAAGGGCGATAGGTTTTCACACCGGTGCCCGTATTGGAATTGATATATATATATATATATATATATTGACAAAAAAGTAGTCAACCAAGACTGGGAAGAGAACCCAGTGGTGGTGAATGCTGCTTATATATGCATATTTATATATAAAAGCAGTAAAAAGGCCACAGAATAATCCAGGCCGAACTGAAATGTAAATATGCAGAAAAATAGTCAACCAGGGATTGGGAAGATAACCCAGTAATGGTGAAGGGTGCAAAAAATAGTATAAAGGCCACAGAATGATCCAGGCCGGACTAAAATATATAAATATATATATAGAGATAGAAACTTAGTCAACCAAGACTGGGAAGAGAACCCAGTGGTGCTGAAGGCTGCTTATATATGCATAAATATATATAAAAGCAGTAAACTACCTCGGATTTGACATCCGAGCTTGACAGAATTGAAAATTAGTATATATACAGTTAAATAAACACAAAAAAAGCCAAACCCGGACTGGAAAGATAACCCAGTACGGCGAAGTTGCTAATAACAAAGATGCAAGTATGCCGAAGCTGCTGGAAGCGACGGATCTTCAATCCGAGTTCTAGAAATGCCAGAAAATGCGTTTATGTGCAAAAATATACAAAAAGTTGACGAAAACGTCCACGAAACTGATTTTCGGGCATATTTAGAAAACAAAACTTCATATGCAAGTGCAAAACAGTGCAAAAAAGTAAGAATAACTTTCTGATCGTAAAAATACTTACAACAGACTGCTACACAGGCTTTTTGCCAAATCGTAGGCTCTAAACGTCCAAATTTATCGGTTATTTTCTGATATATTATAGTATGTGGATATATCTATGTATTAGAGTGAAAAAATTTGGGTTTGAAAGAGGTGAAAAAGTTAAAAAATCAAACAGGCAGAGGTTCGTTGTGTTTCAAAATTCTCTTAAAATGAGGGGGGTCACCTCATATATATAGGCCAAGGAGCCTCTGCTCTACCTGCTGCTGCCACAGGTAGAGGTCCGGCACCCTTAGTGGGGACCACTTATCCGGTTCAGTTGTCTCGAAGTACGTGCACTCCGAGCAACACGAGGTCGAAGTCGAAACTTTCTAACTTTTGATCGGAGCGTCTATTTGAGGCGTGCTGTACCTTTCCGAAAATCCCTCTCCGAGAGTGTCACAATGACATGGGATAAAACATTTTTCGGTTCCAAGAAGACGGGTTCATAACCAGGTCTTCGATTCCCCGCAGTTTGTCCGTTGAGCTGTCTTGCGCTGTTTGCACTTAGGATCATCGTTATGGTTCGTTTTGACCTTAATGGCAATAATTCGGCTTGAGTTTGACCAAATCAGCTTGGGTTTGGTAAAATAACCTTTTTGCCCCTCCCAGGGTTGCCCTTAGTGTCGGTACGGCCTCTAGTTGACTTTCGAGAGTTATTTCCAAGGTTTGGATCCCATTCGAGTCTGTTTGTCCTCAATGTTGTTCTCGAGGTTGACTTGGTCATTCTAGGTTTTCCCCTGGAGATGTTGTAAAGCTTCAGGACTGTTTCTGAAGTTAACTTGACTTCCCGGTTTGAAACCAGGGCTTACCTTGTACTTCCCGGGTTGAGACCGAGGTTGATATGATGGCCCGATATTGAGATCGGGGTTGATCTGACGGCCCGAGATTTTTTAGATCGGGGTTAAACTAATGGCCTGATATTTAGATTGGGGTTGATTTGATAGCATAATTTTGAGATTGGGGTTGAACTGATGGCTAGATATTGAGATCGGGGTTGAACTGATGGCCCAATTTGAGATCGGGGTTGAACTGACGGCCCGATATTGAGACTGGGGTTGATCTGATGGCTTGATATTGAGATTGGGGTTGATCTGACGGCCTGATATTAAGATCGGGGTTGAACTGATTGCCCGATATTAAGATCGGGGTTGATCTGATGGCCTGATATTGAGATCGGGGTTTATTTGATGGCCCGATATTGAGATCGGGGTTGAACTGACAGCCCGATTTAAGATCGGGGTTGAACTGATGGCCTGATATTGAGATTGGGGTTGATCTGACGGCTCGATATTGAGATCGGGGTTGATCTGATGGCCCGATATTGAGATCGGGGTTAAACTAACAGCCCGATATTGAGATCGGGGTTGAACTGACGGCTCGATATTGAGATCGGCGTTGAACTGATGGCCTGATATTGAGATCGAGGTTGAACTGATGGCCTGATATTGAGATCGGGGTTGATCTGATGGCCCGATATTGAGATCGGGGTTGAACTAACGGCCCGATTTGAGATCGAGGTTGATCTGACGGCCCGATATTGAGATCGGGGTTGAACTGACGATAGTTTTACCCTCCTACAGTGTTAGTAACAGGGATAGGAAATTTTGAGTGTCTATAGCGCCGGTAGAATTGAAGGAGTTGGTGATTCAGTTGCAAGAACTGTTGGATAAGAAGTACATTCAACCGAGTGTCTCTCTATGAGGAGTGCCGGTAATGTTTGTAAAGAAGAAGGATGTATCGTTAAGACTGTGTATCAACTAAAGAGAGTTGAACAAGTTACTGATAAAGAATAAATACCCATTGCCCAGGATCGATGATCTTTTTGATTAGTTGAAAGAGGCAAAATGCTTTTCTAAGATAGATTTGCAGACGGGGTACCACCAGCTGAAGGTTAGAGAGGAGGATGTACCTAATACAGCATTCAGGACTCGTTACGGCCATTACAAGTTCTTGGTGATGCCATTTAGGTTAACGAATGCGCTAGCCGCATTCATGGATATGATGAAACAGTGTTTAAACAGTATTTGGACAAGTTCATTGTAGTGTTCATTAATGATATTCTAGTCTATTTAAAGATGCCAGAAGATCACACTGAACATTTAAGATTAGTGCTGAAAGCACTACACAAGGAGAAGTTGTATGCAAAATTCACTAAGTGTGAATTTTGGTTAGAGCGAGTGCAGTTTCTGGGTCACATCATTGACAAGGATGGGATTTTAGTGGATCCAGCTAAGGTGGAAGCAGTTATTAACTAGGAAAAATCGAGAACGCAGACTGAGGTGCGGAGTTTCCTAGGGATAGTGGGTTACTATTGGAGGTTCATTCAGGACTTCTCGAAGATAACTACTCCGTTAACAAATTTGACAAGGAAGACAGTGAAGTACGTGTGGACAAAGAAATGTGAAGACAGCTTTCAAGAGATGAAGAAGAGGCTAAGTCAAGCACTGTTATTATCTTTACCAGTTGATACGAGAAATTTTGTAGTCTATAACTATGCTTCGCATAAAGGACTGGGTTGCGTGCTCATGCGTCACGACAAAGTCATTGTGTATACATCTAGGCAGTTAAAGGAGTATAAGAAAGGTTATTCTACTCATGACCTAGAACTCGTCGCAGTGGTTTTCGCCTTAAAAATTTTGAGGCATTACCTATACGAGGAGAAATGTGAGATATATACAGATCATAAAAGTCTGAAGTACATCTTCACACAGAAGGAGTTGAATATGAGGCAGCGTAGATGGTTGGAGTTGATAAAGGATTACAATTGTGAAATCCTGTATCACCCAGGAAAGGCGAACGTGGTGGCCGACTCCTTAAGTAGAAAGGGTAGGGAGAAGCTGTCGATGTTAACAACTCAGGATAAGTTGATAACAGAGATGGCAAGAATGGAGATAGAAGTAAGATGTCCAAATGAGGAAGGGGAGAATTATTTGCAATGGAGATTCAAAAATGAGGAGTGCGAACAGATTAAAAAGAAGATTACGGACATTACGGAAGATAAGTGTATTCTTGATAATGAAGGGTTATTAAGATTTGAAGGACGAATTTAGGTTTCGTGTGAGCCGGAGTTGAAAGAGGAGATAATGGATGAAGCTCATCACTCTAGGTACTCAATTCATCCTGGTAGTACCAAAATGTATCAAGACATTCGACAGAACTTTTGGTGGCATAGCATGAAGAGGGAGATAGCAGAGTATGTAAATAGGTGCTTAACTTGTCAGAAAGTTAAGGCCGAACATCAACGACCCAGTGGTTTACTACAATCATTGGAGATTCCGAAATGGAAGTGGGAGCATATCACGATGGACTTTGTGGTAGGACTTTCGACGACATAGAAAGGATACGACACTATTTGGGTAATAGTGGATTGTTTGACGAAGTCAGTTCATTTCTTGCCAATAAGAGTCAAGTATAACTTGGACCAGTTAGCTAAGCTTTATGTCAAGGAGATCATTTCAAGACATGAAGTACCAGTTTCGATTGTGTCAAATCGTGATCCACTATTCATATTGAATTTCTGGAAGAGTTTGTAAGAGCAGATTGGAACACAGCTGAGGTTGAGCACGGCGTATCATCCACAGATGGATGGACAAAGTGAGAGGACAATTTAAATGCTAGAAGACATGTTAAGGTCTTACGTTATGGATTTCAAGGGGAGTTGGGACGATCATCTACCGTTGGTAGAGTTCGCCTACAACAACAGTTATTATGCAAGTATAGGCATGCTGCCTTACGAAGCGTTATATGGACGAAAGTGCAGAACTCCACTATACTGGGATGAAGTAGGAGAGAGTCGAATGTTGGGACCATAAATGGTACAACAAACGACGGAGGTGGTTAAGTTGATACGAACACGGCTAGTAGTAGCTCAAGACAGACAGAAGAAGTATACAGATCCGAATCAAAAGAACAAAGAGTTCGAAGTCAGTTCGTACGCATTCTTGAAGGTATCACCTTGGAAAGGGAAGATACGCTTCAGGAAGAAGGGAAAGTTAAGTCCTAGGTTTATAAAACCTTTTCATATTTTGAGAAGGGTAAGAGAGGTAACTTATGCGATAGCATTACCTCCATAGTTGGGGCATATCCATAACATGTTTCACGTATCGGTATTACATCCCTATAAGCCAGATTACAAGCATAGTATGAACCTATTCAGGTTGAGAAAGACTTAACATATGAAGAAGTTTCTATTCAAATTATTGATAGAAAAGAACAAGTCTTGAGAAGTAAAGTAATACCTTTAGTGAAGGTGATACAGAGGAACCACAATGCCGAAGAAGTAACGTGGGAACTCGAAGGCAAGATGAGGAAGACATATCCACATTTATTTGACTAACTTGTATTTTAATTCTGGGGACATAATTCTTATAAGGGAGGGAGAATGTAACGCCCGAGAAAATCGGACGTTTATGTAAATAAACTTTTTTTGATTTTATTGAATAAAATATAATAAATGTTTATTAATGTGAGTAAGCTATTTCAAAGTCGTTCTATGACCTAGAAGATGTTAATATGGTTAGGATTCTAACTACGTGCTAGAATTAAATCATATGAATTTACAAGACAAAAATAAAAAAAAATCGAGGATTTTCTGTAAAATCACTATTCGTCCATTTCTGCTCGGGAATTATTTTTGAATTTTCGAGAAATGCGTAATGATAGGATTTAAAGACGGAATGGAATATCTAATAATATTTCAGTTATGGCTCATGAAGTTTTCATGTGAGGACTTAAAACCCTAAGTGTTAGGAAAAGTAAAACCTAAGAATAATTGATTAAGTATAATAATAAATGATTATTATACGAAATGAATACGAGTATAATACTAGATATTATACGAAGAGGATAGGAGAATTAATATGACGTATAATACGAATTTTATACGAAGTAAATACATTCAATTTGAATTAATTTAATAAACCAAACCTGCTGGTCGAACCGATGGGTTAACGGGTGGGTTAAACCCATGGGGCAACCCATGAGCACATGGGGAGTCATAGGTGACATGTGGGGGGCATGTGCTAGCACATGCTAGCACATGGGCTTCACATGCAAGAGGAGGTTTGGTCTTAATGACCAAATTTCCCTAAGTCTTGTAAAACCTATAAATAAGAGCCTTTGTTAGTCATTTGTGGGTTTACAAAGTTGATAACATATTTAGAGAGAGAGGAAGAGAAGCTAGCTTATTTCTTTGAGTAAGGAAACCAATTAAACAAGGAGCAAGAAGTTCACTAGTCTCTTTATCAATCAACTAAATACTCAAGAACATAAGAGGTATACCATTCAAACCTTAAATTTCAACTTCCTTCAATACATAATTGATAGAGAAGTGAATTGGTAGAGCATGATTGATAAGAAGTGATAAGGTTGTCTTAGTAGTGGACTTAAAACACTAATAAGCCATGAATAAGTAAAATCATATTAATTGATTAAGAAACTAATGAAGAAACTATCAAAATCATGAGTTTGAATAATAAGTATGTGAAACCATTAAAACATAGAAGTTTGTAATGGTTAGAATGACTAATGAATAACCAATGGATTGATTCCATTTTGTTCGAAGTAAAAATATTGAATAACGAAGTTTTGTTGAAAGTTACGCGATTAGACGTTAAGCGTCGAAATCGTGAATTTTCCCAGAATATAAGTCAAAAGTTGTCGTTTGATTCGAAAACCTTGGTTTTCGATGGTGTAACGTGTAATTAGGTAAATAAGACTTGCGGGAGCAAGAACGAACTAATTCGGACTTAAAATGAAGAATTGAGCATTGAACGATCACGAATGTTTAACGAACACGTAAAAATGAACTAATCAGCAAATTTCTCGCCAACGGATTTAGAAATGAATTTTGACTAGATGGAATCGTAGAATATGGAATTTATGAACTATTGGCTTTGGAACGAGCCAATTCCGAGTAGTAACGATCGTGTTACGAGCTCGTGAAATTCAAATTTTAAAATATTTTTCAGAGGCTGGGGGCCGGCGCTGTAGCGCCGCCTAGACCTTTGTTTCCAGCGCCACAGCACCGAGGCAGGGGATTTTTACTGCGAGCCAGCGCCGCTATCGCCGCCTTTAAGCCGATGGCTGGCGCTGCAGCGCCCTTAAGTAAAAGTTTTTTGACATGGATGTTTATTAACCTAGCTTGCTACATGGTAATTATGGGGCAAGTATATGGTTAATATTCATGAAGAGAAATCACTTAAACAACATGTTTAAGAATGATTTTATGAATTAAACGTTGAAAAAACGTATTTAAATTTAAAACTCAAAATTCGATAATGTAAACCGTGAATTATAATCGAGTTGTGAGCGTGCCTTAAGGTTACATAACATGTAATAGAGGTGCGTGGTACTTGAATTATATCAAATGAAGTTAAAACTTACTTAATTTCTATACGGAGTCCGATGAAGGGAATCCTATGGGAATGTGATGGACATAACGAATCGATTAGGGTTTTGTTGGTCGTTGTGCATAACGATGATCAACGAGAGTCGGTTTATGACATATAAATATTAATAAGCCAGTGAAAAATGTTAAATAACTTGAACAGATGTTATTAGTTTAACAATTCGCTAAGTTATACAAGAAGGAGAAGATAGTTACACAATGTATATCAGTTATGATAACCTAATTGATATGTTATATGTTTATATCTTGTAGAAGTTATAAAAATTGAGTAGCGTACACTTAAAAGGTTTAAAGACGCAAAGGCAAGTTTTCTAACCTTGTTCAAGTTCTGCTTAATGCAAGTTTTCTAACCTTGTTTAAGTTCTACTTGATGCAAGTTTTCTAACCTTTGTATTAACGTTATGTTATGGAAGCTTTCTAAACTCGTCTATACTTTATGTTGGACAAGTTGTCAAGATGCATAGTAGCCTATGCATGAACTTTTATTAAATAGTCAATGCCATTTGATTCGGCTAGACGCATATATAAAGTATTTTGATTGATTTTTCATAAATCTTTCAAAGTATTCTTGAAGTGCTATCCTATGCCAATTGCTTTGGTACGGATTCAAAGGTAAACATGAGTAAGAATACACAAAGGTTTTAACGTCGTTAATTCGACAGGCACTTGAGTTGCCACAAAGATTAAACTTGAAAATGTTTAAGGAATGGAGTGTTGATCTACATAGAGTACTACAGGCTGATCACCTGGACGTACTCGTAAGATATATCGAGCATACGGCCTTAGTGCCGGGATGTTCTTTTATGAAAAGGCAAAGAATGTTCATTGTCTTTGACCAGCTCAGATTATTAAGTGACTATGTGTCCTTAAGAATAATTTTAAAGGAATTCAAAATGGTATTTTGATTATTCCTACTACTTCATAACTATTGTACAGTTATGGAAGATGAAGTCATATGATTCTTGATTTTGTGGTTGCAAAGTAAAATGTTAAACTTGTTGAGCTAGTTATGCTCACGCTTGCTTAAAATTATATGTTTTCAGCTAAGAGCTATCGAACCGAAGGATCCGGTAAGGACAAAGGCAAGTCCAAGATAGATACATAGTTATCCTTGTAATAGCATAGTATTATTATTGTAATGAATGATATTATGACACCGAACGAATGTAAAGGTTATAAAGAACTTGGGAAGGGATTATTATAATGGAATATTTAGTAAACTTATGCATGTTGTTGAAGTATTTAATTGAATGTATGAGTAGACAATAGAACCGTGTAGCACTATATCCAGAGTTTGAAGGTACCCGAATTTGGGGCGTCACAGTGGTGACATATCCGAATCAAAATTATCCAAGTTAAGTCCAACCTAGCACTTTCATATATTCAAATAGAAAAATACCATCCTTGTGGTGACACAACAAAACAATATTGTTCAATTTCTTTATTAGCATCAAATGTGATAAATCAATTTCTTAAATATTCAATTTCATATTAAATATTTAATACTCTATTAATTTATCATGCTAGAAGGCGACGTTCGATATTCCAAATATCTTTGAACGCTTAGGACTTAATATAAAATCTTTGAGGGGTTTGTTATTAATTGTCTCATCTTGTTTAGCGCGCATGCACATATATATATAAAATATGCGTCATATTAATTAACATATGAAGCTTGCTGTATAAAATAATATATATATATATATAGTATAAGCATGCAAATAGAATATTATATTTTACCCGGATTGATTATGGACTTTATTCTAGTTTGGTACACTAGAGCCACCAAGTGAACCAAAAGGTTAAACCTAGGGGTGCAAAAATAAATTTAAATATAACTATTACATTTAAATTCCGGGCTCCATTACAAACGAGTCTTCAAGCACTCCTTGCTCCTTGGTCTCCAATTCTTCAAGATAATTCTAACTAGCCCTATTACATAAACTATTTAATTTAAATAGAAACCTTGATTAGCAGCCAACGAAAAGTACATAGGAGGGAGATAGAAATTTATATCAAGAAAAAATTAGAGAAAACAAGGTACGCAGACCCCATTTAATAAAACTTATACATTCTAGCATCTAACTAAAATAAAATCCAATCACATTGATCAATAATCCATAATCAACCCCATTTATTATCATACATATGCATCAATAAATAACATTCTGTTGGGAATTACATATTCATATTTGATATTGAAAGTAAATATAAATGCTTAAGTGTAAAGTCCTTCAAAGATCATATGTACAAGGACTTAGATAATAGATCAAAATGTTAGGTTGATCTGAGATTTAATGTTTATCATTTATGTAAATAAATGTATAGAAGAAAAAATCAAAACTTTTAGGTTGATCTATTTGAGTTGTAAACGATAAAGCCTTGACAGAATCGTAGTATGTCAAAGGCAGCATATAGAAGCCAAGGCAAGATTCGTGGAGCTTAAGTGAAAATATCACAATCGTAGTCTACCCTTGGAAGCCACACTGAGAATCGTGAAAAAGATCCGAGTGCCTGCCGAGCTAAGTCAAGAAACGCAGTGTGCTCTCGGAAACGTGGAGTCTGCAAGACAAGCAAGAAGGAATCGTAGTCTGCCGAAGAGCTTAAGAGAAATCGTAGTGTTTTCTACGATCAAGTCTGAGTCAAGCCTGTGCAAGACAACACACAACGATTATGGTACAATGACCATAATCGTAGTGTTCCTCCAGTCAGCATCAAAGATTGTAGTTCTGATGAAGGGAGGAAGAGCAACAAATGAAGAAAGGCTTATAGCCATTGACAATTTGGTGGTCCCAATGATTCTATATTCATCCTTAGTTCAAATCAAAGAAGCGTATTGAAGAAGCTAAGATAAGGACTAAACCGCCTGCAGAAAACATCTTTTCAGGTGTTAGGTGAGAATGCAGTCTACTGTGTTAGTGGGCCAGTCTGCAGTGCAGCAGGAAAGCAGGATGTCAACATCAACTGCACAGAAATGTCTAAAGCATTTAATGCTGCAATGGGAGCATTCAAAAGGAAACATTTTGAATGACACTTTTATAAGAAAATCAGACAAGGATTCAGACTAAGCAAGCAAGATAAGAAAAGAAAGAATACATTGAGAAAAGCTCAAGAACACTCAACGATCAACTCTACGATCCTGAAAGAGGAAAGCTTGCTTCGCTACTCAGTTCTTCAGAACTGATGCTTAATTGCAACTGAGTAGCACACACCAGAATACAACTCTCAATCTAAGGTGTTCCAAGTCAGAAGGACTTGAAGAGTTCTAAGTGAACTGAGAAGAGTACCAAGGCTGCTGGCTTTGAAGAGTTCTAAGTGAACTAAGAGAAGTTCCAAGGCTGCTGGCCTTGAAGGAATCTAAGTGATTCAGTTGTAAGAGACATCCTTAGTGGATTTCCTACTCGTGGAGTAGAAGAGTGGACTAGGAGCCTTGTGTGCTCTAAACCACTTAAAACCTTTGTGTCTCATTGTCTCACATTAACTGCTATAACTGTTATATCTGTTATAACTACTTATCAAACCATAACTGCAATATCTTAAGGGGGAACAAAACATATATTCTGCTGCTGTCAGTATATTCAATACTGACAAAGTATTTTAAACTAAGAATTTTTAAAATATCTATTCAACCCCCCTTCTAGATAACTAACGTGCCTTTGGGAACTAATAATTGGTATCAAAGTAGGTTCTCTCAACTAGCATACAAGCTTGAGTAGATCCAATGGCACATCTGATAAACGAGACTAAGACAGGTGGAGGAAGCAAGCCACCAATGTGCAACAGAGACAAGTTTGCCAACTAGAAAGTTCAGATGCAAGCATACATGGATTCAATAGATGATGATCTATTTAAAACTGTACTTAATGGGCCCTACATACCAACAAAGCTTGCACCAACTCCAGAAGAACCAAACAGAGTTATGATCAAGGTTAAATCTGAATGGACTGATAACGAGAAGAAAGATGTACAGCTGGACAAAAAGGCTAAGAACATCTTGTTCCAGTCCTTAGAAGACAATCTATTTAAGAACGTGGTCAACTGCAAAACTGCTAAGGAAGTTTGGGAAGCATTGCTCGTCATGCATAAAGGAACAGAAGAAGTAAGAGAAAACAAACAGTCTCTACTGACTCAACAATATGAGATGTTTGCTCATGTTCCTGGAAAAAATGTCACTTCCACTTACAAAAGATTCACACTGCTGCTCAACTCTCTCAGAGCTTATGGAAAGACCTACCCAAACAAAGATCTAGTTATCAAGTTCATGAGGTCCTTACCAAGCAGGTGGGATGCCAAGACCACTACAATCAGAGAGTCAAAGAATCTGCATGAGATGACAGTTCAACAACTCTACGGAAACCTTCTTACCTACGAGCTATAATTGACTCAACAAGCAGAAACTCTATCAGAAGGAAGAAAGAAGGATAAAGGAGTTGCTCTCAAAGCAAAAGAAGGGATCTCGAAAGCTCATGTTGAAGATGAATCTGACTCTATGGAAGATGATGATGATAATGATGATGATGATGAAGCTGCAATGATGGACAGAAGATTCAGAAGGCTCATGCTCAAAGGGAGAAGCATAAAATCTAAATGATTCAATAATAACAGTAGTCAGGAGCAGATCAGTGACCTATGCTACAACTGCAAGAAGCTTGGTCATTTCATTGCCAACTGAAACAAGCCTATCAGAGAAGAGCTAAAAAGAAAGTCAAATCCAAGGAAGGAGCTCAAAGTCTACAAAAAGAATAAGAAGAAAGACAAAGAGCTTCTAGCTGGAAGCTCTTGGAGCGATTCAGACAACGACACCAATGTTGAGTCTGAAGATGATGAAGCACCCCAAAAAGCCAACATATGCCTAATGGCCAAAGATGCACTCAGCAGGAAAAGTGTTGAAGCAGTCATAGACGAGGTATTTGATTTCAACTCTCCTATATAGATATTGATGATTTAAGAACTGGCATTCGTGACATGTTAACTGATCTATATCAAAATATGAGATGGTTAAGAGTTCTACCTAAAGACTATTCTGATCTTCAAAAGGAGAAAGAGAACGTTCAGAAAGAGCTGGAAGCAGCTCTACTAAGTTCTGACTCTCTCTCTAAGTTTGAAGCTGAAAATAAAAACTTAAGAGAGACCAATGAACTGAGCATACAAAGAGAGTCAAAGCTAACCTCTAAGATTGAGGAGTTAGAAAAGACTATCTCTATATGGAATAGGTCTTCTTCATTTATGGACTCCCTGATCCCTAGTCAGAAGAATGTTTCTGACAGAACAGGTTTAGGGTTTGGGGAATCTACCCCAGAATCACGTGTGGAAAAGGCAAAGGAAACTAACATGAGTGGTACTTCTAATTTTAATAGAAGTATTATATTTATGAAGTCCACACAGAAGGATGAACCAGTGCAATCTTATTCCTCTTATCCAAGCCATGTCCCTGGACACAACGGATTTCATGCTGGCCTACGATCCAGAAACCAGAAAAGTAACTCAGTTACCACTGCCCAACCTCGAAGAATCGTAGAGTCGCGAAAAACTGACTCCACAAATCAACTTGGAAGGAATCGTGGTGTTGAGGTTCACTCAGCACAAAACATGAATCCCAAGGCTTCATGGAACAAGAAGATGCAATATAAGGGTAAGGCTACCAAGCATCCGCACAAGTCCCAATGGAGAAAGAATCCACACACACACACACACAAAAATATGAATTATATTAGATGCTTTGCATGTGGAAGATTTGGTCATAAAGCTGCACTATGCTTGCATAATACTGTTCATGGGAGACCCAAAGTCAAGCAGATTTGGGTTCCTAAGGGTACTAACATTGCAGGACCCATGCTAGTCTAGGTACCAATATGAAAGCTGAATCTGTCTGCAGGAAATGAGCACCACGATTACAACATGGTCTCTAGACAGTGGTTGCTCAAGGCATATGACCGGGAACAAAGCCCTTCAGTTTAGTTTCGTAGAGAAGGAGGGACCAACTATTATCTTTGGAGATAACAGCTCTGGCAAGACGAAAGGATATGGATTAGCTGGGAATGGTGTTGTGTCCTTCAGCAAAGTGGCGTACGTGGACGGACTAAAGCATAATCTTCTGAGTATCAGCCAACTCTGCGATAAAGGCCATCAAGTCACCTTTCTCAACAATCAGTGTCAAGTCAGAGATCTGGAGACATCCGACAGGAATAAGAGAAGGAAATGTATACACTGTTAACCTTGCTCAGCTCAGTTCTGATGAGACAGTATGCTTTCTTGCTAAAGCATATGAAGAAATAAGTTGGCTTTGGCATAGAAGGTTATCTCATCTTAACTTTAAGAGGATGTCTAAGCTGGCCTCCAAAGATCTGGTAGCAGGTTTACCCAAGTTCAGCTTCATCAAAGAAAGACCATGTAATGCATGCCAGCTCAGAAAGCAAATAAGGAGCTCGTTCGAAGGCAAAGCAGTCAACTCAATTGACAGGCTCCTACAATTACTTCATATGGATCTCTTCGGGCCAATTCCAACTGTGAGCCTAGAAGAAAAGAGATACTCACTTGTTATAGTGGATAACTACACCAGATATACATGGGTGTTCTTTATTAACTCCAAAGATGAGACAAGCTCCCAACTGATAAAGATGTTCAAGCGGGTGATGAATGAAAAAGGAGAGACAATCAAAGCAATAAGGAGTGATCATGGTAGAGAGTTCGACTTCTCAGAAATGGGTCAGTTCTGTTCAGACAATGGCATCAGCCACAACTTCTCAGCACCACGAACTCCTCAGCAAAATGGAGTAGTTGAAAGAAAGGACAGAACACTTATAGAAGCCGGAAGAACTCTACTAGCAGTAGCTCATTTGCCTTAATACTTCTGGGTAGAAGCCATCAACACTGCATGCTACACACAGAACAGATCTCTTGTACACTCTACGTTAAAAAATACTCCCTATGAGCTGTGTAAAGGAAGAAAGCCAAATGTCAGTTACTTCCATGTGTTCGGCTGTTCATGCTACATTCTCAACAATGGGAAGCAATATCTGACTAAGTTCCAACCCAAGTCAGATAAAGGAATCTTCCTTGGATATGCCACAGACAGCAAAGCTCAACAAGAAGACACTAAGTTTTGAAGTCTCGATCCACATCATCTTTGATGAAACAGACTCGGACAAGTCTGCACCACAAGACACTACGATTGACAATACTGACACTACGAATGAAGTGGTCAAGCCCAACACTATGATCATAGTTCCTAAAGGACGAATCGTAGTGTTCAAAGAAGAAATCGTAGGGAGAGCTGCACTATACGACGATTCTGATCAACAAGAACCTGAAGTTAATCTTGAAGAGTTCAGACAAGAAGGCACCAGAACTGATGTTCCAACAGGGAACAGATGGGCAAGAGACCACACTCAAGACCTGATCATTAGTGATCCAACTGCCAGAATCAGAACAAGATCTGCAACACAGAATGAATGTTTCTATTTGAGTTTTCTGTCTCAAATAGAACCCAAGAAGATTGAAGATGCAATGCTAGATGCAAGCTGGATTGAAACCATAAAAGAGGAACTAAATCAATTCGAAAGAAGTCAAGTCTGAGGATTAGTTCAAAGACCAAAGAATTATCCAGTAATTGGCACCAAATGGGTCTTCAAAAATAAGATGGATGAAGATGGGGTGATCACAAGGAACAAAGTAAGACTAGTGGCCAAAGGTTATTCTCAAAAAGAAGGCATAAACTACGATGAGACCTTTGCACCAGTTGCCAGACTTGAAGTAATCGGAATATTCCTTGCATTTGCTGCCCACATGAAGTTCAAAGTATTCCAAATGGACGTCAAGAGTGCATTCCTAAATGGTGAACTTCAAGAAGAAGTATATGTGGAATAACCCCCAGGTTTTATCAATCCAACCCTCTCTAATTATGTCTATAGATTAGACAAAGCCTTATATGGAATTAAACAAGAACCTAGAGCATAGTATGAGACACTAACTAACTTTCTTATTGAAAAAGGATTCACTAGAGGAAGAGTAGACACTACACTATTTCTTAAGAAACACAAAGATAAAGTTTTACTAGTGCAAATATATGTAGATGATATTATCTTTGGTTCTACTAATGAAAATCTATGCAAGAGATTTGCCAAGCTTATGTAGAGCAAGTTCGAAATGAGCATGATGGGTGAGCTGAATTTCTTCCTTGGACTGCAAGTGAAGTAAACTGATGAAGGTATCTTCATAAACCAAGCCAAGTACATCAAAGACTTACTTAAAAAGTACGGCATGGAATCAGCCTCTCCTATGAAAACACCAATTGCTCCAGCAACTAAGCTTGACAAAGATGAGAAAGGGAAAAGTATTAACATCACTCAATACAGAGGTATGAAATGGCACCCTTCTCTACTTAACTGCCAGTAGACCAGATATAATGTTTGCAACATGTATATGTGCTAGATTTTAAGCTAATCCTAAGGAATCTCACTTAACTGCTGTAAAAAGGATTTTCAAGTATCTTAAAGGTACACCCTACTTGGGTCTATGGTATCACAAGGAGTCCTCATTTAAACTGACAAGATATTCAGATGCTAACTTTGCAGGATGCAAAATAGATAGAAAGAGTACCAGTGGCACTTGTCAATTACTAGGAAACAGACTAGTGTCCTGGTTCAGCAAGCAAAACTCAGTATCAACTTCAACAACAGAAGCTGAATATATTGTTACAGGCAGCTGTTGTGCTCAAATCCTATAGATGAAGAACCAGCTAGCAGATTATAGGTTTGATTTCAAATCTATACCCATACACTGTGATAACACAAGTGTCATAGCAATAACAAATAAGCCTGTCATGCATTCTAGGACCAAGCACATAGAAATAAGATATCATGTTATTAGGGATCATGTTTAAAATGGAACAATATCTTTGCAATACATCCCTACTAAAAATCAACTTGCTGATGTGTTTACAAAACCTTTAGATGAATCCAGATTTAATAAGCTGTTAAGTGAGTTAGGTATGTTAAATCTGCAACCATGAAATTCTATGCTTTATATTGGTGCTAACCATGTAGATATAAAGGCTAAGTCAAAATCATAGAGATGATTAAGAGAGACTACGATCATGGAGCGATCCAGACAAGGGAGGAAAGCTCACTATGATGACAGCACTACAAAGACCAAGTAACCCTTCAGATAAGCGCCTCAGGGACAAACCTGACCCTTAACATATGTCTAAGAGGTTGGCCCTTCCTGAGCTACCTTAACTAAGAAGGGATGTTATCTCAGATTTCTTCGAAAATTGTAGAGTCATCGTTTATGGAGCAGATCCAGCTAAAGAACTCCACAATCGTGGAGTGGTTCTCATCATTCGTAGTCTTCTCTCAAGGACACACTAGCTCAGGGGGAGCTAAGGACAAAATAGTGTTTCCATATGATTAAAATTGTAGAGTCCTGTGACGCCCCCAAATTTGGGTTCCTCTCTTTCCTCGGATCCGGTGCAGTCACGATACTACTATCGTCAAACTATTACATCTTTTAATCATTAGTAAAAGAATACAACTTCGTTTATTATAATTTAGAATATAAATTCTATTTATATCCAAGATCTCGTCTTTACATCATATTCGATGTTACTAAAATGCGAAATAATTTAAACTTTTCAATATCCTTTGAATAAATTCTTCTTATTGATTCCATAACTTTGAATCAATTACAAATCCCTGAATCACTATATGACATGATTCATTCTATTCGAATTACTGTATAGATTTTTACATCTCAACTGATATCCTCTATGCATTACTAATACATCTATACAACACAACATGTAGCAATCGTTGTAACCACTATCATGTACATCTCCTAGAACCTTAAACATGGTTCAAAACAATAACTTCAACAAAATAATGATCTTCTTGCGATACCATTGAACTTTATCAATCAAGTAACACGTAACTTTACTGTGAGTCCTTAACCTGCAAAAGTGGGTATTTGCAAGAGTGAGCTCGACAGCTCAGCAATTCTAACAGTTTTCATGCATCACATAGCATACAACAGCATACTCGGTTCAATAATTTATATTTACTACGCATGTTACTTTTCACATAACAAGTATATCAAAGATCAAACTTCAGTCTCATTTATATCTCATATACAGTTCATATATAAGTTCACATTATCACAGCATAATATAATTCAACTAACAGTTATTGAATTCATATATCAAATAGGAACTGAAAGACTTGCCTAATTCGTAGTTTATCAACTACCACTTAACTGCTTATAGTTATCTACGCCTCGAGTTTTCCTACACAGTTATATAATCATGGATTCATATCCATTAGTCATACGTTTCATACATTCTTAATATAATAGTAATGTTACATTATTTCCTAACTAGGTTTGTAAAACCTACATTTCACTTTCTCATCATACTTTTAGAATAGCTAGGTATGTATAGGTATACCATAACCACCCGTACTTTACATCAACGTTCATATACATCTATCACACACTTGACTCGCTATGTGTTCATTGCACTTATATATGAATGTTTCACATAGTTCTCGCATTTTGCAAACCTTAACAAAATTTAATAACTCTGTGTTTTATATAACCATTACATGGTCTTATGCTTAAAACATCATCTACGTCAAGTGTTATAGCTTTAGACATTCATTACACATATGCTTTAAGGTCTAGATCAAAGTTAAATGAATCAGGCATCACTGCCTTGTGGCGCAGCTACGCTGCAATTTGGCCTGGGATGGGCACAGCCGTCCCCTAGCCAGACCAAAGTTGATTATTTATTTTCTGGTTTCATCTGGGTTCTTAGCATGCATGACTGTTAACACATAACTTATCCACATGTTAAGAGGTCTTAGCCCAAGTTGGCACACATTTTAAAGACTTACTTGAAATTTTCCAACAAGGCTAAGTAGGTTCATGTACAAGGAATGAACTACCTTAACCATTTCATCACGTAAAGACGTTAAACGCCTATAACGCGTATACTCGCATTTATTCAACTCATTAGTATAGTTCATCATTTGAGAACTCATTACAATTCATACTCACACAACTTATATGGTGTCTAGCTAGATGAGCACACATGTAAGCCATGTTTATAAAAACTTAGTTTCACAAGGCGTTCAAGTTCACTTTTAAACATCATTCTAGGCTAAGTTAAAGTAACTAGGAGCAACTTTAAATCTCATTTCATAGCTAACTAAGCCATGTATGTATGTTATCACGTATAGAATTTTAAGTACACAAGTTACTTTAAGTTTGTTCTCAAAGTTTCAAGTCTTCTTTAGAAATCATTTTCAACTAAGCTATTGTAAGTTGATAATAAGTAAGGCAACTTTAAATCACTTCTCATGCTTAGGTATACTCATAACTCAACAATATGTATGTGTTAAAATATCATAACTTCAAAGACTCAAGGTTTGTCAATATTCGTTTTCAAAACTCCAAGTTTCTTTTCAAAACACATACTAAGTCATGCTAAAGAATTCCATTATGAGTAAGGTAATCTTATATGTCATGTCTATTATCATGCATATTTATGTTTTATCACTTAGAATAACATATTCCATCGTCGGGAGCACTATACTTGCGTATGTGCTCGTCCGACGCCCTCCGATTGCATTCAATTACGTAACAGTCACAAAAATGACTATTTGGACCCTTCCTAACGACCTCAAATTGAAAAACTTAAAGAATAAAAGTTGTAGGTCTATTCGTTATCGTTCCGGATCATCTTGAATCACCTCAATTGGAGTTCGTATGAAAACGTTATGCCTAATTTACTATAGCAGGTCAAAGCAATCCTACCCGACACTGATGTCCGGTGCAGCTGCACCCCAATTGGCCTTAGGGGCAGCGCAGCTGTGCCCTGGGAGGCAGAACAGCCCCTCAAGTTCTGTTCTTCGTAATTTTACAGACCCCTACACCTTCCGATTTTCATAACATGAGTTATACTCATCCAAATTAGTCCGTTTTCGATTCTATGAGTTTATAACTCATAAAACTACAACATACCAAATACCCAACAATTAACATAAACATTAACTAACCCAAATATTAATTCAAAACTCATATTCATACTCAGTTTTTATGTTTTGAAAAGTTTAGCAAAATCATTTACTACGAATTCGCTTCTAAACCAAATTGGTCCGTTTAACTTCCGTTGTTTTTGCATTTAACTGTATTAACAGTATCTAACAACAATTCATGGATTATAACAATCCTTAGCCATAAATTTTGTGACTCAAAAATAGCTATTTCTTGTTATTACTAAGAAATTACAAAACTTAGAACTCAAGAACTTATATGTTAGCAAGATTACCTCTTGAATGCTTGGAATTGGCTAACTATAGCTCCTCAATCCTCCCATTCTACAGACTCTCCAATTCTACTAACTTCCAGTAGCAAAACTCTGACATTTTATCCAACGGGAAAGAAGAAGAAGGTGACTCTATTTATAGAGGAACCAATATCCAAACAATAACTTTGCCTAACAATTCAAACCAAGAGGAAGAAGAAGAGTCCACTGGATTGAGAAGAGTTGGTTACCAACTCCACCTTCCTCCATCATTAGCAGCTATCTAGCCTTTGCCGAGCTTAAGCAACAGAGTAGACCATTGGCCTATTACACGACTGATAATTATTTGGGACAATGAATTTGGGACAATGTTAATTCTCAGCAACTAAAGCTTAGTTTGGTTTCTTTAATTTCCAAAAACAAATTTTAATGTGTTACTGCTTCTATACCAAGTAAAGTTAGGGATTATTTATTACTCACATCATATAATCCATGTACAGTAGTCCACATAATATTTTAATTGGCTAAATATCATTCAGTTGGGTATTCCCAACCTATAATTTTCCATGAAATTATTATCTCAAGTATACCCAAATATTATAATGATAATAATGTCAATTTATTCATTAACTTACCCTTTATTTCTCTTTTAATAATTAATGCTAATTCTCTAATGGATTTAACTCTACTATTTATGCTACACAATGCATAACTATATAAGCTTAGAAATTAATAAGTCTCAAGCTTAACACAATAGCCTCACCAACTAATATTACATTTTATATTATGGTTATAATGTATTACAATACTTACTTGTATGTTCTCATAACATACATTCTTGCACATAGCAACTAATTCCCATCATAACATTAATTAATTTCGTTTAATCATTCCTTCATTAATTTGCTTAAATGAATTGTTCATTCTACCACTTTGCCACACTAGACATATTTCACAAGCTTAATTAGGCTCATTATCACTTCCACCACACTTTAATATTCTTATAATATAAAGTTGTGTGACACATGCACTTCAATACTAAGTTATTTAGCTACCTAAATGATTATACATTTATAATATGTATAACTTTATGCTTAGAATAATTAAGATTTACTCTATTATAAAATCTACGATAAAATAATAACTTAAGTTATTTAATACATTAAGATAACTTAGCTTTCTTTTATTAATTAACTCTCTTAAAAATACATTAGAAATTATGTATTTTTCCATAACATAAAATATTATGTTTTCTCCAAATAAAGACATTCATTATTAGAAAATAATTTACTTATTGTCTCAAGATATTATCCTTAATATAATATCTATTAAAATTTACATGTACGGCACATGTACATATATTATATAGAAAATAGATAATAAGTTTATTTTCTATTATTATAAATTATTTCCATCAATTTATTTACATATAGCAAATATGTTTTAATATATTTACCATATTAATTAATCATACCTATTACCTCATGCAAAAACATATAAGGTAATATTATTATTCAAAAATAACATTTCCTCCTTATATTAAAATAATTCAATATTAAAAATTATTTTAATATCCTTTATTAGAAATATATAATAACTATTTCTCTTTCCTTTCTATAAATTGCCCCAACACAACTTCTTTAATCTATATATTTAATCATATCTCAAATATTAAATGTTCATTTAAAGATATAATGATTTTCATCTCCCTTTAATAACGTATATATATTTATTAACGTTATTCGTACATTAGACTTTCTCACATATTATCATTCTAAGTAATATATAGAATGTACTAATTATAATCATATATTCAACGCACATATTAATTCACTCCTTTACTTAAGTAAATTAAATACTGTACTATATCATCATAGTTAATTAAGATTCGATATTCACATTATAATATTCCATAATATAACTCTTAACTTAAATTAACTAATATTTACTCTTATTAGTTAATTCCTTAACTAACTCATGCTTCACTATCCCGACCTATTCACGGATAGCTTAAGTGCTATTAATAACCTATATTATAAACATACTAGTTATTAATACACATACACAAGAATATGGTGATTATACATTAAGATTATTTAATGTCACCAACTTATGATGATAAAATAATTCTATAAATTATTTAATATCGATAGGAATTTATCCACTTCCTTTATCTCCACTGAATCGTCTCTACGCTAAATAACAAATATATATTAATAATATATTTATAAATCACAAAAACACATATTACATAACCCATATTTCCCTATGTAATATAATACCACATACCTCATATCACATATATATATATATATATATTTTTATTCGAACCCATCTCACGGTTTAAGAATTTTATTTATTAAATCCTTATTTAATAATATCTAAAAATTCGGGTTCTCACAAGTCCTGCAAAACTCGACACGTGTCCCACGATGCAGAACATATGGAGGGAAGTTAAATTCATTTTGAACTGCTTTCTGTCAGTTTACCTTTGAATTTCAAAAGACTATCTATCTTTCTTTCTCTCTCAAACAAAACCCTAAGTTTCATAAAGCTAAGCCAAATCCGTTCATTATAGGAAAATCAATTTACATCAATGGCTGCTTCCAAAGTTGTTTCGGGTTACCATCTATGCTTTGACGGGTTTGGAGATGCTAGCCCAGAAATTTACAAAGTTCTTTCACTACTGGAGAAAGCTGGACTCAAAAAAGCTCTAAGCACCAGCACCCTGATCTATTCGAAGTTGGTAAAGGAATTCTATCACAATGGAGTCGTTGATGGAGATTCCATCCTCACCAAAGTCAAGGGCGTGCAAATTCGATTCAACTCCGAAAGCATAAACCTAGCCCTAGGCTTCATCAATGAAGGCCTTCCGTCATTAGAGATAATCAACTTCTTTGAAGGTCTGAAAAAGTTACACTACTCAAAGACTGAAGAAGAAAGTGGCTACAAGAAGAAAAAGTTTCCCCAAGAATATAAGTTCCTTGCTGATATTGTTGGAAAATGCATGTGTTGCAAGGGCTCTGGCCATAATTTTGTCAATGAGAAGCAACTGAAGCTTATGACAGCCATCCAGTACAGAGTTCAACTCAACTATGGAGCTCTACTGATGGAATGGTTTGGGAAATGGATGGAAAGCCCCAAAAAGACCAAGAGCACTGCAAAGATGCCCTATGGAAGGTTTATCAGCATCATTCTAGAGGCTACTCTGGGGAACAGGATTGAAGACAAAGAAGGTGTTTCTATCATTCCCAACAAAAAAATGACCCAGCAATTGTTCCAAAACTGGAAGAGAAAACCAGCAGAAAATATAAAGATGATGTCTACAACTTCATCTGCTGTGAGGGAAGCCAAGGAAGAAGAAGAAGAAGTCAACCAAGAAAAGGTTGTGGCTCTGGTCAGAAAGAGCAAAGGGAAGAAGAAAGTGAATAAAGGAGTGCAAGTTGCCGAGGAGCCCCAAGGCTCAACCACTGATGCACCTCAAGGAGGTATAAATACTGAGATCGAGTTTCAATGCCCTACCACTGAAAGAATTATTACTCTTAAAGCAACTCAATCACCAGAGGAGATTTAGAACGAAAAGAAGAAGAAGAGGGAAATGAGTGAGGACAGGGCTGAAGGTAGTTCTGAGCCTCAAAAAAGGAAGAAACGCAGCCACAGAACAAGGAAGTATACACTAACTACGATTGTGGAGTCTTCACCAATCGTAGAGTCTAGGCTAGTCACCTCTATAGAAGGAGATGCTGCAACAGCCTCTCAGCCTGAACAACCTATAAGGGCTGAAGCTGAAGAAGGTTCTAAGCTTGTGACCAGACCAAAGAGGAAGAAGACTCTGATAAAGAAATATATCCTTTAAAATGAAGAATTTTAAAGGAAGATGAAAGAAGAAGGGCTGCTGAGAAAGCTAAACAAATAACTGAGCCACAAGCATCTGGTCTAAATCAAGAAGAGGATCAGACAACAATCAGTCAAGCAGAAACCACTGCTGCTCCTGATCAAGTCATGATCAATGCTGAAGAGGAGCTGCCTGAAGAAGTTATTCATTCTGAAGAGGTTCTGATGTAAGAAGAAATAACTCGGTCTGAGGTAAAAGTGCCAGACGCACTTAAGCTAATCCAAGATGAAGTGCTGAAAGAAACTTTGGAAGCTCAGGTTCAAAAAGGTGCTACAGCTGAGGGGGAGCTGTTAGAAGCACTAGAACCAAAGAATGTAGAAACTGAGGGGGAGCTACTAAAAGAAAATCTTGAAGTCCCCCTATTTTATGAAGAATTCGTAGAGTCTGCTGCTGCAGAAATGGTGAATATTGTTGATGATGATGTGATGAATGATGTGGTGGAAGTTTATGATGCAGAGAGTGATGAAGAAGAGGATGATGATCTTGAGATCCTGTATATGGGACAAGATGGTGAAAGAATAGCAAACTACAATCAGTTGTTCAGTTACTTGCCCATGATGCCATATCATAAAGCTATGATTCTCAACTCCTGGAATCACATATTCTGGACATTCAAGGTATATCCAGCAATTTCAATGCTTACCTATGGATTCCCAAGAAAAAGGAGGTTTGCTCAGAAGCTGATCACAAATGAGTCAACTTCAGAAGCTGAGACAGAGGTATACATCACTCCTCTCTCTTTCATTAACAACCACTCTCCATCATCTCATTTCAACCAATTCTACGAATTGCCCAAATGGTTGGAAGTGATTCTGCATCCACTAAATCAGTTTCCAATTATAGAGTCCCAAAACTCTGTGGCTGATGAACCAAACAACCAACTTGTTCTCGTAGAGCCAACTGCTAATAATTTAATGGTGATTAAGCATATTACAAGAGTAGTCGAAGAAATGATTGCAAGCTCAACCATTGAGACACCAATTCTGGATAACACACTACGATTCATGCATATTGATCAATCTAATGTGGAAATCGTAGAGTCTCCAGAACAGCTCAACGAAACAGAAACACAGACACCTGAGCCAAACACTACACCTATACAGCAAACACAAGCACATGCCCCTCTAACCCAAGAAGACATTCCCTCATCCTCCAACAATGAATATTTTGACATGACACTTACTCTAGCAAACATGTCAAGGAGAGATGAACACACTACGGTTCCTCCTCCTCCTGAGACACAACAAATTCTTGATCAATTGTCTCTAATGCCTACAAAGGAGGAGTTGACTGAAACATTGAACCAAATGGGTTCAGAGTCTGGAGAGATTCTTGAAGCACACTCCCTAGCACTTCACATGAGATACGATAATATTGCCAGGAAATTTGGCAACTGAACTGTCTAAGAGGCTAAAGGAGATTGTCAGAGAAATGGCTGACAGCCTCAATAAAAGGGATGTCATTCACTTTGCTGTAACAAAGAAGCACAAGGAGGCTATAGAGATCATGCAGAAGAATCAACAATCTCAAAATGAGCTGATAACCAAACAGATTTCAGAACTACGTATCTCACTACAACAATTTCAAGCATGGAGTGTAGCTCAAATTAATCAAAATAATAATGCAATGGAGCAGCTTCAGCAATAAAGAAGATAAACTGAGGCTCTAGTCGAGGAAAATCGTAGTGACATTGCACTCAACCGACCTCAGATGCATGAGCTGGTGGAGGGAGTCAAGCGTCTCTCTAACGATATTCGAATCCTTGATGCTGACATAAAGGAGGAGAATAATGAGCAAGGAGAAAGAGGCAGAGGCAGCAGAGGTGGACGGCAAAGGCAAACACACATTCAACCACCTCAGTAGGGAAGGCAAAGACAAACTCACATTGGTCAATCGTAGGGTGGCAACTCCAGGAGTCCAAGTACTCAACCTGCACTATCTGATCAACATTTGCAGCGTCCTCTCATAGCTATACATTTTTAAAGGAGTCAAGGTCAAGCTTCTGGCTCACAAGGCATGACTTCTACTGATCAGCAATCTCGAGAAGAGCTAGACGACATTACCTGGAGAGATGAGCAAACTAGAAGAATGAGAGTTGTAGAATATGCCAACCCTACAAGAAATAAGAGGCAAAGAAGATAGAGATAAGTCTAAGCTTAACTGTATATTGATGATTCTATGCTAGATTATAATATCTTTTCAAACATCAATAAATTCATGCTTATTCTTTATAAATTTTAGTTGCTCACTAAAACACTAAGCCATATTTACTTTCTAGCATTCTGCATTTAGAATCTTATGATATGATGCAAATTTCCTTGATTATGTCAACATCAAATAGGGGGGAGATTATTGGGAATTGCATATTCATATTTGATATTGAAAGTAAATATAAATGCTTAAGTGTAAAGTCCTTCAAAGATCATATGTACAAGGACTAAGATAATAGATCAAAATGTTAGGTTGATCTGAACTTTAATGTTTATCATTTATGTAAATAAATGTATAGAAGAAAAGATCAAAACTGTTAAGTTGATTTATTTGAGTTGTGAAAGATAAAGCCTTGACAGAATCGTAGTCTGTCAAAGGCAGCATACAGAAGCCAAGGCAAGATTCGTGGAGCTTAAGTGAAAATATTAGAATCGTAGTCTGCCCTTGGAAGCCACACTGAGAATCGTGAAAAAGATCTGAGCGCCTGCCGAGCAAAGTCAAGAAACGCAGTGTGCTCTCGAAAATGTGGAGTCTGCAAGACAAGCAAGAAGGAATCGTAGTCTGCCAAAGAGCTTAAGAGAAATCGTAGTGTTTTCTACGATCAAGCCTGTGCAAGCCAACACACAACGATTATGGTACAATGAACACAATCGTAGTGTTCCTCCAGTCAGTATCAAAGATCGTAGTTCTGATGAAGGGAGGAAGAGCAACAAATGAAGAAAGGCTTATAGCCGTTGACAATTTGGTGGTCCCAATGATTCTATATTCATCCTTAGTTCAAATCAAAGAAGCGTATTGAAGAAGCTAAGGAAAGGACTAAACCACCTGCTAAAAACATCTTTTCAGGTGTTAGGTGAGAATGCAGTCTGCTGTGTCAGTGGGCCAGTCGGCAGTGCAACAGAAAAGCAGGATGTCAACATCAACTGCACAGAAACGTCTGAAGCATTTAATGCTGTAACGGGAGCATTCAAACGGAAACATTTTGAATGACTCTTTTATAAGGAAATCAGACAAGGAATCAGACTACGCAAGCAAGATAAGAAAAGAAAGAATACATTGAGAAAAGCTCAAGAACACTCAAAGATCAACTCTACAATCCTGAAAGTGGAAAGCTTGCTTCGCTACTCAGTTCTTCAGAACTGAATCTTAATTGTAACTGAGTTGCACACACCAGAATATAACTCTCAATCCAAGGTATTCCAAGTCAGAAGGACTTGAAGAGTTCTAAGTGAACTGAGAAGAGTACCAAGGCTGCTGGCCTTGAAGATTTCTAAGTGAACTAAGAGAAGAGTACCAAGGCTGCTGGCTTTGAAGAGTTCTAAGTGAACTAAGAGAAGTTTCAAGGCTGCTGGCCTTGAAGGAATCTAAGTGATTCAGTTGTAAGAGACATCCTTAGTGGATTTCCTACTCGTGGAGTAGAAGAGTGGACTAGGAGCCTTGTGTGCTCTGAACCACTTAAAACCTTTGTGTCTTATTGTCTCACATTAACTGCTATAACTGCTATATCTGTTATAACTGCTTATCAAACCATAACTGCAATATCTTAAGGGGGAACAAAACATATATTCCGCTGCTGTCAGTATATTCAATACTGACAAAGTATTTTAAACTAAGAATTTTTAAAATAACTATTCAACCCCCCTTCTAGATAGCTAACGTGCCTTTGGAAACTAACACATTCATCTCATGAATAATAAATTCATTCAACATATGCATCGATATCATTTAATGGACAATTAAAATTTATATGTAATCAAATAAAATAAACTCCTTTATTTCATTTTTGAAAAATTGCACAAAACTAAAATCAAAATTTTTTTTCTGCAGGTCCGGCGCGCCTTGTGCTGACCTTACAAAAAAATTTAGGATTTTTACATAACCGGCGCGCCCCGCGCTGCAAGAAAATCTAGAATTTTTGATTCGTAATTTTTGACCTTTTCATCCAAAAAATAAGATTTCATACAACAAATTATGCCCAATAAATTGTTCTAAACACATACCCATACATATATAGAATCAAAAAAATTAAAAATGTTGACGTCGGGAAAAAATCAAATCGCTTTGGACCTGATCTTTCTCTCTTCCTAAATTTTGTTATTTTCTACCCTTATTACCTTATCTGTTTTATGAAGGGCTAAGATTTTTTAGGAAAAGGACAACATGTATCATGTCGACAATTTGATCGGTTTATTGAATCGCCAGTTGGTAGATTTGAAATGGTTGTACCAACTCAACCAAGTTTTGTTTGAATTTTGCAAGTCGGCCCTAATTACTGGACACTGTCAAAACTTAGTCTTGAAACCGAAATTCTAAAGTTCGGGGGCTTGGTTAAGTGGGGGGAAGGTGTTAGGCACCCCCCAACTCCCGTAAAACACGGTACCGCATCTTTTCAGTATTTCCCTTTTAAATTGCAATGTGTGTGTGTGAATGTTGGAAGTAATTGAGCCTACATTTGTTTGATTTTGAAAGTAGTGTCTTACTTCATTGAACCTATATACGAAGGGTTTGATTTGATTTGCAAAAGTCCTTTTTAGGCAAGATATGAAAATGACATTTTGAAATGTTGGTTTTCAAACCCTTACGCTTACATAAGAATAGAAGCCTGTTGATACTTCTATTTTATTATTTTAGCCTTTGGCTCGATTTGAATGTTTATTGTCGGGCTACGAAGCATCCTTGACCACAGAATATATATACAAGTTCTGGTCTTCTCATGGGCATGACAGCCATTGGAGTGACTCTAGCATGACAGACCACATTTTTATTATGTTTGAGACCTTAAACCCGGATAACCATTTTAAGGTCTTTCGGATGTACATTTTTACAGAAAAATTGGCAGGGTACATTTGTAATGTGGAGTTTGTCCATCGTGAGAATCAGATTCTGATCAGTTTGATCATGAATCCCATAATTCCTAGGCTCAAATAGTAATAGCCAAGAAAACCCTGCACAACTCAGATATTCACAGAAAATACAAACTATACTCTAGATGTCGCAAAAGCAAAGGATTCATCAGTCAAATCCTTTCATGTGCGTAGCCAAAGCTTCTCGTTCCCACTAGATAGGGATCTAAGGGTCGCAAGGTTGCTTTAATATTTAACAAAACTAGAAAGAAAGCTAGATTTAAATAAATCTTAGCCATTCTAGCTTTCTAGATCCGGTTGGACCTATTTTGAACCGTTTGAAAGGTAGAAAGGGCTAGATTTAGATAAATCTAATTTGTAAAATTTACATCAGTGCCGATTCATATCAAATGAATATTTAAAGCAGATATTTAATCACAATAAATAAAGAATATATATATTATTATATATATATATAAGCTGTAAAGGGCCACGGATTTCCAATCCAAGCCCGACTGGAATTTAAATATATATATATATATATATATATATATTTATAAAAGCTGTAAAGGAGCCACGAAATAATTCAGGCTCAACAGGAAAGTAAATATATATATATATTTATAAAAGCGGTAAAGAGCCACGAAATGATCCAAGCTCAACTTAATGTAAATATATATATATATATATATATAAGCGGTAAAGAGCCACGAAACGATCCAGGCTCAACTGAATGTAAATATATATATATAAGTTGTAAAGAGCCACGAAATAATCCAGGCTCAACTTAGTCTAAATATATATATATATATATATATATATATAAGCTGTAAAAAGCCACAAAATGATCTATGCTCGACAGAATGTAAATATGTATATATATATACTTATAAAAGCGTTAAAAAGGCCACAAATTTTCAATTCAAGCCAAACTAAAATATAAATGTTAATATATACAGTTAGTATATATATATTAATGAAAAAAAGGTCACAAATTAGCAATCCATGCCAAACGAAGTCAGAAAAATTATATATATATATATATATATATAGTTATATATATAAAAGCAGTAAAAGGGCCACGAAGTTGCAATCCAGGCCCGACAGAATAAAAAGTTAGTATATATATATAGTCAAATATATGTATAATTGTAATACCCGCTATTTTTTTAATAATAATAATAATAACAATAACAACATATATGAAAGTTGAAATATTTTAATTACACTCTTTCTTTTATTCTTCGGGTCTAATTTGTAATTAATTTATTGGGCTACTAATAATTAATGGACAACTTAATTTAATATGTATGGGCCTAGGCAAATTAAACCCAATTAATTTAAGAATAATGTTATCTTATTAGGGTAAATACTATTGATAATATCAATACTCACAATTAGCGGCTGAAAGAAAACATGAAATACTTGAAGAAATTTTGAGCTGTGCAGAAGAAATTAGAGAAAATTTTTACATAAGGTACTTCTTCTATATTATTAGTTTTATATAATAAAATATAATTTAAGATTTATTATGTGTCGGCACATACAAAAGTCACTCCACTGCATTCGCCATTTTTAAATTAACATCCTGCAGTAGTAAAGTGATCATATGTATGATAGGATAAGTGGGTAATAACTTAATATTATAAATCAATTCAATTCAATTGTATGTATATATTATTAGGTGTGATCATGTGGGTTGGAGTATACAAATTGCAGTAACAGAGTTCAGGTGTACTTGACTATTTAATATCAATAGGCATATGCATGTTATGAATTCCAGCATCATATATCTTGTATTCTTTTGTAAAGAATGGAGGTAATTTGTGAACAGATGTACATAATTAAGATATAGTAACTTTAAAGTCTTACAGAACATAATTACAATAATAATAGTAATAATAAGTTTATAAAAACGTTAATCAGGGAAATAATATTTTGTAGCCGTACCTATATTTATTTTTATTTTTATTTTGTGAATTAGTTCAGATGGAGGGAATTTAACGAGTTGAATTTGGAATATAAATTTTGGGTATTACATTGTTTAATCCAGGTACAGATTCCGTACTCTTTCATTGAGACTCTTTTAATTTTAATTTATTCATTTCGCTATTCGTTTCCAAAATTAGTATTGCCTCTCATATTTATTCCTTGTCAATTTATTATGATAGTTTCGTTGTGGCGTTGATATTAGAACTCGTATTTGTATTCTTTGAGCTAGTTAATCATGTCAATATATTTTGGAGATTTTATTCATTTGTATAATTCCTTGTATATTTTCATTCACACTCGGGAGTTGTTTTGATTATTGATATCTTGTCAGTATTTAAGAATGTTCGTATTTGATAATCCGATGTCATTTGAAAATGGTCATGTAAGCCTTGTGATTTGAACCCCTTTGGCTTACATTTTGTAGTTGATCCTTAGGGTGTACTTGAGCTAACCACCTATGGGGGTACCACATGCATATCCTCTTGACACAAGGGCATGACACCTTCCGTGGCGGTGTAATTAGTCCACAGCGTATCCTTTTGTATGCTCTGGGTGTGAGCTTTGGCCATTTGATTTGTTTGTTCAAGATACGTATGGGTCGACCCAGTATTTGATTTGATTTATTTGGCAGGATTAGTAACGTATGTGTCGTGCGTACTATCCGATTTGATTTGTATACATTATAATATCGATGTATTTTGTTAGCCTTTGGCTATTTGTATTTGAGCTCAGTATGAAATTGGCACCTTACAACCATTTGATTCAGCCTTATTTGTTTGGGATTCTTTTGACTATAATTATTCAGTTGACAGTGTTAATCATTTGTAAATGGACTCACTAATTTCGGTCTATTCGTAATTCATTTGTAATTCACATGTATTCATTCATTCGACTCTTTTAGATTCATTATATATTATGATATATTTCTTCATCTTCATATCCATACTGGGCAATTGGCTCACGCTGTGTTCTTTTTCGGCCGGTAATCAGGGGTGATCAGGATTTGTGGGATGAGAGCTACTTTTGATCCAAATGAGTAGATTAGTTGTTGAGATTATTATTAGACTTGGTTTTCCTAATATTTTGTAATTGGATGTTTTGGGCATATTTTGGCATTCATCCTTAGAAGTGGAGATTATGTTATCGTGGAGGTTTTTTTATTTAAATTGGAGTTTAAGACTGTTGGTATTCAATTTATTCAAAAATACTTTGAGGTTTATTTCAGAAATTTATTTATTATGTTATGTGTGTGACATCCCTTTTCCTTTGGGAAAGTGGGTGTTACAATAATAAAGATGAAAAGGCCACGAATCAATGATCCAGGCCGAATAAATTAGTATATTTATATATATACATAAAAGCGAGTAAAAGCCACAGATCGACGATCCATGCTGTGCAAATAAAGAAAAACGTATATATATACTAATATATACTAAAAAGTTAGCTAAAACGGCCACAAAACTAAGTTCCGGGCAAAACCAGAAGACGAAACTTGATATGCACGTTCACATATACGTAATAAAGTAGAAAATGAGTTTTGATCGTAAAAATACTTACAATGGACTGCTACACGGGCTTTTTGCCACTTAGTAGGCTTCAAATGGACGTTTCCACCAGTTAATTTTTGATATGTCGTAGAATATACGTATACAAATGTATTGGAAGAATAAAATTAGAGTTTGGAGTACGAGAAGTAGGGCTAAGGGACGAAACGGGCTGAGTTTCAGAGCGTTTTCTTTTTTTTTTCCTTTTGGCAAGGGAGGGTCTTATATTTATAGACCCGATGGTTGCAGATGTACCCGCTGTAACGACCCCAAAATTCATACAATATAATCCTCATCCTCGATCGTTAATAATACATCTTTAATCTATCTTTACATCATTATTCGATATTAAAAATCACTAAAAATGCGAAATATTTAAAACTTTTATACATTTCCTTCTGTATTGCCCTAAATCGCAACCTTTACATTACATCTCTTCGATTCAAATTTATATCATGAATCGTTACAACAAAATGACTATACAAAGTCTTACATCATAAATCAATATCTGTATACACCGGATAGCTCAACTTACAATTTAACAACATGTTACATTCAAAATATTAAATACATTTCTCATAAAACATAAGTAATCTTCGTGAATATGGATCTCTATAATTCACTTAACACATATCCTTACCTTGAAATCTTGCCACGGCGTTTCGACGTTCATTCGTCACGTGCCCGAATCGTCTCTCTTGTGTATGCTTAGTGTGCTTACATAACTTATCTAATACATTATTTATTAATGTTAAACATCATTATATTTACTAACATTCATGTTTTATAACTTAGAATAACATCTATTATCATCGACAACACTATACTTGCGTATGTGCATGCCCGACGCCCTCCGATTGCCTCCAAATACGCATCAGTCACAAAGATGACCATTTTGACCCCTTCTAACTACCTCAAATCAAAAAAGTTAAAAAACAAAAGTTGTAGGTCTACTCGTGATCGTTCCGGATTATCTTGAATCTCCTCAATCGGAGTTCGTATGAAAAAGTTATGGTCATTTTACTAACGGAAGTTAAAATAGTTTTACATTACAATAATTAAACCACTCCGGGTAGCATGTTAACCCACTGGGGCGGGTCCCCCAAAGCTAAAACACAGGCTGGGGCGGGGCCCACTACTGGTGGGGGTGCTGGTTTGCGAACTGGTGGAGAAATAAGCCAATTTGGCTTATTCCTTCACACCGAATTCAATTTTTCCCAATAGGATAAACATGAAACTCGATAAAAACTATATTTTAAACTCTTTAACATGATTATAACATATAAAATCCATAAAAACACATAATCAAAACCAAGATTTCATGATTTAAAAGAAAACTACAATATTAAGCATTCTTGACGAAAATTGCTACTACGAATTCGTTTTTAACCCAATTCAAGTAATTCCAATCGTACTAACTCATATCCTTAACATACTAACATAATACATGATCAATTTTAACCATAACCCATAATCAAACATCAATTTGATAGTTTCAAAAGCCATTTTTCAGAAATTGATTTAAAGAAAATCACTATAAATATAATTCATCTTGTTTATTCAAATTTACATGGATTGAATTTCTTCAACAACCATATAACTCAAATATACCCATGCTATATCACATATTACTCATAACTTCATGCTTTTATCAATGACTTAAGAACAATTTTCAACATAACTTCATAATCAAACACTATGAACATGATTTCATCATGTTCATCATGTCCTTGTGAATTGAAACTCTTAAACCACTATAAAAAATCTCATGTAAGCATATATATACATATATATACACACACATCCCATTCATATATCAAAATTATGAAGTTTCACCAAAAGATTTTTACATAGAATTCTAAAATTATGAAAACATATAAGAACATAACTTCAAAACTTGTTTTTACAACAATTGTACTTTGAAAATCCTTTCATGGCATACAATTACATATGAAAACATATGAACACCATATATACATATAAATTCATAATTATGAAAACCTAATTTGACAAAGACAAAATACAAAACATATGAATTGAGTACAAGGGTTAGTATCGGTACCCTTCTAGGTTGAATTAGGAGAAAAGATGATGAAGATGATGATCTTCTCTCTTGCTTTCTCAAGCTTCTCATCTTCTTCTCTCTTCTTCTCTTTGTTCTTAGTTTAGACTTAGGTTTAGAAAACTAACGTAACTTAGTGTATATACAATATGCATATAACACATATAATTATAGAATATGTAACTCCCAATCTAATTACATATACTAATTACCAATTTAATATATAAGTTACAAAAATTAGAATTTTAAAAGCCCTAAGGCTTGTTTGGCAAAACCACATTATTTTAAAAATAGGTTTTAATAATTAAAGCCTTGTTTGGGTAAAACAGGTTTAAAACAAAAGTAAGGGCCTTGTTTAGGAAAACGGTTTTAAAAATTCTTTTAACTCTTTTAATAAATCATTTAACACATATTCTTAATGTTATCCTTTAATTAATTAAATCTTAACATTAATTTAATTAATTAAAAGTCTAACATCAATTAATCTCATAAAATTATCACATAATTATAATTACTCGCTAATTATAATTTCGTGTAACAATCATCACATAACTCATCTAATTTAATTATCCCAATTAAAATCAGAACTATAACATAAAATCATTATATATTAATTAAATTAAATACAAAATATTCATTTAATTAACATATAACACTTAATTAAATTACTCCATAATAATCACATAATTATTTATTTAACTCAATAAATAATTCAACTAATATATTTATTTAATTCAATAAATATATAAATTCTCTTCACACCAAATCACATATTTCACAATATATAACACATATACACATACTCGTACTTAAACATCTTAAAATAAGAATTTTATTTATTAAATTCTCATTTATAAATTCTTAAAAATCCGGGATGTCACACCCGCAGCAGCTGCGGGTCTACCTGCGGCTCTCCAAGTGGGGCCCACTCCCGTGGGTCCCGTCGTTTCGAAGTACGTACAGTCCGAGTAACACGATGTCAGGTTCGAACCTTTCTAACTTTTGATCAGAGCATCAGTTTGAAGAGTGCTATACCTTTTTGAAAAGCCCTTTCCGAGAGCGACACAATGATATGGGACTTAACCTTTTCCGAATCCAGGTAGACGGGTTTATAACCGGATCTTTATTTTTTTGCAGTTTGTCCGTTGAGCTATATTGTGCTATTTTCACTCGAGATCGTTGTTATGGCTCTTTCTGACCTTTATTGCAATAATTCTGCATGATTTTGATTGAATTGGCTTCAAGTTGGTAAAATGACCGTTTTGCCCCTCCAGGGGTTATCTCCTACACTGGTACGGTCTTCGACTGTTCTCTCGGGGTTGTCTCTGAGGTTTGATCCCAGCCGACTCTGTTCTTCCTCAGGGTTGTCTTCGAGGTTGACTTGATTTCCCAAGGTTGTCTCTGAGGATGATCTGATGCTTCAGGGTTGTCTCCGAAGTTGATTTGGCTTCCCAGGGTTATCTCTGGGGTGACTGCATCTCCTAGGTTATAGTCGGGGCTTGATTTGAGTGTGATCTCCTGGTGTTGTCGTCGGGGTTGACTTGACATCCCGGTGTTGTCGCCAGGGTTGAATTGGATCTCCCGGTGCTGTGGCCAGGGTAGCTGACTTTGGTTTGCACTTTCGAGGTTGTCTTCGGAAGGTATAAGACGATTTTGCCCTTCTACAAGGTTAGTAACAGGAATGCAAAATTTCGAGTGTCTACAGATGCCCCTCTTTATCATGTTTATAAAATATAATGGAATGAACAGGATAAAGATTGCTAGACACTGCAAATATAACCTATGCAAATGTAATACAATGCATGGTATGATATGTTATGAATGTTAGATACCTTCGTGGTGTTGGGGCTATCACTGACTTTTTATGCCATTTTCTACTGAGGATAACGCTATCCGTGATAGCTTTTGGTGAATTCTCTTGCCTCCTACTCGAACGATAGCTTGTAAATTCTTGACCATCACCGAATCTTTCTCGATGCTACACTGGTTTGAAGCCAATGGTTTACCATATCCGTTGATACTCATCTGTGGGGAAAATTTTCTCTTGGCTGATGCTATTGGACATTTCTGAACTCAACGTTGGGGTTGTCACCAACATCTTGTGTCTCCAAATCAACTTTCTGACTTTTCCTCCGCTGGAGATATTCTTTTTATGATGATTGACCTCATTAGAGATTCCCAATGCCTATCCTGATGATAGCTTACACCAGTCCTCATCATCGGATCTTTCTCGACGCTACATTGGAGTTGTCACCAACAGTTTAAATTATTGTTCGGTCGATGCCGACGTTCCGGTCGAAGCCTACCCACATAATAGTTTACAACGATCTATTAATTTTAACTTGATTCCTACTCGAATGGTAGATTACAGAGTTTGACCGCCACCGAACTTCCTTCGAGCATACTAGAACAGTAGTTTGCAACGGTCGGTTGAATCACCGATCCTTTTCGGCGTTCCCGCTGGGGATTTGTATAACAGATTCCATCATCTATCCTCTGTGGGGATAAACTTATACGCTGTTTTCATCACTGGCTCATTCCCGATGCTTCGCTGGAGTTATCGCCAACGCCTGACAATGTCATTCAATCTGACCCTCGTTAAAGTAGCCTTCAACGGCTTCACCACCGAATCGTTCTCGATGCTTCGCTGGAGTTGCCACCAACGGCTGATAGCGTCGCTGTGCCACATCACCAGCTACTGTTGTGGCGCTGCAGCGTCCAGTTTACGCACAGGACTGGCGCTGCGGCGCCACGTCACAGTAAGACGTAGACAGCCTCGCGAACTATGCAGGAAAAAGCCAATTTGGCCTATTTCCTTATATCAAACTCAAATTTTAACTCATATAATTCATATAAAATTTTACAAAACTATAACTTTATACTTCTAACATGTTTTAACATATAGAAACATCACAACACATAATTAAAAATCTTTAATTTCATGATTTTGAAGAAAACACCATTATTAAGTGTTCTTTACAAAAATAAACACTATGACTTTGTTTTTAAACCAAATCACATAATTCAAATCATGTTATTTTCGTTTCTTAACATATTATTACAACCTATGATTAATGTACATAACATAGGATAATTAGACATCAATTTTAATATCAAAGAAGCCATTTTTCAAAATACTTCACTTTAATTGCTATGAACATGATTTCTTCATGTTCATCATATTTACATAAATTAAACAGTTTAAACTTACATACAAATCATATATAAACAGTTTATAACATAAATTACATATATAAATCATATTTACATGATTATCATGAAAAACTTTAATCACAGAGAAGTAAAAATATGAAGAACAAGGAAGAACAATAATTCATAATTATGTTAGATGATTACCTTTGATGTTAGAAGATGATGATGATGATGATAGATTTCTTGTTTTTGATTACACAGAGCTTCTTCTTTCTTTCTTTCTTCTTCTCTCTTTTCTCTCTAGTTTACTCTGATATTCTAACTCTGTTCTAACTTACGTAGTATAACATATACATATAACTGATATAAATATAATATAATATAATAACTGATAAAAGATAATATCCTCTATTAAATATATATCAATTACAAGTTTTTTAAAAATCAAAATTCACTAACGCTTGTTTGGCAAAACTAATTTAAAATAGAATTTTAAAAGACTTAGGCCTTGTTTGGTAAAACTAAATTAAAATAGACTTAAGGGCCTTGTTTGGTAAAACTAAATTAAAACTCTTTTAATTTATTTTAATAACTCCTTTACTATATAGTTTAAATGTCACACTTTATTTAATTAAATCTCGATATTCTAATTTAATTAAATTAAAGCTAACATCAATTTATTAAATAAAATTGCCACATAAATTAAATTGCTACACAATTATAATTTATTTATTAATTATAATTTCATGTAAAAAATTAGCAAATCTCTAATTTAATTATAAAATTAAATTAGATATTACTATAATTATTCATTAAATCATTACTACCAAATTACCACATAACAATTCATCTAATTTAATTATTTCAATTAAATTAGAACTTCAACCACAAAATTACTAACATCATTTTACTTATTAAACATCAATTTAATATTTTTAAATGATTCCAGTGGGGTTCTTTAGATAACTTATAGATCTAACTCACAGCTTTGACGGATCTCAAAAATAAGTTATGGTTTGAAAATGGTAGTTGTCCAAAGTGGACTAAAATTCTAGGGTATCTTCGGATAAAACAGTTTTTGACATTCTTTGTCATTAAAGCTCATCAACACATAAAATGATTGTGTCTAATTATAAAACATTTTCTAACATATAGATCTACTATCATATGGCTTGAGAACATAAACTCATCATTTATTACTAAAACAACCATAGAAATACACATTACACTAACTAGGCTTTAAGATTAAGAAACTTTTAAACCTTTGAGCTTTAGGTGCACACTTTCTTCTCCTTCCAAGGTATGTGACGAAGCTTGAAGACACACAAAATCTCCTCTCCTTCTTCCTCTTATGGTCGGCAGCCCCATCTCCCTTTTCTCTCTCAAGTATTTTACTCTTTAGCTTTACAAGACTAAGGAAATAAAATGAAGCTAAACTTTGGCTAGCAAATGAGGTAAGTCTTATTTATAGGCTCAAAAAATGTATATATATAGCATATATATATATATATATATATATATAAGTCCAATAATAATCTAGAAGAGTGATTGAATAGATTATTACCGTTTAAAAATTGTTCTATGCCTTTTTAAATTTTTAGTTAATTAATTTGCAGTGTTAAAATTAATATGTAAGATAATAAAACTCAATCACACAATGCACAGAGATTTGTCTGGTTCACAACATACACCTTGGGTATGTTGCTACGTCCAGTCTGAAGCTCCTTTCCAGAACTTGAGATCCTATTACTATCAATAATAAATACTCCTTCAACAGGCGAAGAAGCCTTTATAAAGTTTTATAGACAAACTTTTAACTATACACAACTATCTATTTTGGACAGCAAGCTCCCAACTCCCTCCTCAAGTTTAGTTGTACCTTCTTTTGAGTTCAGTTCTATTTTATAATCTGTGTAAGACCCCAAATTTTATGAAATAAAAGTACTCAATTTTTCTTATAATTATTATTCTATTCAGTAAATGGTTAAATTGAATAAATGTGATAGTTATGGGTGATTTATGCAAATTTTACAAAGTAAGCAAGTTGTCATAAAATATTTGAGGAATATTCGTTTGGTCGGGGAATATTCTTTTTGTCGGAGAATATTCGTACGATGACGAAATCATTGGTGGGCCCCATAACAAAAAACTGTCGGATGAAGAAAATGACAAGAATAAGTTTTCTAAAAATAATGGCAAAACTTTTACCATTAACTGTTAAAATACCCGGTGATAAAAGTACAATAATACGCGTTGTTGTATAGTAGCACACGGTATTGCACAGTATTTTTAATATTGATTCTTACGTAAGAAGTCACTCATTTAATAATTGTCACAGTAATTACTATTCAGTATCTTATATTCTTGATTCAATAATTGCTACATTGATAATTGCACATTATTTTATATTATTGATTCAATAATTATCACAGTAACCACTGCATAGTATTTCACATTATTAAATTAATATTTGTCACACGTATTATTGAAATGATATTATTAGATAGCATTATTGATAATGTCTAGAAAGTTATGTTGAGGAAAGGGGTTAGATTATATAATTGCACACCAATGAGGAGAAATTCTTATCGGAAAGCCCCCTCTTTCCTAGTAATGATCTGGTTGTCAATATTATAAATCTATTATATTAATTGGGATTAATTAATTCTTACTTCAAAGGTGACACTTTATGAATGTATTGAAATATCCATTTTTCTTACGTTGGAGTTATTATGTAAAATATGTTAGTGGTTCATCCATTAATATTCTTACTTTTAAATCAGAAAGCTTATTCAAGGAAAGGTTCCTCATTTATCAGATTTTCTAAAAGACGTGTATGTGTTTCCCTTTTGATTTTGGCAGCTTGTAAATTCCTTACAATGGGTGGGGTCTTATGTGCTGAATTTTTCAAATGATAGGTTTCCTATTTGGCAGCTTGTACCTTATTTAACAAAGAGTGGCCCCCATTTGCCAAAGTTTTCAAGATTACACGTATGCTGAGAATTAATTCCTAAATGCTTCCAGACTTCTTCCCAATTTCTTCACCTACCACTTATTTGATTGGTTAAATTTTTAAGTGGGCGGGACCCACAATTGATTCCTTTAAATTTTCTTCCTTAGAGTACTGGTGACCCGTGACTATATGTCTCCCAACCTTGCCTATAAAAAGGATCATCTTCAGACGATGAAAAATACACCATCACAATATCAGAAATTCTTCCTCTATAATATTGTGAGCATAATATTTTGAGTATATTATTTTGAGTGTAAAGATACTCTGAGTCAAAATTTCTCAACTTAATCTCCGTTATACCAGTTAAATTTAGTCTCCTACTAAGGTAAAGGATATTATTTTTCTCGTAAAAGATGTTTTCGTTCAATATTCGTAAGGATATTATTTTCTTCCATACTCTATAGTAGGTAAGTAATATTATTTCGTTTCATATTCCTAAATTTAAACTATGATGATAAGTATTGCTTCTATAATTCTTGAAATAATTAAAAATTGCTTAAGGTTTTTGCTTCATCTAATATCATTTCACTGGAATATTGATCTTAACTTTCTTATGAAAATTTTAACATTTTCATCCGGGGTACTATTCATGCCGGAGTACTATTCATTCGGGTAATATTCATATCAAAATACTATTCACTCGGGTACCATTCATGTCGGAGTACTATTCACGACGAAATTTAGTTTCTTTTCTTTGTCCAAATTATCTTTTATGAAACTTATTCTTGAAGTTGAATCCATGTTTTTATCTTCATGTGGACAATTTGGACATTATTGAACTCTTAATAAATTGAATTATAGATCTCTAATATTTGTCTTTGATCTCACTTGGTTCATTTCTTATATCATTGTCATAATCGTTAGACTTAAATAATGGTGAAAGTTATCTTTGGCCCGTAGTGCAAAGATGACCTGTTGATTGATATATTTGGCTTGTAATGCAAAGATGAACTGTTGATTGATATCTTTGGCCCGTAGTGCAAAGATGAATTGTTGATTAATATCTTTGGCCCGTAGTGCAAAGATGAACTGTTGATTTATATCTTTGGCCCGTAGTGCAAAGATGGACAAGTGTATGGCATGATGATAAGTGGTCTTTATGACCACTTATTCGGATAGTAACCAGCTTGTTTCATGGCTTAAACTCAAGTAATCTCGTGCATTTAATGTGTTTTTGCTTTGTTTTATGTTTACAGGTTTAGGGACTCTCCGGGTGCAAATTGAGCTTAAACAAGCAAATGAATGCTAAAAGGGGCAAAGCACAGCAGACGACTTAAAGGAAGGCATGGTGACATGTGTGCAGGAGCAATGAATGTGATGCTACGTGGCTGGAAGGCAAGAAGCCAAGCTATGAATGATGGCATGATGCTAGAGGCTCTAGCAAAGAAGGCTGCAAAAAGGCAATAAGTGCATGTGAAGGAAGCAAGGAAGCCTATGCAGATGCTAGCCTTGAAAAACCAGCATCAGTGGTCCGCGCGGCTACGTCGGGACAAAGCAACAGGCATGCGCGCCCGCGCCAATCCTCAGACCAGAACTCAGCATTCCAAGGCCGCTCGGCCGCGTAAGGAATAAGCCTTGGGCGCGCGCGGCCGCGCCAGTCAAGAGTTCGGCCAAAGTTTGACTTACACTTGCAGGAACGGGAGAAGGCATGATATAAGGGCTGAGCCCTCATTTGTTCAGCAGCTTCCCCTTAAGGGTTTAGCCCTACCCCTAGTTTCCATTCCATTTTCCTTTTTCCTTTTAATTCTTGTTTAGCTAGCTTAGGAGTAGATTAGTATAAATTAGTGTTAGATTAGTGTAGTTAGTAGATTCTAGGGTTTCTTTTGGACTTGAAGATTGAAGCAGGGGATAAACAACAAAGATCCACACTTGGAGAAAGACTCAAGATTTGCAATTTTTATCTCTTAATTCTCCTTGTATTCATTGTATATTTGGATGATGTTTATGAACCTTGTGGATGATTTATTTGAGTTATTTATGACTTGAATATATTTTGGGATTTCAATGGAACCCAACGCGTAGTTTGTATTGATTTCTCTCTCATTACTTTTATTATGAATTGGTTATCATAACTTGTGCTTTTAGATTGATTTCTTGTGAACCTGTATGAACTTGATAAATGGATTATAGGTTTAGACCTAGTTATGATATCATGCGAAAGTTAGAGATTCTTACGGGTAATCTATGAGATTATGTGACGTGTGTCTCATTCATTGTCCTAAAGAGTTGATAATTTGTTAGTGTTTAGGATAGAAATATACCTAAATGCCGTATACAACCATTTGAGAATCTAATCGTAATGACTTCCTATGCGAAAGTTGGTAATTGATAGAGTAGTTAACGAGATTTCCTGTGACATGTGTCTTGTTAATTGTTCTGGATATTAGTTGCTTGATAGTGTGTAGGATAGACATATACCTACATGCCGCATTAGGAAGATTCATAGTTGTCCATTGAAAGAGGCTATTATGTAATCGTGATTTCTCGGTTGTCAATTCTAGGTGCTTATTTTTCTAAGTGAGAGAGTTAAGAGATTCGAACGAAGTGTTGGGGGAAATTGTAATCCCATGTCTTCATTATCTGAATTTACCCTAGGATTAGTTATTGCATGTTTTAATTTTTGCCTAGTTAACGTAGTTTTAAATCATTCTCCTTACCATCCGCTTAAATAAGACTGAAATAATTATGAGCTAGTGCTTTGGCGACCCTTTATCTATTAATTCCTCGTGGGAACGATATCTTTACTCACTCTTTATTACTCGTTGGCCGCGTATACTTGCGCGTTAATTGTGTCATCTAATCGACCTACAAGTTTTTGGCGCCGTTGTCGGGGAATTAATTGGATACTGTTTGCCAACATTAGTTTCAATCAAATTAGTCTTAATTTAAACATTTTTATTTTTATTTAATTCTCTTCCTATATTCTCTTCTCAGGTACAATGGACTTGAATTTCTATCCATGGAACCAAAGGCAAGAGCAACCAAGGGAAGCATACAATGATGGCGTCAACCAAATTGCAACACTTTCAGCACAACTAGAGGTTCTCTCGAGGAAGTTGGATACTGTTTCAGCCCAACGGAATCGATAGCCAGTTACTTCGTATGACTATGGTGCTGGATGCTACACGAGACATCAGGAGCCTATCAGTTATGGCCAGGAGCAGTATGGGGGTGGTTATTCCTACACCGAACCTTATCCCACTAATCAACTAGATTGGGGGTATCACCCAGACCATTCAACAAACCCTTCATCAGACTATTATCAAGACCAGTACTGGGATCCAAATCCCGTTTACACCCCATAATGCACTTTCCAGACTCCAGTTTACGAGCCTCAACACAATTTTGAGGGTGACACGGAAAATGTAAGATTGGAGGAAGGAGGTGGCATATCACTGAAGGACATCTTGATTGAGCAACAGAAGTCAGTCAAGAATATCCAGAACTGGGCAGAGCAGATTAGCAAGGCCTTGATGATAGAGGATGAACAAGGGATGAAAAACCATACTATGAGCTATCAAGAACAATATGAGCCAAGTCCAACTTATGCACCAGAACCCCTATATCAATCCCCATGTTTACAAGGAGAACAGTCAACAATGGACTTCATGTATGAAAGCTCAGAAAACCAAGAGGAGTTGTTTGGGAGCCAGGAACCATCAAACTAAAATTTTTAATATCAGATGGCCCCAATCAACTATGCTTCTACAAATGAGCCTCAATACAGGGAGTCCAAGGCTGAAACAGAAAAGGAAGGATTGGACACTATGTGGGGTAGCTCATTAGCATCAACAAAGGAGATCTTGGTCGAACAAGAGAAGTCAATTGAGGATCTTCAGACTTGGGTGGAGCAGATTAGCACGGCATTAAGGAAGGAGGAGGTATGTGAACAAAAGACAACAATGCAAGATCTTGTACCTCCAATGACTAAAGCCGTAAGTTATGAACCCCAAGATACATGGTGCTATGACATGGGTGTAGAGACTGATGAAGAGCCTGAAGTGCACTTGAAACTGGACGAGCGAAAGGCAATGGATATCGAGGAGCCAATTGGGGTTGTGGAGTATGAATGTGAACCAACAGTGACAATCCCCCAAGAGCCTCCTTCGCCTAAGTGGAATAAGCCAGTCAAGTTTGCACACCCTTGCCCCCTTGGTAGCCACATCACAGAGACGAATCTCGATGACACGAGAGATTCCGCAGTCTCGACACCATGGTGGTCAGAAGAAAAGAGAATAGAAGAAGAGTCCATTGTGTGTTCTATGCCTTCATGCCCAGATCATTTCACATACACAACGGGACCATTGCCTAGCTCCCCTACCTTCCGTATGGGGAATTCTTGTTCATATCATGTGCTAGGTAGTTTAATTCTGAGTCCTCCTCAATTGGAAAGCCTCCAAAAGAATATAGCAATTCTGATGGATGGAGGGGTTCTCCAATATCATCGGGGAGTCGGATAGCAGTGGTCAGACACAGTCCAGCTAGAGGACTATAAATCAAGCGTTCGATGGGAGGCACCCCATCATTTCTCTCTCCCTACCTATTTAATTCTCCATTTCCTACTTTCTATCACATTTCCCCCCTTGTTTAATTCTTTGTAGTATAGATCGTAGTTGTAAATATTTTCACATTGTTGGTTTTACAAGGTTCAATGCCTACATTTTTGGTTTTAGGCATGAATGCGTATAATTTTTGGGATTAAAAAGCTTATAGCATATTTTTGATGCACTTGCATTGCTTATACGCACTTAGAGAATTTTTGGGAATTTAAATGTATATCTTTCCATGTTTAATTCTCTTGATATAAATAGTTAATATCCTTTTGATGGTTTAATACGGCTTAATAAGTCTTGCCTGCATGTTTCAGGAGAAAGCTGCTTGGGAGCAAAGTTTAAATGCCATAGCCTTTATCCAAGCCTCATTCCCGCTCATCCCAAACCCTCAAGTTACTTAATGCAATCCCCCATCTCTTCCATCTCATTCAATCCCCCCCCCCCCACTAAAAGCCTTAGTTTTGAAAACCTCCTACCTCCTCAATCCAAAGTACCAATTCTCATCCACCTCATCCTCTCAACCTGATCAATTGAGGCAGTGAGTGTGGGATCATTAGCAGAGCAAGATTGATATTGAGTTAGGTTGGTTCGTTGAGTACAGTGCTGAGCGGGGTTTATTTTGCCAAAGCAGAAAGAGAGACGAGGGAAACTTTTAAGAGGGCGCCACTTCATTTCATGCAGCATCGGAGCTGAATAGGGGAGTTCCTTTCTTTTTACCTTTACCTTCAATGAGGGCATTGAATAGTTTAAGTTTGGGGGTATTGGTTTTGTTTTGCATGTAGGTAGTTCATTTCATGTTGTGTCAGTTGCATCTTAGGTCATATTTAGTTAAAAATTTGTAAAAATTTTAAAAATTTCTTTTAGTTTTGCATTCTGTGTTAGAGCATACTGCATGAATCTAGTTTCAGTTGGTTAGTTACGTATTTAGCCTAAGAAGAAACTAAATTCACTCTATTTTTGAACTGATTAGAGACTTAAGTTTGATTTGAAGGTCATATATGTAAATCCTTATCTGTCAGATATTGTGTAGCCAGTTAGCATGATAGAGTAACCATCATGACATGTTAAGTTTAAATGTTCACATACTTGTCTTCTGGTGGGAAATTTGTGTTTTAACGAAAGAGTTTCAGTTATCATATAATAATAACTAGACTGTTAAAAGCTTAAGTTTGGGGGAAGCAGGGGGTATGCATGCTATGTGGGGAGACGGAGCGTAAGACGCACTCCCCTTTGAAAAGAAAAAGAAAAAGTAAATAATAGAAAAGATTCAGAAAAAGAGAAAAATAGAATAAACACTTCGGCTACGTCGAGTTCTGTGGCCTTTGATATTCGAGCAAGTAAGCCTTCGGGGTGTCTTTACACCCAGCGCCCTAAGGCCGTCTGGTCTGGGAGTCGTTGGTCGAAAGCTCGCTACATGGATATCACTGAAAAGACTAAGAGAACTAGGCATTGCACAGTCGATTGTGTACACGAGAAAGTGCGAATACGCCCTCGTGAGTAATAAAAGCTGAATGAAAACCCCCTGTTGACTCTTAACTTTAGTAATACATGGTCTTAGTTAAAACTTACATGATTTGCTATTTTTCTTAAGTTAAAGCTTGTTTTTCCCCTAAGAAGCATAGTATGTGAGTTATTTATCTGAATGCATGTTTAATGGTTGCTAAGCACACAATGCACAACACATCAGTGCTGAAAGTTTTGGATTTGCAAGAATATGCCTTATGGTCTTGTCTTGGGTAGCTTATCGGTTTGACAATCTTGTGGTTTTTTTGAGGCATTGCTTTGAAGTTCAATATTGACTGGAACTTGAATTTGCATTCATGATAGCGTAGGTTGCATACATTGTATATACTGCATTGCATATGTTGTTTAGTTTTGTTTTGGTTGCTTGAGGGCAAGCAACGTTTAAGTTTGGGGGTATTTGATAAGTGGTCTTTATGACCACTTATTCAGATAGTAACTAGCTTGTTTCGTGGCTTAAACTCAAGTAATCCCATGCTTTTAATGTGTTTTTGCTTCGTTTTATATTTTACAGGTTTAGGTACTCTCAGGGTGCGAATTGAGCTTAAACGGGTAAAAGAATGCTAAAAGGGACAAAGCACAGCAGACGGCTTAAAGGAAGGCATGGTGACATGTGTGTAGGAGCAATGAATGTGATGCTACGTGGCTAGAAGGCAAGAAGCCAAGCTATAAATGATGGCATGATGCTAGAGGCTATAGCAAAGAAGGCTACATGAAGGCAATAAGTGCATGTGAAGGAAGCTAGGAAGCCTATGCAGATGCTAGCCTTGAAAAACCAGCAGAAAAACCAGCATCAGTGGTCCGCGCTGCCGCGCCGGGACAAAGCAGCAGGCACGCGTGCCCACGCCAATCCTTAGACCAGAACTCAGCATTCCAGGGCCGCGCGGCCGCTCCAGGAATAAGCCTTGGGCGCGTGCGGCCGCGCTAGTCAAGAGTTCGGCCAAAGTTTGACTTACACTTGCAGGAACGGGAGAAGGCATGATATAAGGGCTGAGCCCTCATTTGTTCAGCAGCTTCCCCTTAGGGGTTTAGCCCTAGCCCTAGTTTCCATTCCATTTTCCTTTTTCCTTTTAATTCTTGTTTAGCTAGCTTAGGAGTAGATTAGTGTTAGATTAGTGTAGTTAGTAGATTCTAGGGTTTTTTTTGGACTTGAAGATTGAAGCAGGGGACAAACAACAAAGATCCACACTTGGAGAAAGACTCAAGATTTGCAATTTCTATCTCTTAATTCTCCTTGTATTCATTGTATATTTGGATGATGTTTATGAACCTTGTGGATGATTTATTTGAGTTATTTATGACTTGAATATATTTTGGAATTTCAATGGAACCCAACGTTTAGTTTGTATTGATTTCTCTCTCATTACTTTTATTATGAATTGGTTATCATAACTTGTGCTTTTAGATTGATTTCTTGTGAACCTGTATGAACTTGATAAATGGATTATAGGTTTAGACCTAGTTATGATATCATGCGAAAGTTAGAGATTCTTGAGGGTAATCTATGAGATTATGTGATGTGTCTCATTCATTGTCCTAAAGAGTTGATAATTTGTTAGTGTTTAGGATAGAAATATATCTAAATGCCGTATGCAACCATTTGAGAATCTAATCGTAATGACTTCCTATGCGAAAGTTGGTAATTGATAGAGTAGTTAACGAGATTTCCCGTGACATGTGTCTTGTTAATTGTTCTGGATATTAGTTGCTTGATAATGTGTAGGATAGACATATACCTATATGCCACATTAGGAAGATTCATAGTTGTCCATCGAAAGAGGCTATTATATAATCGTGATTTCTCGGTTGTCAATTCTAGGTGCTTATTATTCTAAGTGAGAGAGTTAAGAGATTCGAACGAAGTGTTGGGGGAAATTGTAATCCCATGTCTTCATTATCTGAATTTACCCTAGGATTAGTTATTACATGTTTTAATTCTTACCTAGTTAACGTAGTTTTAATTCATTCTCCTTACCATCCGTTTAAATAAGACTGAGATGATTATGAGCTAGTGCTTTGGCGACCCTTTATCTATTAATTCCTCATGGGAACGATATCTTTACTCACTCTTTATTACTCGTTGGCCGCGTATACTTACGCGTTAATTGTGTCATCTAATCGACCAACACATAATCATGACAACTGATGATACAAATAAATATCTTTGGCCTGTAGAACAAAGATAGATAGTTGATTGGTATGATCATGACCATGGTTGTTACGTTTAAATATTTTTGGTGTAGGGTGTAAAGATGATACGATTATTAAGTATCTTTAGCCTTTGTTGCAAGGACATTGAGTGAAAATTCTATTAAGCCTTTGTGGCAAGGAGAAACTGTTGATTTACATGATTATGAACATGAATTGTGAATTAATATAACCATAATCTTTGGTGTTACAGGTAAAGACACGTGATGAAAATTATCTTCATCCTGGGTGCGAAGAGGAATTTATCAACATAATTATGATCATGAACTATTTACATGATTGTAGACAGGAAATATTGATTGATATTATAGAGATAAAATATTGTTGGTGGACTTTTAACATGGAAAAGATAATAGACATTATGGTCTATTTGACTCTTCTAATGGATTGTTCGTTCCGCTGCAACTATGGTTGAAAACTTTTATCATCTACGATATATTTTAAATGTCTGATTTATTACTGATGAAGGCTATTGATAATTTAATTATCTTTATTCATGATATTCTTTACTGGGCTATTTGTGCTCATTCTTTTGCTTCACAATTCCTTTCAGGTAATAAGAGTGTAGCTGAGTCGAGCGGGGATAACAGGGGAATAGAACGATGGTCTATAATTATTGAAGTTTCCCATAAAATAGTATGAAAATAATTGTATTGAGAACTTTAAATATGTGTGTCGTATTTTATACATCATTTAGCAGTTAATTTTGGTGAACCAAATAGGGTGAGGTGAACTCGACTTTGGGAGGTTGTGTTGTCACTATCATACAAGATGTCTAATCACATACGACTTCGTGTTATCATAAGACATGATTATGCACATCCACTTTCTGATTATATCTATAAGCACTACCTATATAATCTTGGAGTATTGTTGGAATATAATTCTCAGTTTGAGATAATGGAGATAATTATATGGCAAGAGAATACCCACCATTGGAATGAACAGTATAGTAATCTTCCCGTTCTTCTTTGGGGTCTATTGGGTCAACCAAGGTTAATTCTCAAGTCCTATGATAACTATTATAAGTTAGAAACATGACCTCCCATGTACGAAGGTTTCCTTGAGCATTTTCTAAAGATTTTAATTCCTAAAACAGTTATTGACTGTACTTTTATATAACGTATCATTGATAAGAAGTATGAGTATTGTTATTCGCAGTTTATGTGTGATCGTATTGTGCACGGCAGGATAATAGTTGGAATATGAAGATTTGTATTTGAATTATGTACCATATATTTCTAGCGACTCAGAATAGGTGGTGTGGACCTATTTTGGGGGCGTCTCAAATGGTATCAGAGCTTAGGGACATGGTCGCTGGCAGAGATCTGAGACTAGAACTAGGAGGAGAGAGACAAGTAATATACTTCGCTAGTGTGTGGCTTACCTAAGCTGAATTTTCTTACTTAATAAATTGACAAATTATGATATGTCAATTAACCTTTATTTTGAAGTTGTATTCTAGAATGATATCTGAAATCTAAGAGATGAGCAATGGAGAAATCATGATACAGAAGAAATGACCGGGAAGATAGAATCTGAAATGAAAGCAAGGTATTCTCACCTCTTCGAACTACCAGGTACGTAAATTTTGGGGACGAAATTTCATAAGGATGGGAGATTGTAAGATCCCGAATTTTATAAATTAAAAGTATTCAATTTTTCTTATAATTATTATTCTATTTAGTAAATGATTAAATTGAATAAAGGTGATAGTTATGGGTGATTTGTGCAAATTTTACAAAATAAGTAAGTTCTCATAAAATATTCGAGGAATATTCGTTTGGTCGGGGAATATTCTTTTTGACGGGGAATATTCAAATGACGACGCAATCATTGGTGGGCCCCATAACGAAAAACTATCGGATGAAGAAAATGACAAGAATAAGTTTTCTAAAAATAACGGCAAAACTTTTACCGTTAACTGTTGAAATACCCGATGATAAAAGTACAGTAAACGCGTTATTGCACAGTAGCACACGGTATTACACAGTATTTCTAAATATTGATTCTTATGTAAGAAGTCACTCATTCAATAATTGTCACAGTAATTACTGTTCAGTATATTATATTAATGATTCAATAATTGCTACATTGATAATTGCATATTATTTTATATTATTGATTCAATAATTATCACAGCAAACCACTGCACAGTATTTCACATTATTAAATCAATAATTATCATACATATTATTGAAACGATATTATTAGATAGCATTATTGATAATGTCTAGAAAGTTCTGTCGAGGAAAGGGGTTAGGTTATATAATTGTGCGCCAATGAGGAGAAATTCTTATCGAAAAGCCCCCTCTTTCCTAATAATGATCTGGTTGTCAATATTACAAATCTATTATATTAATTAGGATTAATTAATTCTTACTTCAAAGGTGACACTCTATGAATATATTGACATATCCATTTTTCTTACGTTGGAGTTATTATGTAAAATATGTTAGTGGTTCATCCATTAATATTCTTACTTTTAAATCAGAAAGCTTATTCAAGGAAAGGTTCCTCATTTATCAGATTTTCTAAAAGACGTGTATGTGTTTCCCTTTTGATTTTGGCAGCTTGTAAATTCCTTACAATGGGTGGGGCCTTATGTGCTGAATTTTCCAAATGATAGGTTTCCTATTTGGCAGCTTGTACCTTATTTTACAAAGAGTGACCATCATTTGCCAAAGTTTTCAAGATTACACATATGCTGAGAATTAACTCCTAAATGCTTCCAGACTTTTTCCCAATTTCTTCACCTACTACTTATTTCATTGATTAAAGCAATTGATTCCTTAAGGTTTTCTTCCTCAGAGTACTGGTGACCTATGACTATATGTCTCCCAACCTTGCCTATAAAATGGATCATCTTCAGACGATAAAAAATACACCATCACAATATCAGAAATTCTTCCTCTATAATATTGTGAGCATAATATTTTGAGTATATTATTTTGAGTGTAAGGATACTCTGAGGTAGAATTTTTCAAGTTAATCTCCGTTATATCAGTTAAATTTAGTCTCTTACTAAGGTAAATGATATTATTTTTCTCGTAAAAGATGTTATTTTCGTTCAATATTCGTAAGGAATATTATTTTTTTCGTTAATCTATAATAGGTAAGTAATATTATTTCGTTTTATATTCCTAAATTTAAACTTACTATGGTAAGTATTGCTTCTATAATTCTTGAAATAATTAGAAATTGTTTAAGGTTTTCGTTTCATGTAGTATCATTTCACTGGAATATTGATCTGAACTTTCTTATGAAAATTTTAATATTTTCATCTGGGATACTATTCATGCAGGATTACTATTTATTCGGGTACTATTCATACCAGATTACTATTCACCCGGGATACTATTCATGTCGGAGTACTATTCACGATGAAATTTAGTTTCTTTTCTTTGTCCAAATTATCTTTTATGAAACTTATTCTTGAAGTTGCATCCATGTTTTATCTTCATGTGGACAATTTGGACATTATTGAACTCTTGATAAATTGAATTATAAATCTCTAATATTTGTCCTTGATCTCACTTATTCATTTCTTATATCATTGTCGTAATCGTCAGACTTAAATTGTGGTGAAAGTTATCTTTTGCCCGTAGTACAAAAATGACATGTTGATTGATATATTTGGACTGTAGTGCAAAGATGAACTGTTGATTGATATCTTTGGCCAGTAGTGCAAAGATGAAATGTTAATTGATATCTTTAGCCCGTAGTGCAAAGATGAACTGTTAATTTATATTTTTGGCCCGTAGTGCAAAGATGGACAAGTGTATGGCATGATCATGACCACTGATGATACAAATGAATATCTTTGGCCTGTAGTGCAAAGATAGATAGTTGATTAGTATGATTATGACCATGGTTGTTACGTTTAAATGTTTTTGGTGTAGGGTGTAAAGACAATACGATTATTAAGTGTCTTTAACCTTTGTGGCAAGGACATTGAGTGAAAGTTCTATTAAGCCTTTGTGGCAAGGAGAAACTGTTGATTTACATGATTATGAACATGAATTGTGAATTAATATAACCATAATCTTTGGTGTTACAGGTAAAGACAAATGATAAAAATTATCTTCGTCCTGAGTGCGAAGAGGAATTTATCAACATAATTATGATCATGAACTATTTACATGATTGTAGATAGGAACTGTTCATTGATGTTATAGGGATAAAATATTGTTGGTGGACTTTTAACATGGAGAAGATAATAGACATTATAGTCTATTTGACTCTTCTAATGGATTGTTCGTTCCGCTGCAACTATGGTTGAAAACTTTTATCATCTACCATATGTTCTAAATATCTGATTTATTACTGATGAAGGCTATTGATAATTTAATTATCATTAGTCATGATATTCTTTACTGGGCTATTTGTGCTCATCCTTTTGCTTCACAATTCCTTTCAGGCAATAAGAGTGTAGCTGGGTCGAGCGGGTATAATAGGAAAATAGAACGATGGTCTATAACTGTTGAAGTTTCGCATAAAACAGTATGGAAATAATTGTATTGAGAACTTTAAATGTGTGTGTCGTATTTTATACGTCATTTAACAGTTGATTTTGGTGAATCAAATAGGGTGAGGTGAACCCGACTTTGGAAGGGTGTGTTGCCACTATCATACAAGATGTCTAATCACATACGACTTCATGTTATCATAAGACATGGTTGTACACATCCACTTGCTGATTATATCTATGAGCATTACCTATGTAATCTTGGAGTATGGTTAGAATATAATTCTCAGTTTGAGACAATTGAGATAATTATATGGCAAGAGAGTACTCACCATTGGAATGAATAGGATAGTAATCTTCTCGTTCTTCTTTGGGGTCTATTGGGTCAACCAAGGTTAATTCTCAAGTCCTATGATATCTATTATAATTTAGATGTATGGCCTCACATGTACGAAGGTTTTCTTGAGCATTTTCCAAAGATTTTAATTCCTAAAATAGTTATTGACTGTACCTTTATGTAACGGATCATTGATAACAAGTATGAGTATTGTTATTCACAGTTTATGTGTGGTCGTACTGTGCACAACAGGGTAATAGTTGGAATATGAAGATTTATATTTGAATTTTGTACCATGTATTTCTGACAACTCAAAATAGGTGGTGTGGACCTATTTTGGGGGCGTCATAATATGGTCTTGAAAAGACAGTCTCTTCTTTTCCTCACAAGTACAATAGATATTCAACTCCCAGCAGACCTCTCTAAGACTTTGGTCTTGGTCAAAGACTTACTCGTCTTTCTCACAGGTGCATAAAATAAACTAACTCTATCCTTTTCCCTTTTTACAAATTATTTGACAAATTTTGCTTCTAAAATAAACAGATACAATTTTAGTACAGATGTATAAAAGTTTAAATAACTTTTATATAATAAGGCTTCTCAGATAAGCTGATAGCAATTATGGAGCAGATATATTTATAAAAGTTCAAAGACTTTTATATATGAGAAAATATGCTTCTTAGTAAGCACATATAAGTTTATGCACTATTTAAGTAACTTGTATAGAAAGTGCTTCTTGAATAAGTATATGAATTTAAACTTTGATTTGAAAAGTATTTTTTTATATAAGCAAATATATAACTTTAGTTAATATTTAAATTTCTTTATAAAATGAAGAATGTGTTTCTATGAAAACCAATTTTAAATTAATAACAAATATAAAAGTTTAAATAACTTTTATAATTATGCTTCTTATTAAGCAGATAAATTCACAGAAGTGTGTGATATGTAAATATAAATAACTTTTATGTTATGTAACAGATAAATTAAGAATATTAAAATAATAATAGATATCAAGTATAATAATTCAAATAATTTGAATAATACTTGTTATAACAAATAAATTTATTATACTCTAATATATATATATATATATATATATATATATATAATATTTTATCTATCCTGTGAATAATAAATAAGGTCACTTTGAATTTTAATGACCGTTTGAATGATATTCTTGTTTGAGGAATACCTTCAAATAGCGGTACCTAAAACTGACTGAATTTAAACGTTTCACTATTTTATATTTGTATAAATATTTTCGATAGATCACTTAGAACTTTAATAACCGTTCGAATGATATTCTTGTTTAAGGAATACCTCCAAATAGCGGTATCTAAAACTGATCTATTTAAAAGTATTTATATAAATAAAGAATATATCTATAAAGAGCCACTTAGAATTTTAATGACCGGTTGAATGTTATTCTTAAAGAATATCTCCAAATAGCGGTACCTAAAATTGGCTTTTTATTGATATGAATAGATGAAATATAAATATATATAAATGTGTATAATACTTTCTATTTGTATTTTTATACCTATACACAAATATAAGATAATAACAAATAAATAATTTTACTGACTTATCTCAAATAACTTTGACCAATTTTCTCTTCAAAATATCAGAACTATTGATTAGAAGAGAGTAATCTTTTTAAGGAGAGATTATGTAGGCAAGGAGAGTATAAGCTTTTCTTTATCTGGAAATTGGTGAAAAAAATGAAGAAAAACTTCCCTATTTATAAAAAATTTTGGCCAGGGATATTTTCGGTAATTTTTGAAAGATTAATTTAAAATTAATGGCCAGGATTGATTTGTTTGAAAATGAATGGCTTGATGAAATATTAAACACTTCACATGGATTGGTTTAACTCATGAGACTCCGCCAACTGAACATGCTCATTCTTCCGCCCATCTTTAATTTGGTTAACAAAAATTTCGCCCAGCATGCCCAAAGTAAATTCCGCCCAGCATACTTAATTCCTGGGCCCCACAAACTTTCACCAGTATTGTAATGGTAGAAAGGCTACATAAGCCTTTGTTTAACATGTACTCCTATAAATAATTAATTTCCATGGGTCCCACAAAATTGATCATCATTTGCAAACCAAGGCTAACAATCTTCCCATTTTTGGATGGTGGAAGGAATAAAGACTAAAGTCTTTATGGAAGATTTTGATAAAAATTATTATATAATATATATATATAGATATATATAATATTTTTGAAAGAAATGATGAGAGGAAAATCAATTTTTAGAAATAGGGATTCTCCTTGCCTTAGAAATTGTTACTTTTTGAATTAATCTCTTTTAACACTTGATATTAAGTTATCAATGTCAATTTAAAATTAAGTCAATGTTCAAGATGAAAAACAATTTTGGTCAAAATAAATAAAAATAATTATATCATATAGAATCTATGGAGAGAATCCTAACTTGTTTGCTATTTTATTGTTATCATCAAAATATTTCCAAAAGTGGAAGACCCAACAATCTCCCTCTTTTTGATGATGACAATTCTACTAAAAATATTCTATCAAGACTCCCCCTTAATCTGTGAATCTCCTTCTTACTAAGTAAAAAGAATTTTTAGTTTTCAAAAATATATGATATATATTAGCAACATATATTCGCAATATACTAGCAGCATACATTCGCAATATTAGCAGTATGCCTTCGCAAAAATTTGTGATATATATTAGCAGTATATATAAGCAGCATACATTCGCAATGTACTTATATTATATATTATAATTATTCTTATTTATTGTAGTAGCAGCATATAATAAGCATCATGATATACTAGAAGTATATATTAGTGACATATGTTAGCAACATAACTTTTAGTTTTCAAAAATATATAATATATGATATATGTTAGCAATATATATAAGCAGCATACATTCGCAATATATTATAATTATTCTTATTTATTTTAGTAACAGCATATAATAAGCATCATGATATACTAGCAGTATATATTAGTTGCATATGTTAGCAACATAACTTTTAGTTTTCAAAAATATATAATATATATTAGCAGTATATGATATATATATATATATATATATATATATATATATTAAGCAATATATATATTAAGCAAGCATATGACTTATAACTTATATTTTTCTTCTCCCCCTTTGGCATCATAAAAAGATAAAGAAAGCTCATAATCTGCAGAGAATAGCAATTAAGAGAAAAGCACCTGCATAGTTAGTTTATGTTAGTATAAAAGTTATTACAACCCCAAATAGTTAGTATAATAGATATATATTACAGACCCAAATAGTTAATAATCGTCCAGATTAATAGGAGAGAATTGAAGCCCATTGATAGGTAGCAAATCATCAGAATAGAGTGGTTGATTTGGGTCAACAGGTTCATCAGGTGCCACGTTTGTGAAATGAGGAGATGGAGTATGGATATGAGAAGCACCCATTAAAAGACGAATCATATCTAGAAGATGAAGAAGGAACTTTTGCATTTCCTCGATTTTGATCATCAAAATTCCTTGATTGTGTAACAGCAGTTGATTTATATTTCCAAGATATTCCACTTGAGAAAACATATGTATGTGGAACTTAATGTGATCCTGATTTGGGCCTTTGAACGTGATTAAGGGTTTGGGTGGAAGCTTAAGATGAGCTACAAGGTTGCTATTTGAAATGGGTTGTGATTTATGATTGCTAAGATCAATACCAAGATGTTTAAAGATATGAGTCAAAATAAGACCAAAACCCATGCAATTATGATTGTAACAATGCTCAAAAGCAGTCAACAGAAAATATGGAAGATTATATGGCATAAACTCATGCAGGATATATTTTATCAATTCTAAGTCAAGTGGACACAAGTTTTTGTCTTCCCTAATAGGCATAAAATTTGATCTGATGATTTTTCCCAGAAATTGAGAAGAAGCAGTTAAAAATTCAGTACCAATAATTTGAGGATAATCAAACAAGAGGGCAGGGATTATCTGTTCTGTTGCTGTGGTTAGATTTTATTTGAAACTTATACATTCAATCATGGAGTATCCTATGGGATAGGCATATTCATTTAGTCTAGGTAAGTCCGTCATAGAGTGCCTAAGTTTTAATGCAGTAACAAGAAACTTCTCATCAATGGAATATTCAACACCCTGAATATATATGGTTATGCTTTCAACAAAACCAAACTCATTTTTGTAAACAATTAGATGACTATAAAATTCAGCAATCAAGCCAGGATAGATCAGTTTTGTCATTAAAAAACAACTAGTGACTCCCAACCAATATTTATAAATTTTTCAAGAAGATTGGGAAAACTGTTAAAAGTAATATCAACACCAGAACACATTCAATGTCTGATAAGTTTATATTTGGATTGTGCATGAGGGGTGACTAAGTGTGGTAAACAGATATCAGGATGGACATCATGCAATGCAGACCTTTTTTGTTTGGAAGATGAAGTATTATCCATGTAGAATTTAAGAAAAGTAAAACAAGACTCAGATGTGAACATAGAAGAATGCAAGTTATATTAGGTGTAAGTGGAAAATAATGAATAGATGAGTTTTTATACCTGCAGTTCATAAATAGATGAGTCATTGCAAACATTAATGTTCATTTAGTAAGAGAAGCTGCAGAGCTAGCATACAAATGAAGAAATGATTGCAAGTTTATAATTTCAAGAAACCAAATCACATTTTGCAAATCTTTTTAAAATAGTGGCACATATTTCCAGTGATAAGTGGTATTAATATTTATTTGGTCAAAGAAGCAATAAGAATAGTCATATTGTCCATTTTTATAAGGAATGTTTGGTATGTATTAACTAGATAAGTAACAGAGTTCAGTACATGTATGCATATTAACTATAGTAGTCAAAAGGTCAAGGTAGTCCAATATATAACAATTGTTTAACTATTTGCAGTCAGACAGATAATAGCAATAAATTCCAATGACTCACTTTGTAACTTATAAATGCTTAAGATCTTAGTTGAGTTCATACGACAAATATCTTTGTATAAAAATGTATACAAACATATCATGAAGAATAGATTCATTGATCATAGTCTATCTGTCAAGGTCGGGAAAAAATACGGGTCGGGTTGGATCCGAATCTTTCTCTCTTCCTAAGTTCGATTTTCTACCCTTTTTAACTTGTCCGTTTTATGAAAAAGGGTGAAGGTTTTTTAGGAAAAAGGCCAACATGTATCATTTCGATGATTTAAATATTTTACAGAGTCGTCAGTTGATAAATTTGAAATGGTTGTACCAACTCAACCGAATTTTATTTGAAAGTAGGCCCAATTGCTGGACACTGTCGAAACTGAATCTTTGAAACCCAAGTTCTAAGTTCGGGGGCTTGGTTAAGTGTGGGGAAGGTGTAAAGCACCCC